>CM077080.1:60717910-60900022 GCA_039513925.1 Platanthera zijinensis
TTGGTTCGGGGTAAATCGAGTACGGGCGTAGTCACGTGCGAAGATGCTAATTTATTTTTTTATATATTATATTATATATATATATATATATATATATTAATATATATATATATATATATATATATATATATATATATATATATATACGAGCATCTCGCACGGAATACGCCCGTACTCGATGCTCTCGGGCGGCCTTCGGATGCATCCAGGCGGGCTTCGCCGCCTGGGCACGGACTTCGTCTGTGCTCGATGGTCGCTGCGGGCTGCGCCCACCTATGAGCGGGTTGCGCACGCACCCGAAATCTTTTTTTTCAAAACATATACATATGAATACTTAAAATGACCGCAAAAAATATGAAGTGTTATTCCTATTTTTATTTTATACAATTTTGCACATTTTAATCTATAAAAATTAATTAATCTCTCTCACTCTCTCTTTATCACTTCCCCTCTATCTCTATCTCTCCTTCTCTCTCCACCCCTATCTCCCTCTCTCTCCCAAATCTCCCCCCTCTCATGCTCTCTCTCATGATCCAGTGTGTTGGGTCCACCGTTCCTTCACTTAACCCGTGGCGCTCTGCTACTATATATAAAAAATTAAGTAGCACCCTCTCCAACAGTCTGGGCTTTTGGTGCAGTTGGGTATGCGTTGATCCTTCAATTGGTATCAGAGGAGGTCACGGGTTCAAGACCGGGGGGGGCGCTATTAAATCCTGATTTTTCCCTTCTACCTGTGTGGGTCCGGTGGGTCAGGCAACCGTGGACATGTGGTAACCTCCACCTCTGAGCCGACGGGTTGTGCTGGACGCCGGGGGGATTGTTGGGTCCGGCGTTCCTTCACTTGACCCGTGACGCTCTGCTACTTATATAAAAAATTAAGTAGCACCCTCTCCAACAGTCTGGGCTTTTTGGTGCAGTTGGGTATGCGCTTGATCCTTCACAGTGGCCAATATTCAATCAATGGTGTGCCTCCAAATATCTATATTCTCTTATATATATAAGATATATACATATATTATCAGAGTAAGCAATTGTTGTGGCTATTGTTTATACAGCAAGTCTGTGTGCTGCAAAAGACAACTACTGCTACCACTCTCTCACATGCAAGTCTGCGCGCTAATAACTCTCGTCTCGAAAATCTAGAGATGATGGGGGTGTCTCTGCTCGAGTAGTGTTATCAGATGGCGCATCGGCCCGTACAGTTGCACATCATGGTGCTCTGTCTCCTATGAATGGTTATTAAAAATAATCGTTAATCATAGAGTTAAGTGAAAACACATCTCCTCTCCAGATCCATATCATGGGGACATGCTCATGCATCCAAACAAAAGTAAATAGTTGAAGCATGAGAGACTTAATACAACATTTCATATATAAAAATTAGGAGTAACTATCTGTGAGAATATGCAGCAAAATATAACTGGAATTAGTAGCAGCTCAATCGTCAGTTATATAATAAACGCTCAACTAGCTAACAACACGACATATATTCACAACCTGCATTCACACCGCAGGTATTCAAAACCGCCAACACTCTGTAGGTGTTCAAACTCGCGCACACACCCTATATCGGCATAGTACGGATCGCTTCTCTTCAAGCAGGGTAGCGAGCTCTGCGGGCCTCACCGATGTGGTCGTCGGTGATAGTGGTCAGTCCTACCACTTTTGGGTGTGGTCATACCGCACTACCCAGACCCCAACGTACAACTCGTGTACTCTTGGATGTGAGCGACATCTAGTAATTCTTAATTTAGGTTGACCAGTGGAGGAGACCCAATGGGGAGTGAAATAACGGTCGGTCACCGTAGTACGCACCTCCCTGTCGTCATGAGTCGTCGACGTTCCCGCACTGGTACGAACGATCTACGGAAGTTACTGACCCGTCATGATTTACCACAAGCAATTTACAAACATTCAATTAAAATAATATATAGCTAGCACGCATTGGGTTTGCGACGGTTTGCCCTGCTATGCTTAAAAACAATAATTCAGGCAAGTGACATTCGGCTCAACTCTCAGCAAGGAGCATGAGAGCACTTTATTTGGGGCTAATCTGGAAGAATGACTCACCTCCTATTATCCTCAACTAAGACTCAACCTCAAACAATCAACACTACTTGTCAAAACAGAACTCGTGCTTAAAATACTAAAACAGTAAATTGCAGGAAATATAAGTTCGAAGATAAAAGCTGCTGGGAATATAAGCTACGGAATTGCAATGTTGAATTGAAATATGACCGGAACGAAACTGGATTGTGTTGTACAAAAAGAGCTGAAAGTAAGTACCGATAAGAACTGGACCAGTACGAGACTGAATTAGTGCTTAAAAGAAATGAACTGAATTGGAAGAAATAAGCATGACCAGTATTATACTGGAGTATTGAAAAAAAGTACTTAACTGAAATAAATGAAAGAACTGGACCAATGTAAGACTGAAATAAATAAATAAATAAATAAATAAATAAAAATTAGTAGTCCAATCACTCCAATCAGAGGCTTTAGTTCATCTACATTCTTAGGAGATAAGTTCAGTTCTATTTTGTTTTAGGAAGCCTCTTTTAAGTTGCACCCTTTATTAGATTCTGATAATTGATCAGATGTACCTTTATTATTCATTTGAGGACAATTAACAACTTATGTGCTCGCGTCGAATCAAAATTGAGAATCTTATTAAAGAGCAAGATATTCCTCAAAATTCAACATTGAAAAATCATTTTCAAAAAGAGGGAAATTCTTCACCAGACGAGTTTGAGCATTTCACCTTCCAAGTTTACCTGAAATGTCCGAGAGTTGTTTCAAAAATGAGAAGCTCGGTGCTTTTGAAAAACGCATCGAATCACTCAGAACTTGAAATCTCGCTCGATAAATCTCGTCGATATCATTTATTTTGAACTCAATATTCAATTAAAACACGATCGCGCGCTCAAATTCTCATTTTTCCGAAGGATTTAAACACATCGATTTTAAAGCGTGACTTTAGGCTCCGAGAATTTAGAAAATCTTCAATTTTCACCCCCAAAGTCCCTAAAGTTTAACACAACATTAAAGAGGGTTTAAAAATGAGCTTAAATTTGTTTTCTAAAATTTTCAAGTATTTTTCGGACCTATAAATTGGACAAATAATTTTATTTAGGTTTTAAAAAATACCAAATCAAATCATAAAATTCCCAATTTTTTGAAGATTACCCTCATCAAGGAGAACAAATTACATGTTCAAAATTTTTTCTTAGGAGACTAGATTTTCTCAAAAAAATCTCAAAGTTCCTGTTAAATATTTGGTCTGCAAATAGCCATCAAAAGCTCATCATGTGGCTAAGATCGAGCCAGACAGGTGATTTCTTCTTTTTGTCCCCACAACGGATCGGGCACGGATCCATTGTGGGGTCCAGAAAACTGTGGCGACGTGTAATTTGATGCAGTTGTTACGTCCGATCTTCATCACCAGATCGGACGGCAGCTGTGTGCATCATCAGCGGTGCAAAATATAACTCTTTTGTCACCGCCGACCAGCGATAGAGAGGTGTCGCTGCCGCCCGATCGGCTCTCCCGGGGCCAACGATCTTCTAGGCGGTGGTCTGGCGGCCCGACGTCGTTGGCCACCGCCAGATTTATTCATCCTGAGAGGGGGGTGGTGCGGCTAGCTTGCCCTGCTGTCAGCGATGTCGTTTTGCCCCGCCTCTCTGGTGCTCCCAAGTCATGGTACAACCCCCAACCAGCGTGTCGGGGGTCGGGCTTCCCTCCGGCAGTGGCACAACGGACAGACGTTGTCGGCTGCCGCCGTAGAAAAAAAACAGAGGAGGATCTCCTTTTGAGTGTCGTCGGGGCGGCGATTTCCAGCACCACTGCCCTCAGCAGCCGGGGAGGGGACATCCCCAGTATTTAGCATTTCCCAGCACCACCACCGACGTTGGGCATTGCTTCCCACTCGCGGCCACCACCCGACCTAGCTAGAGCAAGGCTCGGGTGGCGCTGGCAACACTCCGGCCGCCGGAAGCGCATGCAGATTGTCAGATGGATAAAGAAGGAAGAGGAGGTTAGTATCCACCTGGGTTAGAGGGGCTCGGATGGTGTTGGGCAAACTTCCATGGAAGGTGGAAGAAAGGTGGCGGGGTTGGTTTTGTGTTTCTAGCGAAGGTGGCTCGGACAGGGGGGGAAGGGCTCAATTAAGCTGTGTGAGCAGGAGTAGAGGGGTGACGGTCTATAAATAACATTGAGCCGGTGGCCACCTCTTCATTTCCCCGATTTGGGATTAACGGTGGTGAGGAGGAGTTGGCTTCTCCTCCTCCAGCTGTTTTGGACAGATGGCCTTATTAGGGCAACCCAGTACAACCATGTGTCAAGCATCAGGAGGAGGGGGAGGGCATGGGTTGGAGAAAAAGAGGGAATGGAGGGGGAAATGGGCTTGGGCCTCACTTGGCCCATAGTCCTTGCCCCAGAGGGGTGGCAGCTACATCAAAGCCCATATGGCTGGAAAAACTATGGTGAGTTTGGTGGGTTGGGGGTGGTGAAGCCTCTTTTGAAAAAATTTCCAAAAATATGGATTTTTGAGGGTTTGACCAAAGTCAACCCTAAGGTGGGTCCCCCATGCTGGTTAAGGTAAAAGTTGGTCCACGTCATCAGAGGTCGGGTCAAAGTTGAGATATTGTGCCATACTTAGTATGCGCACGCTTCGGTGCACGATAAACCTCGATTTGATCCAGGAATTTTAGTTAGGGGGGGCCCAGTCGCAAGCGAAGGCAAATAAATTTTAAATTAAAATTTTAAATCGACAAAATATAACATATATATATTCAATAAGCCAAAAAAGATACAAATAACCATATACATGTCACTTCAATTGTGCTCGACGCTTTTTCACTTCATAGAATTCATCTATGATACAATCTTTGTCAATTTTCTCTGATATTTCTCGCTCAATATATAAAGTCATGCAATTTGCAAGAAATTCATCTTCCATCTTATTACGAAGCCTCGTTTTAACAAGTTTCATAGCAGAAAATGACCTTTCTGTGGTTGCTGTTGAGACCGGAAGAGTCAAAATGAGACGAATCAATTTGTCAATAAGGTAGTATGTCTTCAATTTTTTTGTTTCCACCAATTTCTCATACAACTTGGAAATTGTAGACAAATTTTTAAAGTCCTTATGAGAAGGGACATCGAGTTGATAATGCTGCAATTGAGTATTTAACACATAAATTTCTTGTTCACTGAAATCTTGAGGATAGAAATTCTTTGCAAGGACACATATATCATCAATCTTGAAAGACTTGTATTCATCACTTGGATCTAATATCATACTTAGACGAAGGAGTTCCATAGAATTTTCACTTAATCTTAAATTTAGCTCCTGCAACACACAATCTATTGAGGCATTGAAAATATCTACTTGGAAATGATGTTTGACTGTAATGATATCACGCGGACTTCGAAACCGACGATCACTATATTGAACATTCATGTCAGGAACTTTAACTTCATTTTTTCACAGAATCTGTTCACATCTTGTAAGAACTTTTCCCAGTCAGATTCTCGCAACTTCTGAATGAGAGTTTTTGTTGTTGAAACTAAATTTATGGCATTCAGTATATCCTGAGATTGATGTTGCAATGCTTTGCATAAAACGTCACTGATTCCAAAATTTCATTCATCAAATGCAAATGAAAACAAATTCAAATTCTCCTATTTTTCTAAAGGCTGCTTCAGCATCCCTCGTTGAGCAGATGTTCCTCCATTGTCATAATATCAAGCAACACAGAGCATGTAGCATTATACATATTTATAACACTGTAAACAGAGTTCAGATGTGACGACCATCTAGTGTCACCATGTCGTTGTAATGAACTAATTTGATTGGCTCCCGTGCCAGTTTCAATTTCACCTAGAGCAATCATGTGATCGAAGTACTCTTTTTGAGCAGCTCGCAATTAATCATTGCGTTTAGTAGAAGCACCAACAGTATTAATAATATATATCAACTCATTAAAAAAATTATGCACTGCCTTCATTTCTTTTGATGTTGCAACAAGAACTAGTTGTAGCTTATGCGCAAAACAGTGAACATAATAAGCTTGAGAGAATTCATTAAGGAATAAAGTTTTTAAACCCTTCCATTCACTCGCATGTTACTTGCACCATCATATCCTTGACCCCGTATATCCTGGATACTCAAATTATGACGAGAGAGGACCGCGGAAATTTCATTTTTAAGAGTCAGTGCACTTGTATCTGTAACATGAATAAGATCTAAAAACCTTTCTCGCACAAAGCCATGAACATCCACAAATCGAATCACGATAGCCATTTGCTCTTTTTTTGACTCGTCTCTAGATTCGTCAACTATTATGCAAAATTTGGAATCATTGATTTCCTTACGAATTACATCTTGCACTTTTCTTGACATAATTGAAAGAAGATCCTTCTGAATATTAGGCGATATGTACATAGCATTTCCTGGCGCATTTTCTAACACAACATCATCAACTTCCTTGTTATAAGTCCGAAGCAATTTGATTACTTGCACAAAATTCCCACGATTAATAGATTCTGGAGTTTCATCGTTATCTCGAAATGCAATTCCTTGAAATGCGCAATATCGCAATGCATCAATTGAAGTTCCAACCTGTAACCGGTTCATTGCGATTTGCTGAGATGTTTGTCTTTCCATCACTATATCTATATGTTGAGTTTGTGCAATTAAGTCCGCACATTTTTTGACTGCAATGCTGTGTGGAGAACAATGATCCTTCCCTGTATGAGTCAAAAAAACACAATTCTTTCCATTGACTTTCTTCCAGTTCCGAAATCCTTCCGTCGTGAATGAATTTGTTCCATACCGACCACTATTTTGTTTATTGAAAATATAGCAAGGTGCACAATATGCAGCATCTTTTGTAGAAGAATACTCTAACCATGGAAACTTCTCAAACCACGAATATTGAAATCTTCGATTATGTTCACCTGAGGATGGATACTCTTGAAGTTTGTGTTGGTAAGGACCAAGTTTAATATAAGCTCATCGCATTTCATCTTGTTGATTTATAGGATAGTCCCAAATTTGTCGTCGTAATCCAGGATCACGCTCGAAAATGATTGAACCACTTTCAGCTATGGAAGAATCAACAACCTCTATATCTTGAGATTGAACATTAACTTGTTCTATTGACATAGATGTGTCAGCTTCATTTGTTAAATTTTTGTTGAAAATGAATCAATTGTTTTCAATTTTTTCATGATTACCTGTACAACAAAAAGAACTTGTGAAACATCATTAAATATAGATGCTACTGTAACTTTGATAAAAAAACCATAAAAACAATTTCTAAACAAAATTTAATTCCATTCAGGGTACACGGGGCAATGCCCCTACAGCCAAGCGTGATCGTACCAGGTCCGCGAGGGAAATTATTAATCGCTTAAAAATTTTGATTGAAATTGACATTATTTTTAAATTCTAAGAATCATTTATTTAATTTTTGTGCTGCTACTAGATTAAGAGAAAAAAATAAATTAATTGGTGGAACTCATTCAGTTTAATGTTTAGTTTTCACACCTACAAATTAATTAACTGAGCCTGAATTCGACGGGACCAATGTTATTTCTTCATAATAATTGTTAAGTGTACAACCCCGTATTCGCAGAGTATGGTCCTTTCGGCAGGCCCAGAGCCAGTTTTAAGTTTTTAAGCTTTTTAGAGATTTTGGACTCTTGGTGGCTAATTTTGGCTTGGACTTGGAAATATACTAGTAGGGGGATGAAATATTTTTCTCCCCCCGGCCCCCTCGGGGGGTCCCCAGGCCGCCGAGCTCCCCAGACCGCCGAGCTCCCCAGGCCGCCGAGCTCCCCAGGCCGCCGAGCTCCCCAGGCCGCCGAGCTCCCCTGTCCGCCGAGCTCCCCAGGCCGCCGAGCTCCCCAGGCCGCCGAGCTCCCCAGGCCGCCGAGCTCCCCAGGCCGCCGAGCTCCCAGGCCGCCGAGCTCCCCTGTCCGCCGAGCTCACCAGGCCGCCGAGCTCCCCAGGCCGCCGAGCTCCCCAGGCCGCCGAGCTCCCCAGGCCGCCGAGCTCCCCAGGCCGCCGAGCTCCCCAGTCCGCCGAGCTCACCAGTCCGCCGAGCTCCCCAGGCCGCCGAGCTCCCCAAGCCGCCGAGCTCCCCAGTCCGCCGAGCTCAAGGCCAATTGGTCGTAGGGGCATTTCGGTCATTTTATCCCCAGGACTTGAAAAAACTATAAATAGACCCCCTTGGGTACCTTTGGAGAGGCATTGGCTTTTGGCTTCCTCCTCCCTAGTTCTCTTCTTGGTAGAGTTGAGAGAACTCTCCAAGGTACCCATCTCTGCCATTGGTAAGGGAGGGGAAGTGTTCTTGTGACCTTCCGGGTGTGTGGTGGGACCTCCGCGCTAGAGCCGAGGGTCTGTTCCTAGTTTCCCAAGTTTTTGGTCCGTAACGTTCTCTCGAGTGTAGTAATGTGTGCGGTCACCCCTTCCCCAAGGGTGAACTCTACAGAGACCGGTTTTCGGTTTCAATATTTTGGTGCGGTGAGCGTGGAGAGTGACCAACACAGAAGATCTCGGGAGAGTGTCATGGCTGGAGATCAGGGAGGTAGTGATGACCTCGGTGGTCTCCCCAACCCAGGACCCTTCATAGGAGGGAAGAGTTCATGTCTTCCATCTCTGGCATCATGGAGATGTTGCGAAGCATTACCCCTCGGGCTGGCAGCTCAACCCCCACCCCCCAGGGACCGGCTCCCGGGGACCTTAATGAGCTGCCCCCCAGGGATCTAAGCGAGATCACCCCAGCAGGGGGAGAAGGAAGTGCCCCAGGTAGGCGACCTGGGAAAGAAAGGATGGGAGAGGGGTCGAGCGAGACCTCCTCGGCGGGAGTTGTTCCCCAGCCCGGCGAGTGCTAGCCCTCCAGGCGAGCAGGTAACGCGAGTAGAGGTGGCGAGAGCACCCCTTAGGGGGTCGCCATTCAGTGAGCTGATCATCTCAGCTCCCATTCCCGAGGGGTTCAGGGAACTTGACAAGGCATACTACACCGGGAAGGACGACCCCATCCAGCACTTACAGTGGTTCGAGGATGCCGTCTCCATCATACCAATGACGGATGCCTTCAAGTGTCGCCTCTTTGCGATCACGTTGAAGGAGAAGGCAAGGGACTGGTTCCATCAACTCCCTCCAAGGTCCATCTTCGGGTTCGAAGACTTGAGTCGGAGCTTTCAGCTTCGCTTCTCCACCTCCAAGAAGAGGAAGAAAGGTCCTGAGTCCCTCTTCCTGATAAAGCAAAGGGCCGAGGAGTCGCTGGCCCATTACGTTGACAGGTTCCAGGAGGAGGTCCTTGACATCCAAGAGGTGCCAGGGTATGCCCTCCAGATGGCATTCATGGTGGGGTTGCGTGAAGGGTTCTTCAAGATGAGCTTGACCCGGAAGACCCCTCTTTCCTTCGAGGAGCTGATGGAAAGGGCGGTAGAGGAGATAGCCATGGAGGCAGCCAACCCGGCCTTTGTAAAAAAGTTGGCTAAGTTGACGGAGGTGGAGTCGAAAGAGCAAGGTGGCTCAAGGCACCAGGAAGGAAGGCGGAGAGAGGAGCAGAGAGCCCAGGGGTTCCAGAGACAGGAGGGTCCGGAGCCAGGCTGGAGGCAGCAGGGAGACCCGCCCATGGTCCAGGAAGAGCTCTCATCCAGGATGGGGGGAACTTTCATGGAGGTCAAGGGAGGTTCAACTACCAAAGGCAAGCCCCAAGGCAACTCCTACCCCCACCGCAGCAAGCCTTGGCAATAGGCGAAGGAAGAAGAGGCAACGGGAGAGATCGCCGAGTCCGCCGAAGGAGGCTGGTAGAAGAAGCATTGTCGTACTGTGACTACCACCAGGTGGAGGGGCACGCGACGGCTACTTGCCCCGAATTCCTGGAGGTGAGAGGAGCGAGAGGTCAAGCCCAGCAACCACCCCCGAGGCAGATCGAAGCCCCGCCCCAAGCCAGGGAGGAAGACAGATGTGAGGATCGGGTCGACGTGGGCACCCGGGGAAGGATCGGTTGATGCAAGAGGCGAAGGAGCCTCGCCTCAATAGGATCTTGTATTTTTTATGTTGTACTGAGTCTAGCCCCCGACCCACTGAGTCGGGAGAGGTCATGTAACCCATCTTTCTTCCCCATTTGAGGATGTTGAATTTGGCAAGGTTTTTGTTGAGACGCCTAGTCCCACCTCCCGATGATGGTCCCGCTGTCAGGCTCTCACTAGCTGGCAGGTCAGGCGTACCTCTCGTGGAAGCCCCAAGTCCTTAGCTCCGATGATGGTCCCGCTGTCAGGCTCTCACTAGCTGGCAGGTCAGGCGTACCTCTCGTGGAAGCCCCAAGTCCTTAGCTCCGATGATGGTCCCGCTGTCAGGCTCTCACTTGCTGGCAGGTCAGGCGTACCTCTCGTGGAAGCCCCAAGTCCTTAGCTCCGATGATGGTCCCGCTGTCAGGCTCTCACTAGCTGGCAGGTCAGGCGTACCTCTCGTGGAAGCCCCAAGTCCTTAGCTCCGATGATGGTCCCGCTGTCAGGCTCTCACTAGCTGGCAGGTCAGGCGTACCTCTCGTGGAAGCCCAAGTCCTTAGCTCCGATGATGGTCCCGCTGTCAGGCTCTCACTAGCTGCAGGTCAGGCGTACCTCTGTGGAAACCCAAGTCCTTAGCTCCGATGATGGTCCCGCTGTCAGGCTCTCACTAGCTGGCAGGTCAGGCGTACCTCTCGTGGGAGCCCCAAGTCCTTAGCTCCGATGATGGTCCCGCTGTCAGGCTCTCACTAGCTGGCAGGTCAGGCGTACCTCTCGTGGGAGCCTCAATTCCTTAGCTCCGATGATGGTCCCGCTGTCAGGCTCTCACTAGCTGGCAGGTCAGGCGTACCTCTCGTGGGAGCCCCAAGTCCTTAGCTCCGATGATGGTCCCGCTGTCAGGCTCTCACTAGCTGGCAGGTCAGGCGTACCTCTCGTGGAAGCCCCAAGTCCTTAGCTCCGATGATGGTCCCGCTGTCAGGCTCTCACTAGCTGACAGGTCAGGCGTACCTCTCGTGGAAGCCCAAATTCTCTTTGCTCCGATGATGGTCCCGCTGTCAGGCTCTTACTAGCTGGCAGGGTCAGCTGTACCTCTCGTGGAGTATGACCTTTTTTCCCTGAGGGTGTCTCGTCATCCAGGCTCCTATTAGCTGGCATGACAGGTTGACCCCTCGGGAGGCCAAGTGTTTTTCACCCGAGGCTGTCTCGTCACCCAGGCTCCTATTAGCTGGCATGACAGGTTGACCCCTCAGGAGGCCAAGTGTTTTCACCCCGAGGCTGTCTCGTCACCCAGGCTCCTATTAGCTGGCATGACAGGTTGACCCCTCGGGAGGCTAAGTGTTTTCACCCCGAGGCTGTCTCGTCACCTAGGCTCCTATTAGCTGGCATGACAGGTTGACCCCTCGGGAGGCTAAGTGTTTTCACCCCGAGGCTGTCTCGTCACCCAGGCTCCTATTAGCTGGCATGACAGGTTGACCCCTCGGGAGGCTAAGTGTTTTCACCCCGAGGCTGTCTCGTCACCCAGGCTCCTATTAGCTGGCATGACAGGTTGACCCCTCAGGAGGCTAAGTGTTTTCACCCGAGGCTGTCTCGTCACCCAGGCTCCTATTAGCTGGCATGATAGGCTGACTCAGCGAATACGTCGGGTTGGATGTTTCTTTCCGAGCTTGTGCCAACCTCGAAAAGAGCGGGGATTATGTACAACCTCGTATTCGCAGAGTAGGGTCCTTTCGGCAGGCCCAGAGCCAGTTTTAAGTTTTTAAGCTTTTTAGAGATTTTGGACTCTTGGTGGCCAATTTTGGCTTGGACTTGGAAATATACTAGTAGGGGGATGAAATATTTTTCTCCCCCCGGCCCCCTCGGGGGGTCCCCAGGCCGCCGAGCTCCCCAGACCGCCGAGCTCCCCAGGCCGCCGAGCTCCCCAGGCCGCCGAGCTCCCCAGACCGCCGAGCTCCCCAGGCCGCCGAGCTCCCCAGGCCGCCGAGCTCCCCAGGCCGCCGAGCTCCCCAGGCCGCCGAGCTCCCCAGGCCGCGAGCTCCCCAGGCCGCCGAGCTCCCTGTCCGCCGAGCTCACCAGGCCGCCGAGCTCCCCAGGCCGCCGAGCTCCCCAGGCCGCCGAGCTCCCCAGGCCGCCGAGCTCCCCAGTCCGCCGAGCTCCCCAGGCCGCCGAGCTCCCCAGTCCGCCGAGCTCACCAGTCCGCCGAGCTCCCCAGGCCGCCGAGCTCCCCAAGCCGCCGAGCTCCCCAGTCCGCCGAGCTCAAGGCCAATTGGTCGTAGGGGCATTTCGGTCATTTTATCCCCAGGACTTGAAAAAACTATAAATAGACCCCCTTGGGTACCTTTGGAGAGGCATTGGCTTTTGGCTTCCTCCTCCCTAGTTCTCTTCTTGGTAGAGTTGAGAGAACTCTCCAAGGTACCCATCTCTGCCATTGGTAAGGGAGGGGAAGTGTTCTTGTGACCTTCCGGGTGTGTGGTGGGACCTCCGCGCTAGAGCCGAGGGTCTGTTCCTAATTTCCCAAGTCTTTGGTCCGTGACGTTCTCTCGAGTGTAGTAAGTGTGCGGTCACCCCTTCCCCAAGGGTGAACTCTACAGAGACCGGTTTTCCGGTTTCAACATTAAGTTTTCACACCTACACCACTTTTACAGTTCTAAATGTGAATTTGTTTTGGTTTGGGTCTTTGGGATAAGTACATCAAAATTGTGTTACAATTTTAGAGTCGCTCGGGCACAATAATTTTTTAAATGCATATCAAGGTTTTGTTACAAATATTTGAAGTGTATAAATGAAATCAATGTATAATGAACCAAGTATATGTTTGAAAAAAAAATGGACAAATGTATGAATGGAATCAATTCTAAAACTAAAGCTGAAAATTTCAATAAGGAATGCACACCTAAGCATCTTAATTTAATTAAGATAAATCCAAAATTCAAACCTTCATAAAAAATTTCAGTAAGGGATGAGTTTACAATATCTTGAAACAAATTTGCAAGCAAAATGCATTCATATAAAATTGCGCTTGAAACAGACTGATGAGGAATTGAATGAAAAAAAGAAACAAAATGTTCACTCATTTCTGTAAATTACAAAATCCAGAAAAATATAAAGTGCAATGCAGGTCATTGATTTAGGGGGTTTATTAAGAAACTGCAATGCAATATTGAGCAATAAAGATATGAGTAAATTATAAACTGCAAGAAAAAAAGGCAGCTCACTTCTATGTTCAGGACATGGGCAGCTGGGCAGAAGAAATATCAGAACATGGGAGTTAGCGAGTCGCCCAGACACCGCCAGAAATCAGGAGGAACGGGAATCAGTCCACCATTTTCTACAAGATTGATGATACGAATAACGCCAGACACCAAAATATAACTAATCGAAACAGGAAGGTCGGCCGTCGGCGCAGTCACGATCATGAAACTGATGCGGAAGACCAAAACCAGTGAAAGCCTAATCCAGAATAAATAACGGGGAGTAAGACTGTAAGAGGAAGAAGATGAGGATGAAGAAGAAGAGTCGAGGAGGAATATGGGAGAAGCCCTCTTCCGAAGTATTGTCGTCCTCGATCTACTGCCGGAGTCCGGAGACGGGAGCAGTTGTCGCCTTGTCGGCCTGCCGCGAAACGGGACGGCTGAGAGCTGCGGATTCCGTGAGCCGAGAGAGAAGAGGGAAAAGTTAGGGTTGCAGTCAATGTCATCGGTCCTTGTTTTAAAAAATTTTGGGGGCGCTGACAATACTCCGGCCGCCGGGAAGCGCATGCAGATTGTCAGATGGATAAAGAAGGAAGAGGAGGTTAGTATCCACCTGGGTTAGAGGGGCTCGGATGGTGTTGGGCCAAACTTCCATGGAAGGTGGCAGAAAGGTGGCGAGGTTGGTTTTTGTGTTTCTAGCGAAGGTGGCTCGGACAAGGGGGGAAGGGCTCAATTAAGCTGTGTGAGCAAGAGTAGAGGGGTGACGGTCTATAAATAACATTGAGCCCGTGGCCACCTCTTCATTCCCCGATTTGGGATTAACGGTGGTGAGGAGGAGTTGGCTTCTCCTCCTCCAGCTGTTTTGGACAGATGGCCTTATTAGGGCAACCCAGTACAACCATGTGTCAAGCATCAGGAGGAGGGGGAGGGCTGGATTGGGCCATGGGTTGGAGAAAAAGAGGGAATGGAGGGGGAAATGGCTTGGGCCTCACCTTGGCCCATAGTCCTTGCCCCAAGAGGGGTGGCAGCTACATCAAAGCCCATATGGCTGGAAAACCTATGGTGAGTTTGGTGGGTTGGGGGTGGTGAAGCCTCTTTTGAAAAAATTTCCAAAAATATGGATTTTTGAGGGTTTGACCAAAGTCAACCCTAAGGTGGGTCCCCCATGTGATAAGGATAAAAGTTGGGTCCACGGTCATCAAGAGGTCGGGTCAAAGTTTGAGATATTGTGCCATACTTAGTTATGCGCAAGCTTTTTCGGTGCACGATTATAACCTCGATTTGACCACATATTGACCACCTGCCATCGAAATTGACCGGGATGAACTTCGTTGACTTCGTATTGACTATGCACATCCAACGCCGCTAATCAGAGTCAAATCGAAGTTCGTTTGATAAATATCCAAAATTTGTGCGTCGCGGCGCACTAAAACGATTAAAATGGTAATATTCGCCGGCTGACTCCTGATTGCAACATAACAAGTACCCAATGCGCTCGTATCGACTATACGAAGTCATAGGAACTGACAAAACTCAGATCAGAATTCTCTAACTTGATATACAAAATCTTGTATTGGCGACGTTCTACGAGGAACGGTCATATCCAACATATGACCTCAGAATTCAACGGAACACGCACTCATATTTAACTATACAATGCCACAAGAACCTACAAAACTCAAATCGGAGTTCTTTAGTTTTAATCCCCGTCTAAGGTTACATCTACTCGTTATAGGTCTTGGGTAGAGGTTCGAGTCACTTTTATTGGGCCAACTAGGGTTCTAGTGACTAAATAAAATTGGGATGTTACACGCCTGATCCATCATATGGCCCACACACGGATCTCACTGCGTGCACCTTCCACGCGACCACCGCGACAGGACGCTGACACCGCCGTCCCGACGTCGAACGGTCCGTGCCCAGCCAGCAATGCTCTTGAGATTCTGCTCGCCATTCCATGAAGCCTCCTACGTGTGCGACGTTTCTCAAATCACCGCCTACGCATCTCTGCCCATCCCGCCACAAAGTTTGTCAGCCAAGCATCGTCCAATAACGCTCGTTCCCATCAGAAAAGAAAGAAACAAGTTCCGTGTGAGGCGACTTGTCGCCCACCAAACGTAATATCGTCTCTCATCTCAAAGTTGTAATAAGGAACGACATGTCGCCCTCGATTCTCAATATACTATGTAAATTGCCTGAAATAGTGAGTTTGTCTGACATCATACTGGTTTATGTGATTTTTTACCAAATCGAGGGGTTTTTCAACATTAGCATTGTCTTGTGTACTTCTGCTTGCTCTGTGATTGTGCGCTGCGCTCGACTGCTTCGAGCTAAAGCGGTCTAGTTTAGCCCGGTCTATCAGGAGGGTTGAGTTGGCCGCAACAACAAGTAAATGGGCAGCCCGGTGCACAAAGCATCCTCTCGCAACGAAAGTTTACGGACGGGTTACACCACAGGAATGAAATGTAGGCAAATTTACCATGCATTTTTGCAAGTGATTTGCTTGCACTACTTGAACCTGTGACATAAAATATAAGTAAATAAATTAAATTAGACTAAAATAAAAAAAATTATAAATCGCTAGAGAGATAAAAATTAATAAATAAAACACATTAAGGTAAAAAAAAATATGATGCCATTAAATGTATTGTTGCGGCAGACATTGCTCAAGGAACACCTAAGACTAGTGAAGAGTCGTCTGAGACTTATATTGCGTTTGGTGCGGCTTATCGTGACTTATTTGTCGGTGAGATTGGACCAAAATGTCATTACCATACCAAAATTTTTATCTCCAAAACTAGTTTATTTTTTGGTAACGGTAATAACATTTGTCATATTAAACATGAAAATGACGTTTTTGTCTAACCTCACAATTATAATAAGTCATCACCAAACGCAGCCTTAGGTTACTTTTGTTTCGGCATAGTGACTATTGGAGTAGTGGAAAATGAAGCAACTGTGAGAATGGATAATATGTCTGACAAATTAGTGTTTGCAGAGCTATATTTAAAAGTGAAAACTGTTTGATAAAATAACTGTGATATTTAATGCAACTTAGGTGATAACAAAATTACAAAAATTTTTAAAAGTAGTTAAATTAAAATAGTATCTATTAAATTTTGAATGAAAGACAAAAAGAATTAAGAAAGAAAATGGAGCAAATGTTCAAAGAAACAATACGACAAATATTTAAAGATTTAACGACTAAAATTCTCTTCTTCAAATCTCCCAATCATATGCCAATCATGTTCAAAATGTAGCAAACAAGGTAAGTATTAGTTAAATTTATTAATTTAAGTACTTAAAAAATTCATTTAAAAATTCATTTCATGTTAGCATTGTGTAATTGATCTGCAATTGTATATACCAATACCAATACTCATACTTTGACGCACGTCTGCATGAGTTAAGTGTCTGTCGTTTCTAACTTTACTAACCTCTAGATATATTAATTTTTCATCATCATCACATGCCATGAAATTAGAGTCCAAATTTAATGATTGCCGATTGATGAAACTATAAATTGTCAGAGTTGTCACCATAATATCGCGTCGTCTTGCAAAACTGTAGTGTGGTATGTTCAGAAGGATTGCTATTTTCCAAATGCAATAAGTGCATTTCATGACATTGCACAGAGATAAGTGTGCTTTGTGGAACCTTTCTTTCCTTCCATGAATGGGGCGACGGTCATGCGAGAAGTCAGTTAAATTATATCATGTTTCTAAGTATGGTTTTAAAATTCCTCTCTGTAAATGATGCCCCGCATCAACCAAATAGTATTTTCTTGCACGAGTGAAATAATACGTTAATATAAGTGATGAGGTTCCCACTAAAGGTTCCCGAGTCAAACCGAAAAACTCTCGTCCAAAGCTCTAAGGCAAGCCAGCCTGACCAAACAAACCGCTCCAAGGGGGTCCGGACTAACTCCCCAAAGAGGGAGCGAAGACAAGAGCACAAAGACGCTGCACCCGCCCGAGCGAACGAGCGTGCGCAAGCGCGGTGCGCGGGATCACGCCCCACGTGCCCCCTCGCGCGTCCTGCACGGGCAGCGCACGGACGCAGGATCTCGGCGCGTGCAGCACAAGGGCTCGCACCCCGCGAACAACGAGCGGGAGTGTGCGCGCCGGCGGCCGCCGACGGCCACCTTCGGCTGCCCCCGTCCCGGGGAAACTTGCTCGGGCCGCCTAGACTGCCCGATGGACATGTCCATCATTTTGTGAAAATTGGTTATCAAGGGAATCTAAACGGAGCGACGTCATTCGCTAGGATAAAAACCTCTTGGGCATAATTATGAGCATAGCCCTCTCGAAAACTATAAAAAATCCTCAGACCCTCATTTGAAGACAAACAACTCCAGAGACTTGAGATAGTTTTGAGGATTTCCGACGAGGACGTGAGACTTAGCTTGTTCCTCGGCTTAGAATTCGCTTTGCTCTCTCTAGGTCGCCCAATGCTCAACATTCAACGTTAAATTCTGAATGCTCAACGCTTAGCGCTCTCGTCATAGCATCATGCACTTAGTTTATTTTATGTTGTTCTTGTATTCAAAGTTTTGTAAACGGAGAGGTGGTGTGTCGCCATCTGAGGAAACACTAACTCTTGTAAACTCTAGAAAAAGTGGATTTTGGCCCGACACAAATCCGAACCCGTGATTTTTCGCGTTTTTCGAGTTTTCACGTCAAAAAAGACTCATGTCATTTGCAACTGTTTTTCATTGACTGCTTGTGCACTCGGTCCAACTCCGAGCTAAGGTGATTTGATTCTCTGGACCGGGAAAAATCGGGTGACCCGCAACAATAAGTTTATTAGTAGTGAAATGCATCCATATTATAGGTTAATTTATTTTCAAATTACCTTCAGGCGGATGTGGAAAATTTTAGCATGGGCCAATTGTGTTTTTTTCAAAAATGTGACTATCAAGTGTTGAGTCCTATCATGCGGCCATGATGAATGTAAATCACATATTGAAATCACATACAACCAGAATATTTTTGAAGGGCATACCATGCCAATAGATATATCGAACTTGCTTTTCTGGAGAAATTAGAGCAATAGCATCGATATATGTTTCATCTACTGCACCAATACACTCTTTGAAAAATGGCATATAATAATCGTTGTGCAAAATTTGTAATGGAATATTTCAAAATTCTTTGTAACCACAACCTTCACAACCTCCAACATCATGCCAAACGAACCCTTTGTCTTATTTCTTAATTCATCTATTTTAAAATCGTTAGATATGTGACATTTGGCAAAATGGAATATTGTTGAAAATTTATTTTGAATAGAGTTTTTTGATTATGACTTCAATATTAAAAGTACAAGATCATACCATAGGTTAAGGTTATATGCTAAAGTTATTATTAGTATAACACCAATAAAAACAGGAGAAATTTTTTTGTGCCATACCCGCATGGGAGATCGGTGAGGGATCTTTTTTTAGTTCAAAAATACAATTGAATTTTTATTGATCGTAAAAATGGACTAGATTTTTAGTTCAAAAAAAAACTTTTTTACAGTTGTATTTTCACCCTAAAATATAGTCACATGGGTATTTAAAATGAGTGTAAAAATACATAGATCAAAATTTCGTGACTTTTTTTATGAAAAAAATGAAAATCATAGAAGAATTTTGTATTTCCCCCATGATCCTTCCCGTGAGAGTATAATAATAATACTAAAAATAGAGGCTTGCGAGCGGCAGGAATTTTACATTTCGCACATAATTTTTTTCTTAATAATAATACTAAAAATAGAAAACAATCTTTGGTTAAATATTCGATTTCAATTTTACGTGCTTTATTAATAGAACTTCCTTTTATTTTTTTTTAAAATGTGCTCTCATATAGACAAAATCATCTACCTACAATAAAAATATGTTCTCCTCGCCGCTCGCAAACCCGCGTGTACACTGCAAAACTGAGGGACGGGCGCCGGGAGTATAGCACTCAGAGGCTTGGGACCGGCAGGAGCGCGCCGTCGTGCCGGGACAATGTCGTGGCTGGGATAATGTCATGGGAAAGTATTGTTGCGGTTGGCCGTAGGGACGGAGCCCCTATAATAAATATATAAACATTTCATCCAGTTATTTTTAATGAAAAAAAATTTAAGTGGAATACTTATCTTAAGCCTACACTTAATATTCATTCTTTCTGTGAGAGATTATAATTTTACTTACATTATTTGTGTAGGCTCCGTTTGGGGGACTTCATCGGTCAAGCGATTATGACTATATGAATCGGACCTTAATTAAGATCCGGTTCATGCGATCGTAACCGCTTGACAGGTAAAAAATAAGTCTCCCTAAACGGAGCCTAAATAAATATTTAATGGATTGAATGTGCTTGGGTTAGGACGGTTGGCACAGTTATGACATGCGCGTATTCGTTCATTTTAATGGAGATCATTAGGGTTCATCATGCATGCTAAAATCGTGATCTCACGAGTCACGACTACCCCCACATAATTGGTGTTTTAAAGATATTTCTTAACAAATGTCCCTCGAAATGTAATGTCCCTAACAATCATTAAAGAATACTAGTCAAAACTTGTATGTTACGTTAGAGTACATCACTTTTAGAATAATCAGAAAGTTTATAATACCTACTTATAGTGGGTCCAAACTATGTTGGTTGTCGATCGCTTGAGCCTCTTAGTAGACCTGACTTTTTGAACCGTGTTAGCCCGTTGAGCGGATGAGCGCGCAAATAGTTAAAGTTTTACAGGATTGTGAGAGAGAGATTTGATTACGAAGAAAACCCACAATTGAGGTGAAAAATCGCGTGACCGGTTCGGTGCCGACCTAACTTTCACTATTTTCAGAGTTTGTTACAAGACTTTTCGGTTGAAGGCGAGGACGACAAGCCGCTCCTCATTACACTTAGGGAGATGAGAGAGCAGCAAACGGGTGCGGTCGGCCCTTGTAGGGCCAATCGCGGTCAAGACCGCCTGCGCCCAGGAGGAGGAAGGGGTGCAACCGACACTTGCAGGGCCGGATGTGGGTGAGGTCGCCCGTGTGCGGGCGGCCGGCCCTTACGGGGCGGGGCGGCTGTTGGGATCCCGTGCATGGTGGTTATTGCACTGATCGGGTGCGCAGATTGCACATGCGGGAGGGGCGGATCCAGGAATCTTGGCTAGGGGGGCCCAATCAGGAAGCCAATTTTTTAAAAATAAAATATTTAAATACAAAAGATATATAGACACTTTTTCGACAAAATCACAAAATATATCATATATCTTCAATGAGCAAAAAAGTTACAAACAACCACATACATGTTATTTCAATTGTGCACGACGTTTTTTTCACTTCATAGAATTCATCTATGATACAATCTTTGTTAATTTTCTTTGTTATTTCTCGCTCAATATATAAAGTCATGCAATTAGCAAGAAATTCATCTTTCATCTTATTGCAAAATCTTGTCTTTACCAGTTTCATAGCAGAGAAAGACCTTTCTGTGGTTGCTGTTGATACCGGAAGAATTAAAATGAGTCTGATAATTTTGTCAATAAGATAGTAGGTCTTCGATTTTTCGTTTTCACCAATTTTTGATAAAGCTCGAAAATTGTAAGCAAATTCTTTAAGTCCTTGTGGGAAGAAATATCAATCTTATAATGTTGCAACTGAGTAACCAACACAAAAATTTCATGCTCGCTGAAATCTTTAGGATAGAAATTCTTTGCAAGGACACATATATCATTAATATTGAAATATTTGTATACATCACTTGGATCTAAAGCCATACTTAGACGAAGTAGTTCCATAGAATTTTCACTGAATCTTGAGTTGAGCTCCTATAACACACAATCTATTGTGGAGTTGAAAATGTCCACTCGAAAATGATGTTCCACTGTAATGATATCATGTGGACTGCGAAACCGACGATTACTAAATTGAGCATTCATGTCGGGAACTTCGACTTCATTTTTCTCGCAAAATATGTTCATAACCTTTAAGAACTTTTCCCAGCCAGATTCTCGCAATTTCTGAATGAAAGCTTTTGTTGTCGAAACTAAATTTATAGCATTTAATATATCCTGAGATTGATGTCGTAGTGCTTTGCATAAAACGTCACTGATTCCCAAAATTCTTTCATCAAATGCAAGATAAATACAAATTCGAATACTCTCATTTTTTCTAAACACTGCTTCTGCATCTTCACGCTGAGCAGATGTCCCTCCATTTTCACTAATATCAAGCAACACAGAGCACGTTGCGTTGTACATATTTAAAATACTACAAACAGAGTTTAAATGAGATGACCACCTCGTATCACCTTGTCGTTGTAGTGGACCAATTTGATTGGCTCCTGTGCCTGTTTCAATTTCACCTAGAGCAATCATGTGATCGAAGTATTCCTTTTGAGCAGATCGCAATTGATCATTACGTTTGGAGGAAACACCAACAGTATTAACAATATATATTAATTCATTGAAAAAATTATGTACTGTCTTCACTTCCCTTGATGTTGTAACAAATACTAACTAAAGTTTATGTGCAAAACAGTGAACATAATAAGCTTGTGAACATTCATTAAGGAATAACGATTTTAGAACTTTCCATTCACCTCGCATGTTACTTGCACCATCATATCCTTGACCACGCATATCCTGAATACTCAAATTATGACGAGAGAGAACTGTTGAAATTTCATTTTTAAGAGTCTGTGCACTTGTCTCAGTAACATGAACAAGATCTAAAAACATTTCCTGCACAAAGCCACAAATATCCACAACGCACATCACGATAGCCATTTGCTCTCTTTTTGACTCATCTCTGGATTCATCGACAATTATGCAATATTTAGAATCACCAATTCCTTACGAATAATATCTTGCACCATTCTTGACATAACAGAAAGAAGATCCTTTTAAATAAGAGGTGTTATATACATAACATTTCCCGGGGCATTTTCTAATACAACATCATCAACATCCTTGTTATAAGTTCGGAGTAATTTAATCACTTGGACAAAATTACCGGGATTAATTGATTCTTGATTTTCATCAT
This sequence comes from Platanthera zijinensis, assembly GCA_039513925.1. Classification (NCBI taxonomy): domain Eukaryota; kingdom Viridiplantae; phylum Streptophyta; class Magnoliopsida; order Asparagales; family Orchidaceae; genus Platanthera; species Platanthera zijinensis. The sequence goes on from CM077080.1 coordinate 60,740,135, forward strand.
GACCTCGAAATGCAATACCTTGGAATGCACAATATCGCAAAACATCAATTGAAGTTCCGACCTGCAATCGATTCATGGCAATTTGCTTAGAAGATTGTCTTTCCATTACTGTATCTATATGTTGACATTGAGAAATTAAATCTGCACAACCTTGGACTGCAATGTTGTGTGGAGAACAATGATCCTTCCCAATATGAGTTAAAAAGCACAATTCTTTCCATTGACTTTCTTCCAGTTTCGAAATTCTTCAGTTGTGAACGAGCTTGTCCCAAATCGACCAGGGATCTGTTTATTGAAAATACAGCACGACAAACAATATGCAGCATCTTTTGCAGGAGAATACTCTAACCATGGGAATCTCTCGAACCAAGAACTTTGAAATCTTCGATGATGTTCGCCAGAGGATGGATCTCTTGAAGCTTGTGTTGATAAGACCCAGCTTTAAGATATGATCGTCGCATTTCATCTTGTTGATTTAGAGGATACTCCCAAATTTGAGGCCATAATCCAGGATCACGCTCGAAAGCGAGTGAACGGTGGTCAAGTGGGGAATAATCAACATTAACTAACGGAGAATCAACATTAACTTGCTCTGATGATGTAGGTGTGTCGACTTCACTTGAGGACTTCTTATTGAAAAATGAGAGAATTGTTTTGAACTTTTTCATGAAAACCTAATAACGTAATATTGTAGATTAATCACAAAACCATTCCAAAACATAACACAAAAATTGATAATGGACAGAGTAAATTAGGCTGGGGTGCATTTGCCTCAGCGAGCATTCCAGTTGGAAATAAATAATCTTTTAAACCCAGTGAGCATACTGCTATATAAGACTTTGCTCTAAAAAACTATTAAAGACTCAACTATAAAAGAATCAAGTGATGAGGTGCCACTAAGATAAAAGATGATGAAGAATACTGCAATTTATAAAGTGCCACAAATAATTTAGTGATAGAATAGTATGAGAAAGTGAATAAAGTATATTTTCTACTTAACTTTACTATAAGGCTTGCATAATTATAGCTAGCTTCTGCTCTATTTTTGGTCATAATGGCCCATTGTCATATATAGTTGTGTTAAAAATGATCATAATGTTCAAGATTCATAGCTCATAGTTCCACTAATTCAAATGTTTTCATAGCTCATTTCTAGTTGTGTTGAAAATGGTCATAATGTTCAAGGTTTATAGCAATGTATCACAATTTTTTTTAGTGTTTACAAGTCGCCGCATCAATTACAAAAACATGTATTTATAACAGATTTAATTTACTGTCGTTTTAAATTAGTATAACGGATTCAATTTACAAAAACATGTATTTATAACGGATTTGGAGCTAGGAATTCTTCACCAAAATTTACAAACTGCTGGCATAACATCTAGAGGCTATTCATTACTTAAATATAATGCAGTTTTCCTTCAGTTTATCAAATTCATGCTCAAGTGCACATAGTTTTTTCAAATCCATGCTCAACAGTCAAAACAGGGGATCAAAATAGTTAAATAGGGGATCAAAACCTTTGTTTTCTTTGCACCTGAACTTGAAGGAAGCTCGCATCAACGGTGGAAAGAAATACAGGTGCAAAGAAATAAATACAGGCGCGAGCTTCCAATTTTTAACGGTGGAAAGAAATACAGGAGCAAAGAAATAAATACAGGTGCGAGCTTCCAAAGAAATAAATATAGGGCGGCAGGAAAGAAATACAGGTGCAAAGAAATAAATACCGTTGATGCGAGCTTCCTTTGAGTTCAGGTGCAAAGAAAACAAAGGATTTCGAGTTCGCACTGCACAAAAGCTTCAGAATCGCGATGGAGGAGAAGTTGTTGAGGTGAGCCTGGTGAGGCTCTGCGGACTGCAGAGGAGAGAAGCTTTTGGCGGGGCCGCGGGGGCTCTGTCGACGGAAGATAGCAGAGAAGCTTTCGGCGGGGGCTCTCCGGCTCTGTCGACGGAAGATAGCAGAGAAGCCTTCGGCGATGCTTTCAGTAGATAACAGAAAGCTTTCGGCAGAACAGAGGAGACGTGGGAGGCCGGAGGCTCCTTCTGTGTTCAAGAAGAAAGCAGCATGGGGCGTTTTTCGGGGAGAAAGGTTGATGGAGACTTCCATGTCATCATTAAGCAGCATGGGCAGGTTGATTTTTTTTTATTTCTTGTCAGACAAAAAAGCTGGCGGGTACCAAAAAGAACCAGAAAACATGATTACACAGCAGGAGTTTTGATTTTTTTTATTTCTTGGGGGGGGGGGGGGGGGCCTGGCCCCCCTTGTATCCGCCCCTAACGTGCGGTGGTTACGTATGTAACTCTCATGATGTGAGTGGGGAGAGAAGGAAGCCCGGCTATTTGCACCCCGATTTTTCTATAAATTGGGGTCAGCCCCAACATTTGCCCCCTAAAGCCCCTAGAAATAGGAGTCAGACTGAGTTAAGTGCAGGGACCTTTATCGTTAAACTAGTTTTTTGGTTCTCATGGCGGGAGCGGATGGAGCGCGGAAAGAGGCGGTCACAACGAAAAAGGTACAACGGGTAGGGAGGTTGAAGTCGGGGGAAGAGGATCGCCCAAGCGCATCTGTACGCGCGTGAATGGAGCATGCATTCAGGCGTGTTGAGGCCGCGCGCGGGGGCACTCCGGCGGGCGCTCGTAACGCGCAGTGGGTGCTCGCGTGCAACCCGCGAGTAAGGCGCACCCGCGCACGGTGTGCGGGGCTAGGGGCGCCCACACTCACTGTGCGCGGGGGGGGGGGGGGGGGGGGGGGGGGGGGGCGCTCCCACGCGCGGGGGTGTTGTACCCGGGTGTTATGCATGCGCGGAGCGCACACGCACAGTTGGGGCTTACCCGCGCGCTATGCGCACACGCGGGCCGTATCCGCTCGCCACACCGGCATGGGTGCGTCTGTGTCATGTGAGTGTGTTCACGCATGCGGGTTGCGCCAACGCGCCCTTCCTATGCAGGTCGTTCCCGCGCGTTGTACATGCGTATGGGCGGTGATTGTGGCTTTGTGACTGCTTGCGTCTCCTGTGGGCATGACGTGAGTGGGTTTTTGACGCATCACATTCCTTTTTCCATTTCTTTCGCAGGATTCGATGGTGTTTCAGGTTGTTCTTTGCACTCTTTCTAATTTTGCCGCTCTGACGTATTTCCTTTCTCAGGTTTCTAGACGCGTCAGCCAAGGTCGACCAATACGAATGCATTCCACACTTACATTGAGCAAGTTGCCCCATGGAAGGGGCGCTTCAACACCCTCTAATCTGTAGATTATGATTACGAATGTCGAGCAAATGGTGCAAAATATCCCAGTGGGATGGATGACATTGTTTGAGTTGTTGCTTAGGTTCGGGCTCCGGCTGCCACAGTGATGTGATCACATAGATTCTGAAACATTGCCGAGTTTCAACATCATAATTAACTCCTCTTGCCATGAATCACATTATGTGTCTCAAAGCCTTCTTGTAGAAGCATAGTTCAAAATTTGCGCTAGATCTCTTTAAAGATTGATGCGACGTTCGTGTCGATAGTGGGGGTCACAAAGGTACACAACTACAAGACTTAGTTGGTGTTCGAGAGCTGGGTTGACAGACAACATGGAAATACAGTGTATGGATACGTCCGGAGCTGCTGTGAGTGGCCAAAACTGTGGAACGCCATTCCTGATTGATGCCGCCGGGTGAAAGGGCATGAGTGCGAGTTTACGTCAGTGTTGGGATTTACTTAGTCTCAAGAACTAGTGCATCCACTTTTCAACAAATTTTTATTCTTGGGGGAGAAACGTATGTTATTGTGCGACCTTTCTGCTAACCCGGAGCGTTCTGTCGCCATCTCCTTGGGTCATGATCGGAAGAGGAAGCCGGTCTTTGAAAGTTGTGGTGACTTTGTTCCTGCACGTTGCCCCTCAACACCATTGAAGGGGCATTCAGAGGTAGCAGCTCCTTGCAACTCCAGGGTTGATGAGGCTCTTCCAGAAGATCCGGACCTTAAGGTGCTAGGCTCCTCTGCCCCCCATGCCCCCCACGATGAAAAGCCTCCTGCTCTATCTCAGACATAGGGAAAACGTGCTTCCTCCTCCTTGGCGGTTATGAATGCTACGGTAGGTCAATTATTTGGCTCTAATATGATTTATTGTTTTTTGACTTAACTCTTCTTGCTTCCTTTTGCAGATTGGCGTTCAGGCTTAGATTGCCCTCACTTGAAATGATCAGTATATCGGTCTGATGGACCTGTACTCATCCCTCTTGGGAAATCTTTGCAATGCGAAGGGTTCCCTTTCTGACTTGAAATGGAGGCGAGATCGTGACATCTCTCGTTTTCGGCAAGCTGAGTCTGAGTGGAAGCTGAGATGGCTCAGTTGCGCGAGGAGCTCAATGCGGGGAAATCTTTGGTGGAAAATGCGGCTGGTCTTTTGGAGAGTTCATAAGGGGTGGTTTCCCATATGCATTCCGAGTTGGAGCACCTTTCTTGCAAGAGCACCTTGCTAGTCTGAAAACGATCAGAGTGTAGGAGTACAAAGACTCCCTCAACTTCAAGCAGGATTGTTGTCAGCTTTCAGAGGAAATTCTTGATGAGGTCTTGACAAAGGAGGTGGAGCCCTAAGTTGGCTGACATATGGGAAGTGGCATTGCGATGCGAGATGGCAAAGATGCTTCAGATGGTATCTTAGAAGCGTTAATGCGACGTTGCTGATCTTGGCTTTGATAACCTTTTTAAGGACGAGTGTGTCGAGTTTGATGTTGATGAAGATGAGTATGATCCTTAGTTTGTTGTGTCTGATATTACCTTATACAATTGTCGGCTTGGTGGCGCTCTTATTCTTTTATTGTCTATTGGCTTGCGAGCTCCTGCCTCATTTTGTAGTTTGTTGATAGTTTTATGTGTTTACTTTTGATGTTTGTTGTCTTGTCTTATGTGATTATCTCCAAAAAATTCTTTTGGAGTTTGAGGTTGGGGCTTGAGCCCTTTTTTTGTTTCGTGACCTACTACCAAATATAAGGGTGAACCCTTTTAGCCGGGTAGTGGGAGGTCCACCTTTCCGAGTCTCAGGATGTCATTGAAGATTGTGGTGAAGCACGTACCTTCGAACCTAGTCAATCGTGAGGAGGGCGGGCCTTAGCGATGTCGTGACCTACTGCGACGGATAAGGGCAAAATCTTCAATCTGTGGTAGTGAGAGATTGCTGGGACGTGTTTTGGTATTACCATGGTGATCTGGAAGTGATCAAATATGTGGCCTCACTATAAACGCAATTTGAGCCTATATGGTCGCACATATGAGCTCTTGAGAAGTTGGAAAAGGTTTGTGTTGGCCTTGCTCATATGTGATATGAGTGGAGGACCAAGCCTATGACCTTCGGGACGTGGAGGAATTTCATTCCGGAACCTATATTATGAATATGGATCATCAGGTAAGTGATCGGTAGATTCTAAGGAGAATTCGTCGAGTATGGCTAAGTGATTTCGTCGAATGGAATGAATTCGTCGAATATCGTCGTGACTACTCAACGCCTCCATCTCAACGATTCATTGAGTATCGCCGGGATGACTCAATGCCTCTATCTTGGATTCGTCGAATATTGTCATGTATGATTCGTCGAATTGGATCCCGATTCGTCGAGTATCGGCTTGGCACTTGGACGATTTTTACTGACTCGATTCGTCGAATATGTCTGTGTTATCTCGACGAATAATTCCCATTCGTCGAATATCATAGGATACTCGACGAATTCTATTACTATCGGTTTTATTTCCTTAAAGTCAGGTTCGACGGGTTTGCTGGCTTTGATTGGTTCGGTTCAACGTATATATGGGATATGTGTTATTGAAGCGAAGAGTAACTATTCATTCCCGACCTAATCGAGCGAAGTCGACGACGATTCCCTCGCGATGGAACTATTCTGTATCTGCGATTGTCGTCGCTTGTTGCTGCCGACCGTCGACCTGCTACTGTTGACAAAAAAGGTTTCTTGTGCGTCGGATTCATCACCGCCACCTCTCCTTGAACAGATCTAGTACTCTGTAAAGAGGTTGAGAGCAAACCTAGTTCCAACCTAGATCTTGTGCGATAAGAGTCTAAGGTTCTCTGTGCTCGTGTGGATATCCGTAGAGGCGTAGACACTATTCTACACTCAGAACTCCAGCCGTTACAGTTCGTTGGATTTCATCGGAGCACCTTGGTTGAGTATTGACTTAATCTCTCAAAGGTAATTTTAATTACAGCATGCTTTACTTCTTGATTCATGAATTTTGTCAGATCCGAACTTTTGGTTTTTCTTGTTCTTCTAATTCCGCTGTGCGCACAAGTGTTGTACCACCCCAGTAAAACCCAACACTGTGGTCTCAGAGGTTCCCGACAATATTCATTATTTCAGAAGTTGCTAAATCCATGACGTGTAGATTTGAAGATATTAGAAGTATTTTAAAAGGCCAAAATCTATTCTTGGAATCCCACCAAGAATGCATGTGATTTCTTCGTTGCTACTCCTTAACAGTAACCATCACTTTTGTTAGTTTGTGAAGCCAATGATGTGGTAGATTTTGAACCTAAAACATAAAGTGACGAGCTTGTCTATTGTGTAAGTGGAGTTTGTGTTGCTCATGTCATATGCATGTAAATATGAAGATTTAGAAGTGTTCTAAATGTTCAGATTTAGCCCAGTTCATCAAGTGTTGATGATGTTCCTGTGCACATCTGGGATGCATTTGGATTATGTTGCTGTTTTGGTTATTTTTGGATGTGCACATTGGTTAAGTGTTAACCATAATTAAAGAGTTAATTAAGTATCTAAAAATCACTTAAGTAATATTAAGTATTCAGATGTATTCTGATGGATGACACACTTCCTGCCTCGATCGATGACATGTGGGCTTGCAAAAATAAGGTGCATTAATCTATCTTTGTGAGGGTGCGAGCGGATAATTGTGATATCTCACTATCGACATCGGGTCAAACTTTACTGGGTGACCTCAAAGGTTGAGTGCCCAGAGGCATATGGTTGGCATGCACCATATGATGGATGTGAATAAAGAGTTGTTCACCAGCCATACAAGAATTGCATTGTGATGCAATTGGCAAGTGTTGCCTGCCTAAATAGTTGCATTGTGAGAGAAAAGCCAAATCTGACTTATAATATTAGTGAAATATGGATCTTGTCCACTAAGAGAGTTACTCGCATAAACTCTTCGAATTGATATCGAGGGTTATCAGTTTGATAAAAATAGTGTGAGTTATTTTGATTAAAGTTCTAATTGAAAGAAAAATTATATTTATGAAATGCAGTACTAATTTACTTTGCTTGATTATTGCAGAATTTTCATAACAAGTGGTTCACATTCCACCCTGTCCATCTGAGTGATCCTTGAGAAGGAAAAGCTAAGCGAGACAAATTATTTGGACTGGTACAGGAGCTTGAGAATTGTTCTCAGGCAAGAGCGCACGCTGTATGTTTTGGAAGAGGAATCCCCCGATGAGCCTACCGGGAATGCACCCCGTGCTAATAAGGATGCATATAAGAAGTACCTTTACGATTCCTTAGACGTCGAATGTCTCATGCTTGCGACCATGAACTCTGAGCTCCAAAAGCAACATGAGAACATGAGTTGTAGGGAAATTGATGAGCATCTCAAGAAAATGTTTCAAGGGCAAGCTCATCAAGAGAGATTCGATGTCACTAAGGCGTTGTTCTAGTGCAAGATGGGAGTTCTGAACCTAGTAGGGACTCACGTACTCAAGATAATTGGATATATCGAGAACCTTGAAATACTAGAGTTCCCTCTGGGCCAAGAGTTGACCACAGACTAGATCCTGCAATCATTATCGGACAGTTATGAGCAGTTTGTCGTAAATTATAATATGAATGAAATAGACAAGATATTGACTGAGCTCCTAGGTATGTTGCGAACTGCCGAAATTAACATGAAGAAGACCAAGTCTGCTAGCCCTATACTAATGGTGCATAAAGGCAAGGGCAAGGGCAAGGGCTTCAAGAAGACAAAGGTAGGACCTAAGTCTGCTCTGGAGCCCAAGTCTTCTGCATTGAAAAAGAAAGGCTCTATGAAAGTAGGGAAATGCCACCACTGTGGTAAGGCTGGTCATTGGAGGAGGAACTGCCCTTCGTACATTGAGGGTCTGTAAAAGATGAGGGGAGGTATGACTTCCGCTTCAAGTATCTATGTTATAGAGATAAATATTTTAGCTCTTTCATCCTGGGTATTAAATACCGGATGCAGTTCTCATATTTGTATAAATGTGCAGGAACTGAGAAAGAGAAGATTGTTGAGTAAAAGAGAGGTGGATCTGCGTGTTGGCAATGGAGCAAGAGTTTATCTGCCGCCGTAGGAGTTTACCGTCTTTTTTTTCCTAGTGGGCTTGTAATAAAATTAGATAATTGTTATTTTGTTCCATTCATAACTAGAAACATTATATCAATTTCATGTTTGGACATGATGAGTTTTTCTTTTATTATTAAGAATAATTATTGTTTAATATTTAAGAATGATGTTTGTTATGGTGTAACCCAAATGTTTAATGGTTTATATGTTTTGAACTTAAACCATCAGATCTATAATATAGAAAATACTAAAAGACTAAGAACGAATGCCTCGAGCCCTACGTATCTTTAGCATTGTCGTTTAGGTCATATAAATGAGAAGCGTATATCCAAGCTCTATATAGATGGACTACTGGACTCATTTGATTATGAATCATTTGAGAGATGCAAGTCTTGTTTGTTAGGTAAGATGACTAAGGTCTCTTTCACTGTTTTCAATGAGAGTGTTGATGATCTCTTGGGTATAGTACATGTGATGTATGTGTACCCATGAATTCTATGGCTAGAGGTGGGTATTTCTACTTTCTTATATTTATTGATGATTTCAGTAGATACAGATATGTGTATCTTATGAAGTGCAAATCCGAAACCTTTGAAAAGTTCAAAGAGTTCAAGAACGAAGTAGAGAACCAGCTGGATAAAAAGATTAAAACACTCCGATCTGATCGAGGTGACGAATATCTAAGTCATGAGTTTCGTGATCATCTGAAAGAGTGTGGTATTGTATCACAACTCACTCCACCTAGAACACCACAACATAATGATGTGTCTGAGCGGAGGAATCATACACGGTTAGACATAGTGCGATCGATGACGAGTCATACAGATCTGCCTGTTTCCTTTTGGGTTTTTGCTCTAGAAACTGTCGCTTTAATATTAAACCGTGCTCCAACAAAAGCGGTTCTAAAGACATCATATGAGATATGGACTGAGAAGAGTCCTAGTATGTCGTTCATTAAGGTTTATGATTGTGAGGCTTACGTGAGACGTCAAATGCCTAAAAAGCTAGAACTCAAATCAGATAAGTGTTATCTTGTGGGGTATTCTAAGGAAATTAAAGGGTACTATTTATACTACCGTCTGAGGGTAAAATGTTTGTCGCGAGAACTGATGTTTTTCTTGAGAAAGAGTTCTTAAGTAGAAAGACTGACAGGGTAGAACTTGAAGAAGTTCAAGAACCACAAACTGTGAATGAAACAAAATTGGAACCTGAGCAAGGACTACAAGTTGTTGTAGCTGAAGAACCTGCTTAGGAAACACAAGTTTCACGTAGATCTTGTAGACCAAGGTTTGAGCCTGAGAGATATGGATTTCTCATGTCTCAAATAGGTAATGTGTTGCTTATGGATCATAGTTATAAGCCTGCAATCTACCAAGAGGCTATGAGTGGACCAGACTCCGAGAAGTTGCTTGAGACCATGAAATCTGAAATGGACACCATGTATGAAAACCAAGTCTGGACCTTGGTGGAACCAACTGAAGGGGTACGACCCATAGGGTGCAAGTGAGTCTTCAAGAAGAAGACCGACATGGATGAGAATGTACAGACATTCAAAGGGCGACTTGTGGCTAAGGGTTTCAATCAAATTCATGGTATTGACTATGATGAGACTTTTTCCCATGTTGTCATGGTTAAGTCCATCAGAAATCTACTTGCTATTGTTGTATATTATGACTACGAGATCTGACAGATGGACGTCAAAACAACTTTCCTAAATGGCAACCGTCTTGAGGAAGTTTATACGACACAACCCGAGGGTTTTGTATCTCCAGGTGAAGCCACTAAAATATGCATGTTGTAGAGATCCATTTATGGATTGAAACAAGCTTCTCGAAGTTGGAATCTTTGTTTCGATGAAAAGATCAAAGAGTTTGGTTTTATCAAGAATGAGGATGAACCGTGTGTTTATAAATGGATTTGTCAGAGCATAGTTGTCTTCCTGATATTGTATGTAGATGACATATTACTTATCGAGAATGACAAACCGACCCTGCAAGTTGTTAAGAACAACCTAGGGGACTGCTTTTTAATGAAGGACTTGGGTGAAGGGACTTATATACTTGGTATTAAGATCTATAGAGATAGATCGAAGAAGTTGCTGGGTTTGACCCAAAGTACGTACATTGACAAGGTGTTGAAACGATTCAACATGCTTGAGTTCAAGAAAGGATTCTTACCCATGTCTCATGGTGTGAGTCTCTCTAAGGACCAGTGTCCTAAGTCTTGTGAAGATGAGGACCACATGAAGTTGGTTCCATATATTTCGGCAATTGGGTCAATCATGTATGCAATGATATGTACTAGATCAGATGTCTTTATACCTTGAGCATGACTAGTAGATATCAGTCTGATCCCGGTGGAAGTCACTGGATTGTCATCAAGAATATCCTGAAGTACTTACGAAGGACTAAGGATGGGTGGAGAGGAAGAGCTCGTTGTAAGGGATTACACGGATGTTAGATTCCAGACTGATAGGGATGACTCAAAGTCTCAGTCAGGGTTTATATTTTATCTTTATGGAGGTGTTGTTAGCTGGAAGAGTTCCAAGCAGGAGATATTTGTCAATTCTAAAACTGAGGCCAAGTATATCGCCGCTGCAAATGCAACGAAGGAGGCTTTATGGATTAGGAAATTCATCGACGAGTTAGATGTAGTTCCTAGCATTGTTCGTCCCGTAGATCTCTACTGTGACAACAACGGTGCAATTGCACTTGCTTCGGAACCAAGATCTCATCAGTGCTCCAAGCACATACTTCGACGATTGTATCTAATTCGAGAGATTGTTGATCGAGAAGATGTGAGCATTAGCAGGAAGCCGACTGAAGAGAACATTGAAGATCCACTAACAAAGCCTCTTGCACACAGAGAGCATGATGGCCATGTTTGATCTATGGGTGTACGATACCTGAATGATCAACTCTAGTTAGAGTCTTGTGGATTGTATGTTTGTTGGCTGTAATTTTTCATTTGATGAATAATGTACTATATACATTTCATTTTATATATTTTGGCAAGTTCTTTTATTGTGTTATTATTTTTATTGTTATAGAGTAGTTAACTGTATAAATGCCCTTAGAGTGTTTGCTTCCATAGGTCAAATAGTGACTTGATGCGAGAACCTATGATCCCAGAAGCTTCATTCTTAAAGGTACCCGGTCATTGTATCATCTTAGAAGCTAAGGGCAATGATGATACGTTTAAGACTAACATGTGCGTTGACTGCTGACCCGTCCTCACAGATCATGATATTGTGATATCAAGTCATCACATGGGTACTTGTTATGAACAAGTTGTACTAGATAGGCCCATTGTGAGAATACTTTGTGGATTATTATATAAATGTGTCACAAGTATGACTCAAGTGGTAATGGTGTTTGTAGTCCTTTGACCTGAAGTCACAACATTTATCGAGTGAGGAAGAGCGTGTTTTAATGCCATCAAAAGTCCATACTGGAGAAAGTTGGATGATAAAGGTGGTTATTGTGTACATTACGAATCATTTGGATGTTTGCATGTGAGCAAAAATGGGATTTGTCATCCTTTATGACATGAGTTACATCCATAGGCCCCTTGATAGAATGAGACTGAGAAATGCATGATCATGCTTGGTTGAGTCAATATATGATATTAGGCTCACCAATTTCTACAAATCAATTCTAGATCAGGAAAATATGATTGAATAATTATGAGGGTGACACGGTCTATACCTCTAGTTCTATCTGGATGTAAGAGACGAAGGGACATGACAACACTGATACATTGGTCATCTGAAAGAGTGTGAGACTGTTTGTATTATCATGGTGATTTGGAAGTGATCAAACATGTGGCCTCACTGCCAACACAATTTGTGCCTATGGGTTGCACATAAGAGCTCTTGAGAAGTTGGAAAAGGTTTGTGTTGGCCTTGCTCATATGTGATATGAGTGGAGGACTAAACCTATGACCTTCAGGACGTAGAGGAATTTCATTACGGAACCTATATTATGAATATGGGTCATCAGGTAAGTGATCGGTAGATTCTAAGGGGAATTCGTCAAGTATGGCTAAGTGATTTCGTCGAATGGAATGAATTCTTCGAATATCGTCGTGACTACTCAACGCCTCCATCTCAATAATTTGTCGAGTATTGTCGGGATGACTAAATGCCTCTGTCTTGGATTCGTCGAATATTGTCATGTATGATTCGTTGAATTGGATCCCGATTCGTCGAGTATCGGCTTTGCACTTGGACGATTTTTACTGACTCGATTCGTCGAATATGTCTGTGTTATCTCGACGAATAATTCTCATTCGTCGAATATTACAGGATACTTGACGAATTCTATTACTGCCAGTTTTATTTCCTTTAAGTCTGGTTCGAAGGGTTTGCTGGCTCTGATTGGTTCGGTTCAATGTATATATGGGATATGTGTTATTGAACCGAAGAGTAACTATTCATTCCCGACCTAATCGAGCGAAGTCGACGACGATTCCCTCGCGATGGAACTATTCCGCATCCGCGACTGTCGCCGCTTGCTGCCGCCGACCGCCGACTTGCTACCGTTGTCGGAAAAGGTTTCCTGCGCGTCAGATTCATCACTGCCACCTCTCCTTGAACAAATCTAGTACATCGTGGAGATGTTGAGGGCAAACCTAGTTCCAACCTAGATCTTGTGCGACAAGAGTCTAGGGTTCTCTGTGCTCATATGGATATCCGTAGAGGAGTGTATATTATTCTATGCTCGGAACTCCAGCCGTTACAGTTCGTTTGACTTCATCGGAGCACCTTGGTTGAATATTGACTCAATCCCTCAAAGGTAATTTTAATTACAACATGCTTTACTTCTTGATTCATGAATTTTGCCAGATCGAACTTTTGTTTTTTCTTGTTCTTCTAATTCTGCTGTGCGCACAAGTGTTGTACCACCCTAGTAAAACCCAACACTGTTGTCCCAGTGAGACAGTGAAGTTCGGATGCTTCAAACTGCTGACAAGCGTGACGGGGGTAGGCCTTGGTGGCGCTGCAACATACTACGACGGATAAGGTTGAAACCTTTAATCGACGATAGTGGAGCTCTCTAGGGCTAGGGGTCTTGAGAGACGGTGAAGGGTGTACCTTTGAACCGTTGGTGAACGCGAGGGGGCAGTCCCTGTTGATGTCGCGACCTATTGTGGTGGATACGTGCAAAACCTTTGATCTGTGGCAATAAGAGGTCAAAAGGACATGGTCCTAGTGAGATAGTGAAGTTCGGACGATTCAAACCACTGGCAAACACGAGGGAGGCAAGCTCTGGCACCGCCGTTACCTACTGCAACGGATAAGCGTGAATCCTTTGATCGACGACAGTGAGAGGTCACTGGGATTGGGGGGCATAAGGATGACAAGGGGAGATTCCTGGGGTAGGCTTCTACTCACCGCGGGGGAGAAGGGCAGACCTCCGATCCGCGACGGTGAGGAGTATGCGAGGAGCCGTCCTAAATTGCGACGTCGAGGGGGCGGACCCTGGTATAGGCTTCAACCCACTATTGTGGAGAAGGACAAACCTTCGATCTACGACGGTGAGGAGTTTGCGAGGGCTCGTCCCCGAGATTGTTGACGAGGGATCAACCCTTAAGTTGGCGTATGCGCAGATTGTCGAGACTTTAACAACTCATTACTGTGATAACAGTGTTAGAAGCAAACATAATATTCATAATTCAGAAGGAAAACAAAAATAGTTTTTGCTCACGACTTTATAATGTCTAGTAACGGTTGATCTTAGATCAAATGAAGACAAACATATAAGTTGGATTGAGGAGACATAACATAGTGGGCTTTGCGGCCCTATTCCCGTCTCTTGAGTTTTCTCTTCCAGGGTCCTTCCGACCCACATGCTCGGGATCTACTGGCATTGTCGAAGTATGAGACCGGGCGGTCTGCCGGTTTGAGCATGGCGGGTTGTTGACCGGGCGGTCTGGCGGATTAAGGTTGGCGGGTTGATTTCCAGACTGTTGTTGTGTGGTATCCGGCGGTCTGACGACTTATCTCCGGCGGCTTGGAAACCGGCCGGTCTAGCGGTCTCCTACCGCATCTCTCTCTTGGTTCTGGTATTGCCGAGCGGTTAGAACATTGTCTAACCGCGCAGCCTGTTCCGGTCTCTTATTCTAGCCGCCCAGATCTGTTGTATAGCTTTAGTCCCACATTGTTAGTTTGTATTCTTCTCTCTCTCCTCCATTCTATAAAAGGGAGGCCATACCTTTGTAAATGATATCTTTTTGGATAATAAAATTTCAATTATTCAAAGTTCCGGCTTGTTTTCTAGTCGTTTATTCTCTGCTCTAGTCGTTTGTTCGCTACTTTTAACATGGTATCAGAGGACTCGATTTTCTCCTCCTGATTCTGTGCGCCCTGTCCGCGCGGCTTGCCCCTTCTTCTCGCGACCTGTTCTCGCTGTTTGCGCCCTGTCCGCGCGTCCTCTTTCTCCTGCCTTTCAGTCGCAGCGACCTATCTCCTTGTTCGTCGCGACCTGCTGCTTTATTCGCCTTGTCCGTTCGCGCGATCTATCTTCTAGCCGTTCGACCTCTTCCCCGTCTTGGACCTGCGGCTTGGTCGTGGCTTCTCTGGCCGCTGGTGTCTAACATCGTGACCGCCGCAGCTCTTCTTCTTTCTATCCGCACGGCTTATATTCTAACCGCGCGGCTTCTCGCAGTTTTCTCCTATGGCCATTTCTGAAACCTCCACCACCACCACTCCTATCGCCACTCCGGCGCCGCTTCCTACTCCCTCTGGCAACCTTGGCACGGTTTCTAAACTTGTTGGCTCCAACTATCCGGATTGGAGCGTCTCTTTCACATTTCTTCTCCGCTCTCAGCGCAAACGTCATCACCTCACTGATGACCCTCCTCCCTCAGACTCTGCTGAATTTGATGACTGGGATGCCAGTGATGCGCTTGTCCGCACGTGGTTGGCTAACAGCCTCTCCGATGAATGTCTTCCTGTCATACGCCATGATGAGACGGTTAAGACCGCGTGGCTTCACCTTGCTGCTCTCTACTCAAAGGGGGCCCAGACATCCCGCATTTATACTCTCTACGCGGATCTCTTCGCTCGCCCTTCATTGTCTCCTGCTGCGGCTTATCAGCAAGTTCAGGCTCTTGGAGCCGAAATCCTCCAGAATCGCCCCTTCTCCGCGGACTTGGCCGAACAGCACAAACACTTCCAGGAACTCCTGGTTGTTTGTTATCTTCTACGGCTTCCTGAATCTTTTGATATGATCCGCCAGCAGATCATGGGCGAAGCCGAGTCTCCCACCTTGGATGCCACCGCGGCTCGCATCGCCGCTGTTACTTCACTGCTCCAACGTCCTCTATTGTCCTCCCCTCCTCCACAGGACTCCTATGCTCACCAAGTCTAGCAGGGTGGCAATAGTGGTCGCAGCCAATCTGGCACGCGCGGTCCGTCAAGGTTCCTCTGCTCTCACTGTGGTCGTACCGGCCACTCTGTTGACCGCTGCTGGCAGAAACATCCTCATCTTCGTCCCTCCGGTGATACTTCTTCCTCAACCTCCGCCTCCTCTCGGCCATCTGCTTCTGTGGCCACCACCTCAGGTAGTGCACACATCGTTACCC
Source organism: Platanthera zijinensis (assembly GCA_039513925.1). Taxonomy (NCBI): domain Eukaryota; kingdom Viridiplantae; phylum Streptophyta; class Magnoliopsida; order Asparagales; family Orchidaceae; genus Platanthera; species Platanthera zijinensis. The sequence continues at coordinate 60,756,037 of CM077080.1, forward strand.
AAGGTAAATGGCTGATTGACTCTGGTGCTACAAATCACATGACCGGAAACCCTCACTGCTTCTCTCTCCTAGAGACACATGATCGGTTACCCCCGGTCCTCGTTGCGGATGGTTCGCCTTCCCCGGTTCATGGGACGGGCATGGTTCAAGTCACTCCCGCGCTTCGCTTAGCGGACACTCTCTATGTCCCGAAGTTTCCTTGCAATTTACTCTCAGTTACTACTTTATGCAAGCAACTTCAGTGCTTTGTATTATTTACTCCTACTTCTTGTTGTTTTCAGGACCCGAGGACCCAACGGACGATTGCTACTGGGATTGAGAGCGGCAGCCTCTACTTCCTCGACAATGTTTCCGCTCTGTCCGCCTTCTCTTCCTCGTCTACTGATCTGCTTCAATGGCATCTTCGCCTTGGCCATCCTCCTCCTCGGATTCTTCGTCAGCTTCTTCCCCACTTACCTCAAACCAGTCCTCCGCTCAACTGTGATGCGTGTCAGCTTGGCAAGCATCACCGCTCCTCCTTCCCGCAGAAGCAAGGCCGTGGTTCCTCCCGCCCTTTTGATCTCATTCATTCTGATATCTGGGGTCCTGCTCCTACTCCCACCGTTGGTCGGGGTAGTTTTTACTTTGTAACTTTTATTGATGATTTCTCCAGATGTACCTGGGTGTATCTATTAAAAGACCGCTCTGAACTCTTATCTGTATGGCAATCTTTTTATAATATGATTAAAACTCAGTTTGCTATTTCTATTAAAGTATTGCGCTCTGATAATGCTAAAGAATATCTCAGTCATGAGTTTTCATCTTTTTGTATGCAACATGGTCTTATTCATCAGACCAGCTGTGTTTACACCTCCCAACAAAATGGGGTGGCGGAACGTAAAAATCGTCATCTCCTCGATATTGCTCGCACTCTGATGACACAGATGCAGGTGCCTCGCTCCTACTGGGGCTATACTGTTCTTCTTGCCTGCTATCTCATCAATCGCATTCCCTCTTCTGTTCTTCAAGGCAAGACCCCCTTCTCCATTCTCTACCCGAGCAAGGAACCCTTTCCTCTTCCTCTCCGTATCTTTGGGTGTACGGCCTTTGTGCATGCTCCGTCTACTACCCGCGACAAGCTTTCCCCCCGCTCCACCAAATGTGTCTTTTTGGGTTACTCGACAACTCAAAAAGGCTACTGTTGCTTTGATCCCGTTCTGCGCAAACAGTTTGTTTCCGCAGACGTCACCTTCTTTGAAAATGCATCCTACTTTTCTTTCCCATCTTCACCTCCTCCTACTGTCTCTGACTCTCCTCCATCTCTCTATGAGCCTTCCACACATGTCGACGTCTCCCCTCCTATGCCGTCTCCTCCTCTCCCTATTATCTCCCCTCCTTCCTCTCCGCAGCCGTCTCTCTCCAGTCCCGGGCCAGCCTTCTCTGCCACGGATGCTCCGGTCCCTGAGGCACAAGACGACCTGGATCTTCCCATTGCCCTTCGCAAAGGGGTGCGGGCGTGTACCCAACACCCGCTTGCGGCTGTTGTTTCCTATGATCGGCTTACTCCCTCTCGCAGGTGCTTTGCTTTGGCCATCTCAGCTACTACCACTCCCCGCACTTACCAGGAGGCTCTTGTTATTCCTCATTGGAAATCTGCCATGGATGAGGAAATTGTCACTCTTACTGAAAGAGGTACCTGGACCCTTGTTTCTCCACCGATCGGTACTGATGTGGTTGGCTGCCGCTGGGTGTTCGTTGTGAAGTTTCGCCCGGACGGCACTGTGGATCGTTACAAGGCCCGACTGGTGGCCAAAGGCTTTACTCAGACTTATGGAGTTGACTATTTTGACACTTTCTCTCCGGTTGCTCGCCTCAACACCATCCGGGTTCTTCTTTCTGTGGCCGTCAACAGGGAGTGGGAAATTTCTCAACTTGATGTCAAGAATGCTTTTCTGTATGGGGATCTTCAGGAGGACGTCTATATGGAGCAACCTCCAGGATATGTTGCTCAGGGGGAGACACGAGTATGCCAGTTGAAGAAGGCCATCTACGGCCTAAAGCAGAGCCCTCGGGCGTGGTTTGACAAGTTTAGTGGCATTGTAGCTGCAATTGGCTTTGCAAGAAGTTCCGCCGATCACTCATTGTTTATTCGCAAAACCGCATCTGGCCTTGTGGTTTTGGCGGTGTATGTGGATGATATCCTTCTTACCGGCGATGACCAGGCTGGGGTGGACTTGACAAAGAAACACCTCCGTCAACACCTTGTCACGAAGGATATGGGCTCCCCGAAATATTTTTTGGGGATAGAAATCTCTCGAAAGCCCGACTCGTTGGTTCTCTCCCAACGGAAGTATGCGCTTGATCTTCTACAAGAGGCAGGATTGACCGGGGCCAAACCGGCCCGGTATCCCATGGCCACTGGAGAAGACAAAACATGGACAGATGACTCACCTCTTATATCCGATGCCACGAGGTATAGACGTCTGGTGGGCAAACTCATTTATCTCACGGTGACCAGACCCGATATCGCCTATGCTGTAGGCAAGGTCAGTCAATTCATGCAAGCTCCCAGGGAATGTCATCTTCAGTCTGCCTTGAAGATACTAGAGTATGTCAAAGCAGCACCAGGGAAAGGGCTACTCTTTCAGAAGCATGGTCATCTGAGAGTTGAAGCCTACTCAGACTCGAGCTATGCGGATGATAAAGGTGACCGTAAATCTACATCGGGTTTCTGCACATTTGTTGGAGGTAATCTTGTGAGATAGAAGATCAAGAAGCAGTCTGTTGTCTCAAGGTCCAGTGCAGAAGCCGAATACCGGAGTATGGCGTCAACCACGTGTGAGTTAAAATGGTTGCGGGCTCTCATGCTTGACCTAGGAGAGGTCTACAACTATCCCCTGCCTATGTTCTGTGACAACAAAGCCGCTATATACATATCCAAAAATCCAGTCTTCCATGAGAGAACGAAACATATAGAGGTCGACTGCCATTTCATCCGAGAAGAGGTCTTGAAGAAACAGATTTGCACTCCGTTCGTCACCTCCGACAAAGAGTTGGCTGATATTTTCACCAAGCCGGTTTCTACTTCCTTCTTTCACATTTGTGACAACCTGGGCATGATTGATATTTATGCTCCAGCTTGAGGGGGAGTGTCGAAGTATGAGACCGGGCGGTCTGCCGGTTTGAGCATGGCGGGTTGTTGACCGGGCGGTCTGGCGGATTGAGGTTGGCGGGTTGATTTCCAGACTGTTGCTGTGTGGTATCCGACGGTCTGACGACTTATCTCCGGCGGCTTGGAAACCGGCCGGTCTAGCGGTCTCCTACCGCATCTCTCTCTTGGTTCTGGTATTGCCGAGCGGTTAGAACATTGTCTAACCGCGCGGCCTGTTCCGGTCTCTTATTCTAGCCGCCCAGATCTGTTGTATAGCTTTAGTCCCACATTGTTAGTTTGTATTCTTCTCTCTCTCCTCCATTCTATAAAAGGGAGGCCATACCTTTGTAAATGATATCTTTTTGGATAATAAAATTTCAATTATTCAAAGTTCCGGCTTGTTTTCTAGTCGTTTATTCTCTGCTCTAGTCGTTTGTTCGCTACTTTTAACAGGCATACAATTTTCCTTCTTGCCCAGGGCGCATTTGCTGTAGGTAGCATGTCTGCACTGCCTCCTGATTCTCTTTTGCGACCCCGACCCTGGCTGACGTGGCGAATTTCATAGCAAGATGAGGAATTGAGGTAATCACCCCAAATGTCATCTGGAGCGGGCAGTCGAAGATCGCGTTGTATGGCGATTCTGATTCCACAACTACTGTTGAAACCCGGACACCAGTTCAACTGAGTTCGGACTGAGAGGGAGAAATTCAGGTTACTTTGTCTGTCGTCGGGTGCAATAGGAGGGTCCATTCAAGCTTGGATTCGACAATAGCTGGAAAAGGTGTTCGCCCACGAAAAGACCCGATGAGCTACAACGAGGAGCTACCACCAGTCACCCAGAAGCGCGCATCGCGTCTTCCCCTCCAAAAGCAAAAGACTGAGCTCAACACCTTGGATTTCATTGAGGAAGAGTTCACCGAAGGTCGGAAGCTCTAGGAGGCTGGGTCTGCCTCTCTAAGGTGTCTTGAGGGTCTATTTATAGGCAAATCCCAAACAAGGGGCAAAATCATCTTTACAGCCTGCAAACATCGGCCTCCTCCTTTTTACTTTTGCTATTAACACTCCTGATTGGTCTGTGGATAGTGAAATCCCGTTGTTCAAGATAGCTATGAGCAGAGCAGGATAGGCTGCGAGCAGAAAAGAGAAGGCTAGTTGGACACTCCTTGCCGAGTTGAGCCTGAGAAGAAGGTAAACTCGGCTCGCCTACGATCATCTTGGTATGGGCTCCCCTACCCTGGGCCTCGCTTCGACAACCTGGCGCTAGGCTAGAGAGGTCGGCTCGCAGCCGAGCGAGGATGTGTCGCCTAACCTGCATTCTTTTGATGGCTCGCTCTGTCCTGGTCGGGTGTAGACATGGCTGGAGGTCGTCAAATTGGGTTTGTACACTATCCCTGCTTCTTTGCAAGCTCGACCGAGGTCGAAAAGAATTCATCCAAACCCGATTTGGCGAGCATAGACCGTTGTCTGCCTAGCCACACCTACTTTCCTTCTTGGCTCTATAAATAAGGTAGTGAGAGTGAGATTAATCTTTATAAATCTTTCCGGCCGATCTGCCACCCCTTTGATCCTTATGGACTCGTCTGACCAAGACGACGTCGAAGTTTCTTCCTTATTCGACTTGATTGGTGGACCCCTCCCTGTGACTCGGCGAGGCACTCGGGTGGGAGATTCAGGGAGAGCAAGAGCTCAACAAGTCGGCGCGAAGCCGACAGTGCCATTGGACCTGACGTCGCCAGTGCCATCTCCGCGGCCCGCACCATCCTTGGGAGTAGTGGTGCCGGCAAGCGATGAGGGCCAACACCTTTGGAAAAGTCGTTCTGCCAATGTTATAGTATGTGAACATGTTTTTTCGCTATTCTCCATTGTCGCGTCGCCCTTTCCTTTAGTCACACCGCTTCGAAGTTCCCTAGGTCGGTGATGATACCACTGTCATGATGGCCCTGACAACTTCGACGGACGGCGGCGGTGCTGGGACAAATAAGATAAGGTTATCAAAAGGGAAAAAACAATCTCACATGCCTGCACCTAGCGACAGTCTCTCACCCTCCAATCAGAAGGGGAGCTCGCGAGCAAGCCTCCTTTGTCAACTGTGCACTTGCTCTGGCGCTCGGTTGGTGGTACCTCTACGGATCGCAATATTGACCTTGCTGACTCTGGCGTCCAGGTGCTTCCTTCCATGGCGGTCGACATTAAAATTATTGCTCCGTCGCGCCACCTAGAGGCGAGCGAGTTGATGAGGCTGCCCCACATTGATGGGGGTGATGTCGTCTCACTTCCTGGTAGCCGTCTGATCCCCCTGTTCCACTCTCGAATTCCTTCTCATACTTTCCTCCTTTGCAGGTATCGACTCGCCGTCTTCTCGCAATCTTTCTTCGTTGGACCTTCCTCCCGAGCCGACTCCACCTATGATATCCAGCCCACTTCGTGAACAAATGGCTGACCCGCAGGTGGGTAGCAGCAACTTCAGCGCGCGTTTGCTTAAGGTGCTCGCCGCACATGACTTATCCATTGCTATCGCGACCTATCAGGAGGTCAGGCAGGGGCTTGGCGTGGTCCGGGAATTGTCAAATCGCTGGAGAAGTACAACGCGCAACTAGAAGGCAACAACGGCCTCTTCTTGCGAATGCCAGACACCAAAGAGAGGATCTACGAGTTGGAGACTCGCCAGAATACGATCGAGGATCACTTGAACAAATTCGGCCAGGTTACAGGCACAGTCGGTGAGGTAAACAGGCTGGAAGAGCACCTATGCAGGGGGTCAAATCATCTTCAGCGACCTCAAGAACACTTCCACAAAACTCATGACATCACATGGACGACGCGTCATCCCGATCATCTGCACGCGAGGGGCCGAGGCGTTCCTGTTCCCCCTTAAGGGTCAAGTGTTTTATTTGTCTTGTACTCACGCTGTAATGTCCGAGCTATTTTTGTGTTGCCTAGGCTTTTCGTACTCGCGCATGGTTGTCGAGTAAAGGATAAGTCTTTTGTACACTGCGAGTGTAATATACAAATCATTTGAGGGTGTGTTTATTTTTTAATACATATATTTTCTATATGCTTATTTCGCAGATGTGGGCACGACGCGAATTCGATTCTGTCGGTTATGCGATCTGAGAGGGGCGTTGGTAGATCGCGAGTTAGGGCGGCCTTGTTCAGCCGGGAAAACTTATAAATAGAGGGATGGGGTCAGGGTTGGCGACACACTTAAACCGCTCCCAACCTCCCAATTTTAACATGTCTTCTCGAAGTTCCTGCTCGTCTCGCTCCTCGAACATGGTTCGCGCTAAGGGCGAGGAGAGTCACACCTACTGCGTCGCGAACTTTGTGGACCACTACTTTCCCAAGCCGAGGACCACGTCGGACGAGCTCAAGGCCTTTAAGGCGAAGTTCCTTCCCCCAGGGTTCTCGACGAGGCAACCTTTACTGAACGAGGGGAAAAATAGCTTCTTTGAGGATGAGCTCGCCTTCCCCCTTGCCCACTTTGAGGCTGGGTTGCGACATCCCCTCTGGCCCGAGGTGGTACAGGTCTTCAAGTACTTCAGGATGGTCCCTGCACATGTCAACTCCAACGACATTAGTGCCCTGGTAATTGGTTGCATGTGTTACATGTGTGAGGATGGGATGGAGTTCAACCTCACAGCCTTCCGGAAGATCCTCAACCTAAAGGCGAATGGGGACGGCATTTTCTTCTTCTCCAACCCCCGTGTCAAGTTGGTGGAGACGCTGAACAAGGTCTACCACTGGACTGACAAGTTTGTATTTGTGTGAGGTGCATTCGGGTCGCTGCTAATAACGCTCGTTCAGTGAAGCAAGAACGCGTATAAACCCCCCAAGGTGACAGGTGATGTTCCCACACTCTATGAGATGTTGAAGGGCAATGATTTCGACATTCTGCACCTGAAGCGCCACCAAGACCAGCTCGCTTACATCATGCCCAGGCAGGTATGCTACCGCCTACACCTTTGTTGCATGACTATAACGCCCCTGATTTTTTGGTATTTATTTTAATTCCTGTAGTGACGTAATTTTGGCGTCAGGGCGTTACGTTGACGCATAATTAACGGGTGTGGTTTGTTGGAGCACGGGTTTGCTCTGTGGGTTTTCTTGTGAGGCTGGTTTTGTTTTGGTTGTGCCCCTACCCTCGCGAGCCGGGTCTGTTTTGGTAACTCGGTGGAGCTTTTTATAGGGATGTGGTGGCGGTTTGTCTTCGGGTGGTATTTTACTCGGTTTGGTTTGTCGGATTGGGATTTCGACTTCGTTGTTAGGTTCGTAGCATTGGTATTTAGCTACGGTGCGATTTTCGCAAGATTCCGAGTTAAATTGGATTTTGGGTCGTGTTTGGACTATTGATTATTAATTGTATTATATTATATTAATTATTTATGTATATATATAATCGGTATTAGGTCGCGTCAAACCCTATTCATCTTCTTCCTAAACCCGACGGTGGACTATTTTTGCGAAACGGAAGAGGAGCGGCGGACGAGCGTGCATTCAGCCGGCGATAGAGGGAGTTCCGGCGATCGGTTTCAACGGAGTAGAGATTTGGAAAGGTCTCGCTAAGAGCTACGAGAACGTGGTAAGTATTCCCTATTTCCCCTATTTTTAGGCATTAGGGTTAGTGATTTTGACCTCCTCCCTCCTCCAAAAGTTTCAGGAAACGTTGTTAGGATCATTTGGTGGCTGATCCTTGTCGCGGTGCGAGCGGGAGGCTTCTTTTCTAGGGTTTTCAAGGCAAGTGAATTTACCCCTTGCATGTTTATTTTCTTGTGTCTTTCTTCCATTCTTTCCTCCTTTAGAAAGTAGGAGTTGTGTAGGTAAAACCACGAAAAGAATCCCCCTAGGTTAAAACATGAATTTCATCCAAGCCATGAAATTAGGGTTAGTGGTTAAGGGGAATTCGACATGTATCAGCGAGCCGAAATCGTCGGGATAGGTAAGTTTTATTCGTCGTACATCAGGTCATATTTCAGCGAATTAGAGTTAGGAAATGTGTTAAGGCTGATTCGTCGGGTATTATAGGCTAGTTCGTCGGGTATCGACGATAGGAATTCAGCGAGTATCGCCGAGACCATTAAGGTATAATTCGACGTGTATGGAAGGATTTAGTCTAAGTGTAATTCAACGGGTATTGCTAGGGGTTCGTCGAGTATCTAATTAGGCAGATTATACGAGTATCATCGAATTTTCTTAAGGCATTTCGTCGGGTAACGGTTCGCCGAGTATAGATCCTTAGTCTAAGTGTTTTTCATCGAGTATTCATGCCAAATCAAACTGATTCGCCGAGTATCGTGTAGCATCCGTCGAGTGTCACTAGTCCTTTTTTCGCTGAATAGTGTAGAATATGTCGAGTATCCTTGTATCTCGTCGGGTATACTCGCCGAATTTGGCCAGGACTTAGTAAATTTCGTCGTTTCGTGTAGGATTCTTCGTGTTTGGTCCTTATGGTAATTTTAGGGCTTGTTTAGGTATGTATTTAGGTTTAGACTTGGGTTTTGGTTGGGGTGTTCGGTTATGATGTTTTCTTCGGCTAAGTAGGTTGACAGTAGATAAAGGACCACCAACTGGATACCGGTTTGTGAGTCATTACACTTGGTGGTTTGGTTTGGTTTTGGTCTCTTTTTTTGTAGACAGTTTGGTTGTGTTTGGCTAGGTGGCCACCACCGCAGTGCCCTTTTGAGACATTTGGGTTTAGTGGTTTGGGTTTGGACGTTTTGGTCACTGACTCCGGCCCGATTATTTTTACCAAGTATTAATGACTCACATTTTCGAGCTGTTTGTGCTCAGTTTGCTTCTTAGATCGGTTTATGCTATTTATGCTAATCCTTGCAGATTTTCTTGTCGAAGCATGGTTTCGTTCCGCACTCGGTTCATATGTTCATTTAACTGCTTTATTACAGACTTTTACTTACCTGCTTTATTTGACTAATCAGCTGTGGTTTTAAGCATTTCTTGTAGTTGGGTTTGGTAAACCCTTCCTTGACTTTGTACTTTACCTGATTATTTCTTTGCCACTTGTATTTTCTTGCTGATATGTTCTTCTTTTGAATGCCTCAGATTCAGGATTGTTGACAGTGGATCGGCTGTGTTGGGTAGTTGTTTGTGTACTGCAGTTGTTATAGTGGTTTTCCTCACCGTCGTGAGGTAGTTGTGGTTTCAGTTTTTAGTTCAGAACTGCATACACTCAGTGGATTCGTGTCAGGTTATTGACGCCCACTGGTAGTTTTCTTTGGAATATTGAATACTTTGCTAAGCTGTTGTTTACCTCTTGTGGTTGTTTTTACTTGCTCTCTGAGAAGGTTTTATGCTAGATTGCATGTTAGATATTTTAAAGTATAAAAATTACTATTACTACTTCATGCATACTATATTTGAAATCTAAATCACTATATTTCGCTACCGTAAAAGCTACTTTCACTACTATTATAAATCTAGAATCTTGCATACCATGAGTTGTCCTCTGGGGATGTTTATACTCATGTAAGACGTCTAATCTTGTAAATAAAGTATTTTCCGCAGTGTATAACTATCTTTTCTCGTGGGCTAGATGAGCCACTAAGCCGAGGGATATGGCTAACCCCTTTAGCTTAAACTAGATTTTCTCTAAATAACTTATAGATCTTTCATAAAGTGTTTAGTTGAAGTTTGCCTGAGTGTCTGCAGTTATCCCATGTTGACGTGACATCATGACGCGTGTTTTCTCTTACTATGATATATCGTTAAATGCGGGTTGTGACAATGACCTTGCCTCACCTACTTTTATTGACATGTTCTTCGCAGGTCTGAGGGAACTTCCCCAAAATCTCTCATTCACGACCGACAAAAAACCACCCAGCCAGGAACTCGCCTCGCAGAAGGCCGAGACGGACCCAAGACCACCCAACATCACCCCAACCACCTCAAAGGACAAGGACAAGGCGCCCGCAACTGATGCCCCCTCTACCAAACCTAGGGTCAAGAAGCTCAAGGTTGGTGAGGCGGGTTCTAAGATCCTGCCCAGAGAAGTCACTGGAGGAAGCTCCTCGTACCCACACTAACTTTGAATTGGGGGTGCTCGCCAGAGACCTAGAGGGCGCCACCCTCCTAGAATGGTACGAGGGCGAGCAAAGGGTCAGTTTGAGCTCGCAACTCCCCTCCTGGATGGAGGATGAGGACATCGACGACGACGCATTCAACGTCCTATTCGACCTCTACAATCGGGAGGACGTGATGGTACTGGCGAGAACCTCCATCTGTGAGCTAGCAAACTGTAAGAGTCACGTCATCCTTCACGCTGCTGAACTATTCAACCAGACGGTGAGGCGCGCCCTCAGTATTGGTCACAAGATGGGGGAGACGTTGACCACCTTAGACTCCACCAACCAAGATCACGTTCATACAAAGGGCAAGTTGGGGGAAGCGAGATCCATGCTAAATGCTACGCATTTGGAACTGGCCAGAGTCAAAGTTAAACTCGCAGTGGCTCGTTGATCACCCTCACAGGCCGACTGAGGTATGCATTTTTGCCTCTGATCTCGCGGATTAATCTTCTGCTCACCTTGGTATTTTTTTGCAGTCTACCGAGCTCGCATGGGCGGAACAGACTTCTGAGTTGGAGGAGGAACTGAGGGAATCTCGCTCCCAAAACAAATACTTTGCCAACCACCTCGCAGAAGCAGAGTCGAACCTGCTGGAGTGTCGCTGCCAAGCACTTGAGGGATCTGCGGGCGACATTTCGACTGCCCCCTCAATGACGGATGCTGGAGTTTGACGCGCCCTCACCGTAGCCTCCACCCTCCTCACCGTGAAGCGCTTCTGGCAGCGGGGCGTCTTGAACACGATGGGTCTTGCACTGACTCTTGAGTCGCTGGTCTTGGAGCTCTCCACCCATAAAATTCCCCTCATGTGAGCCTGCGTGTTGACGGGCCAAGAGAATGAATTTGCCTTGTACCTCTTTTAGTTTGTTAATTCTTTCTTTGCTAGTTACTTAAAACCTTCTGGTATATGGGAGTTCACTTGCGCCTTTGTGTATACGTTTATTTTCGTATGTTGGGTTTTATTCTTGCTTTTTCATTTTTAAATTCTGCTCCTTAGAGCTCGTGTTAGTGGTTAGGGCTAGTCTGATCGTCGTGCAGAACTCGCGACTTCGGCGTCTCACGCAAGGCTTCATTTCCTCCATGCGGCAAACCACTGGATTACGAGTTGTCTCGCCTCACCGCCTTGGCCCCTTTATTTCTTGCCCCGCTCATCTAGTTACTTCATCTCACGGCGAGGCGAGTTTAGCCGTCCCTTGCGTACTGCGTCCACTTCCACCCACTCTGTCTCGAACCCTGCTAGCCTGAGAGGTTGGAAGCTTTGTTCGAGGGGGTCAGCAACCATTGTGTGAAGGAGTTTACAAAGGGCCTCAGACTATGCCACCTTCATTACTTCAGAATCTTGGTTCCGCTCGAGTGGACAAGTAGCGGGTATGTGAAAGAGGAGCTCGTGTAAGGATCTGGTCTTCGACAATATCACTGCTCGAGGACTCGAATATCACTCATGGGGGCAAGTAATTGGTATACGAGAGAGGAATTAGAACAGTGACCCAGACTACGACAACACCACTGCTCAAGGCATGTGATTTACTCGAGGGGGAAAGTGGCCGGTATGCGGGAGAGGAGCTCGCGTAGGTATCCAGACTACAACAACACCACAACTAGATGCTTGTGATTTACTCGAGGGAGCAAGTAGTCGGTATACCGAAGAGGAGCTCACGCAAGGACCTGGACTACGGTGACACCACTACTCGAGGCATGTGATTCACTCAAGGGGGCAAGTAGTTGTTATGTTGGAGAGGAGCTCGCGCAGAGATCCGAACTACGACAACACCACTACTTGAGGCCTGAGATTCACTCAAGGGGGCAAGTAGCTGGTATGCGAGAGAGAAGCTCGCGTAGGTATCTGAACTCCGATAACAACACTACTCGAGGCTAGTGATTCACTCGAGGGGGGAAAGTATTCAGTATGCGGGAGAGAAGCTCGTGCAGATATTTGGACTACAACAACACCACCACCCGAGGCCTTGAAACTTCACTCAAGGGAGCAAGTAGCCGGTATGCGAGAGATTGGCGCTCGCACTAGGACCTGGACTATGATAACACTATGACTCGGGTACTTGGATCTTCACTCGAGGGGGAAAGTAGCCGGTATACGAGAGAGGAGCTCGCATAGGGACCTTGACTACCAAAACACAACTACTCGGGGCTTTGGAATTTCACTCGAAGGGGCAAGTAGCCGGTATGCGGGAGAGGAGCTTGCGCAGGGACCTGAACTATAACAACACCACTACTCGAGGCCTTGGAACTCCACTCGAGAGGGCAAGTAGTTGGTATGCGAGAGAGGTGCTCGTGCAGGGTCTTGGACTATGACAACACCACTACTCGAGGCCTTAAAACTTCACTCGAGGTGGCAAGTAGCAGGTATGTGGGAGAGGAGATCGTGTAGGGACCTGTACTACAACAACACCACTACTCGAGGCCTTGGAACTTCACTCAAGGGGGCAAGTAGCCGGTATACAAGAGAGGAGCTCATGCAGGGACCTGAACTACGACAACACCACTACTCGAGGCCTTAGAACTTCACTCGAGGAGGGAAGAACCCGGTATGTGGGAGAAGAGCTCGCACAGGGACTTAGACTACGTCAATACCACTACTCGAGGTCTTGGATTAAGTATTTCAAAGAGCATGCGCCGCCCATGCCCTCATGGGGAAAAACCAAAAACACACAAACATTTATAATAGTTGATGTATTAATGAAAGATTAATACAATTTGATTACAAGGCTACTCGTAGCTGTAGAGAGGGTGAGGGCAGTCTTAAGAAAAAATTCATTTTAAGTCGTCGCCGCTCTAGGTGGTACTAAGGAGTTCCCCATCGCAGTTTTGGAGTCGGTATCCTCCGTATGTTAATGCTTCTGGCACCATGAAAGATCCCTCCCAATTAGGCTAGAGCTTTCTAACCGTCGTTCCCATTTCTACGACGTCCACTTTTTAAGGACCAAGTCTCCCTTAGCGAACTGCTTGACCCTGATGTGCTTGTCAAAGTATTTTGTCATTCTCTGTTTGACTTGCTCTTGTCGAATCAACGCGAGATCACAGACTTCCTCCACTAAGTCAAGTGAAAAGCTTTGAGTGGCTGACACGCCCGGGGACACGCTCGTGTCCCAGGCTGTGTTCAAACCTCGACGACCGTTGACTGCGGTTTCGTCGACCACGCGACCAATACCGAACCCGAGCACGACACGCCCTGGGACACGCCCGTGTACCAGGACGTGTCATCTCTACCAAAACTCAGATTTGGCTCAAAATGCCACCCGTCTCCCTTTTGAGTTTCGGGGCGTTACATACCCACTGCCCTGCCTCTTAAAGATGTGTATACAACCCCTTCAAAATAGTGCAATTCGTACCTCAATCTGGTTGTTGGCTTGTAGATGTACCATAATGGTGTGGCAGAGGCATCTTCAAGACCTTACACATCTGAGTGAATTTTCTTCCAGTGAATTGAGTGTCGTTGTCTGTGATAATTATTGTTGGGATGCTGAAACGACAAACAATATTCTTTTAGACGAATTGTTTGGGGTTTTCTCTAGTTATCTTAGAGTGAGGTTCAACCTCCACCCACTTGATGAAGTAATCAATGACCATAATTATAGACTTTCTCTGCCCTGACACCATAGGGAGAGGTCCTAGGAGATACATTCTCCACTACACGAATGGCCAAGGGCTTTAGAGTGTAGCGAGGGCAACCGGCGGTTCGTTAGTTGTATTCTCGTAAGGCTGACATCTCTTGCACTTCTGGATGAACTCTATCACATCCTTCTTTATAGTAGGCCAAAAGAACCCAAGGCGGATGATTTTTTGAGTCAGGGCCTTTCCGCCTGACGGATGCTACCCGCAGATTCCTTCGTACACCTCGCGCAAGGCATACTCTGCCTCGGTCATTAGCAAGCACTTTAGATAAGGCATTAAAAACCCGCTTGTACAGCTCTCCGTTAATGATAGCGAATGTTGTTGCTCGTGTCCGGAGTCGGCGTATTTCCAGACGATCCTCAGGGAGTTCCTCGCGTTCGAGGTAGGCTCGTAGGGGGATCAGCAATGATGATTCTTCGTTGCTGATTGTGGAAATTTCTCATGGTTCTTGGATGCTTAGGACCATGACATCTTCGACCCTTATTTTCTGATGTCGGTATCTAGTTGGCGAGGTAGTGAGCTTGGAGAGAGCATCGAATTTGGCCTTTTGCTACAGAGGGATGTGGAGGATCTGGTGCGATGGTACTTTTTGCGGTAGAGACCTAACGAGGGTTCGATACTGCACATGTTGGTCGTTCCTTGCCTCATAATTACCTTCTACCTACAAAACCACCAACTATGAATCTATTTAAATTGTTAGATTTTCTACCTTGCAGTCTATGGCGGCCTGAAGTCCCGTAATCAGTGCCTTGTACCCTGCAATGTTGTTGGTGGCTGAGAATTCCAACAAAAGGTCGTACTTTATGGTGACTTCTTTGGGACTTACTATGAGTAGGCCTACTCCCGCACCATCCGCTCCTAACGTGACGTCAATGTAGAGAGCCCAATAGGTGAGGGACGAGCCTTTTTTGGGAGCTAGTTTTGGAGGGATGTTGTACTCTATGATGACGTCAGAGAGCACCTGAGACTTGATATCTGGCCGTGGGAGGAATTAGATGTTGAATTCTTCGAGCTTGACAACCCACTTGACTAGTCTTCCAGAGACCTATGATTTTTGGAATATGGTCCGTACCAGTTGCAGCGTCGGTACCTTTATTGTGTGGGACTGGAAGTAGGGACAGAGCTTTCTTGATAAGAAGACAAGGGCCAAAGTTGTCTTATCCGCCGCCGGATACCTGGCCCCGGTGTCCATGAGGACTTTACCAAGGTAATAAATTGGATGTTGAACTCCTCCTTCATTTTTCACGAGTACCGAGCTGAGTGCCAACGAGTATACGACCAAGTACAAGAATAAAGGCTCTCTTGGGATGGGCTTTGAAAGGAGCGGGGATGAAGCCAAGTACTGCTTGAGGTTTTCAAAAGGTGCATGGTCTTTGTCCGTCCACTTGAATCCTTTATGGCACGGCCCCAGAAGATCCTTGAAGAATGGGAGATGCTTATCTCTTGTTTGGGTCAGGAAACAAGAGAGTGCGGCGATTTATTCATTCAACCGCTGTACTTCCTTGATTGAACTAGGGGCATCATGTCTTCTTGTGCCTCGATCTTTCCGCAGTTTGCCTCAATCCCCCGATAGGTTACCATAAAACCCAATAAATTTCCTACTGTAACGTCAAATGCACATAATTTACTAGGGTTGAGCTGCATTTTAAAGCGGCGGATGAGTTGAAAACATCTCTCCAGGTCTTCCAAGTGACTATGCAGGTGCACACTTTACCAACATAACATCGTCATAGACCTCCATTGTCGTCTAGATGAGGTTTTTGAACACTTTATTCATCGGTCTATGATAGTTTGTTCTAGCATTCTTGAGGCTGAAAGGCGTCACCTTGTAGCAGCAAACTTCTATATCCATTCAAAAAGTTGTGTGCACTTTGTCATCTAGGTTTATCTGAATTTGGTTATATCCAAAATAAGCATCCATAAAGTTGAGGAGCGCATGCCCGACCGTTGCATCCACGAGCTGGTCGATCCTTAGAAGCGAGAAGCTAACCTTTGAGCAATTTTGGTTCAGATTGTTGTGATGACACACATTCTACACTTCCTAGAGACTTTCTTCACCATGACTATATTTGCTAGCCATATTGGGTATTCAACTTCATAGATAGTGCTTGCTTCTAAACGTTTCGCTACTTTTCCTCAATGGCCTGGAGCCGCTCAAGGGCGAAATTTCTCTCTTTTCGAATGACTTGGCAGCACGAGGGATCGATGTTCAAATAATGCAGAATTACTTTCGGGTCTACTCCCGACATATCTTCTAGGCTGCAAGCGAAGATATATATCTTTGTTTGCATGAAGTAGGGTCGTGTACTGCTCCCTTTCCTACGACAATAGGAAAGATCCAACCTGGACTGTTCGTGACGGGTCTGGCGGAGAAAGGGCTACTTCTACCAATCCTTTAACAAGTGTCCCTCACTAAAGCGCGATCTCATCACGTAGTTTGAAGTTGTTGATGTCAAGTGTGGTGGTCATTGCTGGCCTATCCTGTTTAGGCAGCATATCCTTGTCACCTCTTGGCTTCCCTGGGAAATTCTAATTCCACTTTTGGTCGAGAATTTTTCAGGTCTAGATGCGGAATGGACGGGATTACCCCGAAGATTGATTGGAGGGGCCACCTGAAAATAGCATTGTAGGCTAAACTGAACTCTACAACTGTAAACTAAATGCAATGCGTTACCTGCCTTGGTGCCTCACCTAACATGACTGGAATAGATATTAGCCCCAGGACCAGAACCAGGCGGTTGGCGATTCCGAAGACCGGCACTGCCGCACGACCCCGATGTTTCCTTAGCGAGCTTGATACCACATAGTGAGGAGAGAAACATGACGTCATCTGAGCTCTCACTATCAACCAGGATCCTTTTCACCTAAAACTAGGAATTTTTCAGCCTTGCGCTCATCACCAAGGGGTCCTGATGCGGTATGTGCCCTCCTTTGAGATCTTCTTTTCTCCAAAGGTGATCGTCACATCCTACCTAAACCGTTTGTCGTTGTGTCTTCTTTCAGGATTTTTGACTGGGGGCATCCAGGATGCAAGGTTAGGGGACTCAACGATGGTTCCAACACTTCATGACATGGCATCTAGTCACGAGAATCGTTATGTAGGGGATAATGACTTCTGGGTATTTGGGGGATGCTGATAACTCTTTCCCACAGATGTCGCCAAACTGTTGAGACTCGCTTGAGGCTCCTCGTAGACCGACCTAAATTAGATCGTCGTATCTCTTAAGCGATCGAGCACATAAACATACATTGAGAAATGAGACATCAAACAAGAAGGGTTTTTAATGTGGAAAACCCCAGAAGAGATGAAAAACCACGTGGTCGGGGTTGTGTCGACCGAACTTCACTATTTGTTGTTTTGCATAGCTTTTTGAGAATGCGAGGGAGACATACCACACCTCTTTACAATTTGAGCGGGGGAGGGTGAGAGAGGCATTCAGAGGGTGACAAGCCACCATTCTCGAAGCTAAGTGTTTGTCTTTGTTTGCAGTGGAGAACACACACCCTGGAGACTTGGTGGTGTTCTGCTCGCGTTCGGAGGCTGAAGCGGAGAAAGCTAGCGGTCTACTGGAGGGCGATAAGTGTTGGGAGCGCTATGTGTAGAAGACTAGCAAAAGAAAGCTTGTCAGCGGGTGGAGATCTTCGAGCGATCTCCAAAGTGCTTGAAGATCTTTAAGG
Source organism: Platanthera zijinensis (assembly GCA_039513925.1). Lineage (NCBI taxonomy): Eukaryota > Viridiplantae > Streptophyta > Magnoliopsida > Asparagales > Orchidaceae > Platanthera > Platanthera zijinensis. Next base: position 60,773,551 of record CM077080.1, read on the forward strand.
GTGTCTTTGAAGGCGGTGGAGTTTCGCTCTGGAGCGCGTTGGGGGAGAAGTGTAAGAAGAAAAAGGCGAGAATGAAAGAGAGACCAAAATCCTCTATATGGGCCCCAAGGGTGGTTACACGGCTATCCGCAAGGCGTAATCACTCTAAGTACTATTTGCGGTGGTTGGGGGAGCGGCGGCCGACCGACAGCCGACCGACCGTCAGGCATTTGATAGTTAGCCCGACAGGGGGATCGTGTGTATTGTTGTTGACACATGGATTGCGCGTGGATCAGACGTACATATAGTGCGTGAGTCAATTTTTCCCATAACCCCCCATTAAGCTAGTGTGGGAGATGAAAAATCCGGCTATTTGCAACCCAGAATCCCTATAAATTAAGGGAGAACCCATCAATACTGCATCTATACCTTGCAATTTTTGAGTGTTCTGAAGTTATATAAAAAATTTCAAAATGGATAACCTTCAAAAAAAAATGATAAGTTACTCACCAAAATTTATTTATAACTATTTTGGAAGATGCTATTTAATAAAATGTATTTTTTTTTAATTTGATTGTGAAAGACATAGTGACATACTAATAAGATTGCAATAATGAAAATATTTAGAAATTTTTATTTACTATGGCCTTTTATGTTATATTTTCTTGATTTTTTTATGCAGATAATTTTGCTTGTAAAAAAATCTATAGACTATTATTTTTAATGATATTTTTTTATTATTACATATTATTGTTGATGGGTTCCCTTAAGCCAGTTCAATCGTACCCGTAAAATACACGTAATTGCCCCGTGGCCGCCCCTGACAGGGGCGACCATCTTCTTGCTATAGATGGGCGGTAGTTTTCGCCGCTCGTCCGACCGCCGCCCCTAACATGGGTGACAATCTTCTTGCCCCAGACGAGCGACAGTTTCTGCCGCCTGTTCGACGACCGCCCCTAACAGGGGCGGCCCTCTTCTCGCCCTTGAAGGGCGGCAATTTCTGCCGCCTGTCCGGAAGGACGACCCTTTTCTTGCCCCAGACGGGCGGCAGATTCTGCCGCCCATCTAGCCGCCTCCTTGAGGGGCGACACTCCAGCTAGCCAGGACGGGCGACAGTTTTTCTGCCCGTCTTGCTCCCTTTTTCCGCCTAGGGCGAGCGGTAAAATATGCCGCCCGTCATGCGGTCTCCTTCACCAGGGGAGACATATTTGCCGCCCAGGACGGGAAATATTTTCTGCCGCTTGTCCTGTCGCCGCCCTCGTTAGGGGAGGCTTCCTCGCCGCCTGTGACAGGCGATATTTCGGCCGTCCGGGCGGCCCTCACCTCCTCCGTCCGCCGCCCTCGTTAGGCTGCCCCTCCCCATACGGGAGAGGCGGTTATTTTCCAACCGGGGGTAGTCTCATCTTTTTCGTAAAATCTGTGATCCGCGTGCTCTAAAAGGAGCAATTCTATTCGTTCGGCTGATGGTTATGAAGGGAAATTATCGGGTCACCCCTTCTAAAATCTATAAATATACCCTTACTCCCTTTCATTTTCACTCTCTACTCGTTGGGGAAAATCCTCCTATGGATTTTCTATGTCCTCACCCCTTTCTCTCTCTATGTCTGCTTGTGTGCACGCTCCTTCGTGCGTGCGTCCCCCTCCACAAACTCCGCCGTCAAGACCGTCCAAGTGCTCATCAGCGCGCCTCGTCATCAAGACCGTTCCAAGTGCGCCTTTGCGCGCTCCGCTATCCATACCGCTCTAAGCGCGTCCCCGTGCGCTACTTCAGGACCACTAAGTTTCCTCAGTGTCAGCAAACCAAGCCCGCCAGAGCGCCCAAAGTTCGTGTGCCCCGCACCACCAGCAGTTTTCAAGAGCAACTTCTGATCCCGCCAAGAACCGCTCAACTTAGTCCGAGGCACAGAAAACTCATCATTCCCAGCATCCTCGACTTAGCAGCAAGCTCGTCGGGCAGCGATAAGTTAGCCATTTCAGGCTCATCTAAGTGCGGCAGGAGACAAGCCCCAGTCACTAGGACGAGCGTAGCAAGTCGTCCCCACCTCTGAGCATCGGCAAATGACTCCAAAGCGCGACCAGTGCATCGTTGCCCACAACTCAGAAAGAAATACTTTGCTCTGAGAGTGATGACATGTCACCCTTTGAGTCCTTCCATCTCTCTCTCTCTCTCTCCATAATTATGACGAGAGATGACCTATTGCCCTCGAGTTTTTCAAAGAACCCTGTATTAGCATCCAATGTTGTAGATGTCGGGGACACGTCAGTTTTTTATATATTGGGGAATATATCAGTGATATTTCATATATCAGAGTTTAATATTTAATTAATTATATATGTAATTAAATGTTATTTTTTATACATGTCACAGTACTACATATTCTACAATCTATTGAACTTTTAAATATTAAAAGTTATATGTAATATTTAACATACAACACTTTAAAGATAAAATTTGTAAAACTAGTGATTTTGAGATCAAAATTTTAAAAATCAAATTTCAAACATACTTCATTCTTCATCACTTAAAGACTTATCTATAGTCGACAAATTATATAGAATATGATCTTCATCTGATGAACCTTCTAGATCTCCCTCGTCCATCTCATATACTTTTCTTTTTCCCCTTCTTTGATTACTAATTGTCACTTCTTTGTTTGTAGCTAGTCTTTAAGATCATTTTTTATCATGATCAACGTCGATTATATTGTCAATTTGCACCCATGTCAGCCCCTCTCTAGGAAAGACTTCATCATCATCATCTTCATTTTCATCCTCCTCAGGATCAACATTCACCATCCACTCTTGTATCATTCCAGAATCAACATTCTTAGCTGTCAATGGATCTCGAAATGTTTCTGAATATTTCAACTTCAACAAAACATTGGACTTTATAAATACTAAATCGTTCAATCTTTTGCTATCAAGTTTATTCCTCTTTTTAGAATGTATCTATTTTTTTTTAAAAAAAGTTAAATAATGCATATAATAAGATATTAATGTTTAACTAAATAACTAAATTAATACATATCATCTTGAAGGTGCTCCAGTTTCTCTCACGGTCAGAGGATGAAGTAGTCAGACTTAAAAATTTTATAGCCATAGTTTTAAGGTACGACGTATCAACACCGTTAAGCCTCCACCAATGTACGGCGAAAATCAACATCAGAAAAGCTTCATAACTTCATTAGATCGTTAGATCTTCAGATAACTTTTATATTATCAACGCAATATTTTATTTATCCAATAACATTTTGCATTCTCGGTAGTATACTAGTATACAAAGTTATAACTATCATTTAAACTTTCAAAGTATCCAATAAAATGAACAAAACAATCAAGTATCATTCAAACTTTCAAAACATCTCACATTTTATTTATTAAAAGGAACAATGTAGGAAGACAACTAAAAATATGATTGGATATACATGCATCATTGATTGCAAAATGAATTTAGATAAATAATTATTAATAGGAGTATTTCAAATCATTTGTTGATTAATAAATGAGTCAAATAAAAATAAGACTGCAACTAATGAGGTAAATAAGATAATATGACAGCTACCATGCTACAACTAGCAAGTCAGCCACAAGGCAACCACCATGCCTTGCTGAACTAATAAGGCAACATGACAGCCACCAACAACTAAACGGGTCATTGATTGCAACAATCCACAAGACAGCCACCATGCTACATCCGACAAATAAGGCAATAGGGAGCAAGGCTGCAGGACAACTGACCAATAAAGCAGTAGGGTGCAAGACAACAAGATACCATAGAAGTAGTTAACACAACAACCAATAAAAAAAAATCAAAATGCAAAGCGATAGAATGAGGGGGAGGTAGGGAGAAGAATGCACCAGCGAGAGAGTGTCGAGATCAAAAGCACCAGCGAGCTAGAGAGGGAGAGCACCAGAGAATCAGAGAGCTAGAGAGCACCAACAAGTAAGGAAAAGAAAGAACTAGAGAATCATTGAGCTGGAGAGGGAGAGAATCAGAGAAACAGAGAACCGGAGAACCAGAGAGCTATAGAGCATCAATGAGTAGGGAGAAGAAAGAACCAGAGAGATAAAGTGCCGACAACACGCGAGAGAAGGAGAGCACGAGCGAGCTAGAGAGCACCAGCGAGCGGGGCGAAGAAAGAACAAGAGAGATAGAGTGCCGATAACGCGCGATGGAGAGCTAGGGCAAGAGCGGTAGAGAGAGCTAGGGTAAGAGCGGCAGAGTGAAATGAAATGAGCGGGGTCAAGGAGAGTTAAAACAATGGAGAAGTTAAAATAGCCGGGATTAATTAAAAATAAATCAATTAAAAACGGGCGATATGCCCGTTTTTAGGGCCGGTATGTCGGTTATCGACCCGTTTTTTTCAAAATGCCACAACCAGTTTTTAAAAGGGTTTCATGACGTTTTATCTCCCAAACCTTCATGTCGGCCGACATGTCCGACATGTCGGCCGATATCTACAATAGCGCCAGCATCAAGCAAATAGTGGAGGTTTGGGCAGCACAGATCCGACCACGCGGTTTTTCACCCATTTGACGGGTTTTACACGTTAAAAAGGTTTTTTTTCTAGCTTTTTACTTACTGTGATTGCTGGCGTGCTCGACCGCTCCCGGGCTAAGGCGGTTCAATTTAGTCCGGTTTACCGGAGTCTCGAGCGATCCCCAACAACTATAAAAAAAGATTTGTTGGCAGAATGCATTTCAGAAATATCAACTTTTAGCAGAATATATTCTGAAAGTTTAAATATAGTACAATGCACTTCATAAATTTTTTTTGCAAACTATTAAAATTTCTTCACTTCTACTCCTTTTTCTAAACCAAAATTTTTTAGGTACGTTAGAAGTACCTTTCTCTTGTGCGTCTCACCTGTCAGCCATTCGATCAGCCATCAGACGATCAACCTTTCAGCCATTTATATATAAAAATAATAAAAAGAGGTCTCCGGTCGGAAGGCCGATACCGGACCGGAACTCATATTTTAAAATATTTTTTATGCATAAATTTGAACTTAAAATGTTAGTAAAAAAGCTAATTAATAATTTGTAATTAATTTTTATAAAAAGTAATTAACTTATTCTAAAAAATCATTTTAAAAAAAATTTAGAGGGACCATGCTCTTATGAACAAATTTTTTTGGCTAAGGGTAGCGTTCGTTGAGGAAGGAGCGCGAATAGTCTGCTCGCCGTTGGATCAATCCTGCTCGTCGTCTGATCAAAACATGTACTCGCCTTTTTTTAAAAATATTTTTTCTCATCTTTATTTCTGATGGTTAGGTTGGTCATCTAACGACCATTTTTTTACTCAATCTCAAAGCTAGAAACGCTATAGGGATCCAAAAATTACACCTTATGCAATTTCCCCAACACCAAAAAAAGGGCGCTGCGATCCGCACCACAGTTTTGGCTAGTCGCACCGCACTTTCTCCTAATTTTTCGTGTCTTTTGGAAATACGTCTTGAACATGCTTTTTTAGAAAAAGTAACGAAAGTTGTAAATCTCGTAGATCTACAACTTTCACGTTCAACACTTTTCCTAAAAGTGCATATACAAGACGTATTTCCAAAAGAAACAAAAAATAGGTAGAAAGTGCGGTGCGGATAGCAGCGCCCCCCAAAAACTATTTTTTAATGTATTATGCTATATTTGATCTTTCTGCCAAAAAGCTGATATTTTTAAGTGCTACCCAAAAAAAAAGGTGATTGTTATTAGCACTGCACTTTTGGATATTCGCACTTTATTTACTCTTAATTTTCCGTGCTTTTTGAAAATACTCCTTGTACATGTATTTTTAGGAAAAGTGTTCAACACGAAAGTTGTAGATCTCGACGAGATCTACAACTTTCGTGTTGAACACTTTTCCTAAAAATGCATGTATAAAGCGTATTTCTAGAAATACGCTCAGATTTCGCGCCTTTTGAAAATACTCCTTGTACATGCATTTTTAGGAAAAGTGTTCAACACGAAAGTTGTAGATCTCGTCGAGATCTACAACTTTCGTGTTGAACACTTTTCCTAAAAATGCATGTACAAGGAGTATTTTCAAAAGACACAGAAAATTAAGAGTAAATAAAGTGCGAATATCCAAAAGTGCAGTGCTAATAACAGTCACCAAAAAAAAATTCAATTTTGGACCAGTCGTCCACTGTGGTCTTCCGTCGGCGGAACATTTCTTACTGATAAGGTCGTCGTCGCCGAGGAGCGCAACCTATGAACCTAAGGATGGCAGCGGCGGTCGCCAAGAGCGGCGCTTTCATTTTCTCGGCTTCAGTTTTATCTTCTAGCCAACGAATGCTTCCCCCTTCTCGTTCCAATTTCCTTTCTCTCGTCACCGGTAACAACGCCGGCCTCCTTCGCCACGTTTCCATATTTACCCCGTCTCTCTCCCTCTCCTCATCTTCACCTGCGGTGGATCCTGAAAAATCCTCTTCCGCCATAGCGATGGCAGAACCTGCAGACGAGGCTCCAAGCCCTACGCCGGCGGACGCCGTGAGGGAAGCGGCTGCCGCCCTAGACATCCGCGTGGGTCGAATCATTAGGGCGTGGAGGCATCCTGAGGCCGATTCCCTTTTCGTGGAGGAGGTGGACGTGGGCGAGGCCGAGCCCCGTACAATTTGCAGCGGCCTCGTCAATTATGTTCCCCTTCATAACCTTCAGGTTCAATACCATCACTGGTTCCTTAATTACTGATTTCAAGCAGAATGTAGGAAGGAAAGCAGTGATGCATTTTACTTTCTCTTGATGAACAAACGAATTTCTCACTGTAATGAACTAGGAAAGCAGGAATTAGAGCAGCCCATGCGATCTTCCATTGCATTATTTATGAATATGAGTGGGGGAGTTGTCACTGTTATTACGCCAATGCTATTAGATTTCTACATCATAATTAAAGGGTAAAAATGTGTTTGGTTGATTATTATTGTATTTAGCCTTTTCAAATTTATAACTTTTGGGTTTAGTGCCATATTTATCCATGGCCTTGAATGATGTCCCATCTCTTTCGACCCATGTCGCGACTATTCTTCCTGAAGTTCGGGATGAGCTCTGGATAACCACCGTCTCTTTTAGTTGCCAGAAAAATTTTGTGGAGTGGGTACATTCAGTGTGCCATGTCCTCCAAACCAAAGGACTCCATCATCTCACCAAGGCATACCCCCCACCCCCACGAGGAATTGCTTCGTGATGAGCATGCCCAAATTTGGATTATGAAATCTATGGACAGTGAATCGAATTGTATGACCATGTATAATGAAACGACCAAAACGATGTGAGATGAACTTCACTTTCTATACTCTGGCAAAGACAGTTTGCAACACCTGTTTGACATCTTCACTGACCTTCAGTCCTTTAGTCCAAGGGTGGTTGGTGACCTGACTTTCTTTGCTGCGCGGTCCAAAACTCTCATTGAGTATTGATATAAAATCAACCTCCCACGTTGGATCTAGTTTCTCAACGTGCCCAAGAAGAAGCTGTTGGCATAGTCATGATGATGACCGGGGTTCCCCCACATTTACAAAGCGTCCGTGTCAATTTACTTTCCTCCTCAACCCTTCCCTTCCTCTCAGATGTGTGTTCCATGCTCTTAAAAGTGACACCGCCTCCTGATGTTCTCGGGACTGTCTCTCAAGCTCTTCTCCAACAATCTCCTTCTCCTCCCCTTGCGCCTCCGCCTTCTCGTGGAGCTACTGGCTCTCGAGGCAGAGGTTGATGTAGTAGGCCTCGTCAAAAGTAGATGGTCATCTTCAGGCCACTTGCTATCGTAAGTATGGTGTCTTTACTGTGCACCTTACTTTTATCACGACTGATGCTCCTACCACTACTCTGCTTGTCCTAAGTTTCATCACAGTGGACAATGGTGACACCACCCCCGTTCATGGCTCTGGTGACATGCACCCGACTTCTTCTCTCTCTTCGCTCGGTTCTTCATGTTCTGGGCTCTCGTTTTAATTTCCTTTTTGCCAGTCATCTTACTCAAGACCTCGATTGCTCTATAACCTTTTCTTCCTCCTCCTTTGTTGTGCAGAATCGACAAATGCAAATTATCATTGGTAGAGGGCGATTGTCTAATGGGCTTTACACTTTGGATGTTTCACTCAACGCTCTCTTTTTATTTACCTCTATTGATTGACATCGACGTCTTGGACATGCTTCTCTCCCAATTCAGAAGAAAGCTCTTCTCGATCTGTACCTTACTGACTTCAACTGCGAATTCTGCATCTTTTGTTAGCAACTTGTTTTTCTTTTTCTTCTCATTGTACCCAGAGTAATACTCCTTTTTATTTTAGTTCACTATGATATTTGAGGCCCTTATAAAACTGATAGTGTTTCTAGTTACTGTTACTTTCTTATTTTTATTGATGATTACTCTCGCATAACTTGGTTGTATTTACTTCGCGATCGCTCTGAATTACTTTGTGTGTTTTGTGCCTTAATGTTGAGATACGTACTCAGTACTCCAACATTATTAAAACTCTTCAGACCGATAATGCATGCGAGAGTATGAATTATGCATTTCAAAATCTGTGTACTGAGTTTGGTATCATCCACTAAACCTTCTATGCTTACACAGCACAACGGAATGACATTGCTGAGTGCAAGAACCGTCATCTTCTGGACGTTGATCGTTCACTTATTTTTCATACGCAGGTACCCAAGCTTTATTGACATTTTGCGATGTTTGTTGCTTGCTATCTTATCAATTGCATGTCATCTTCCATTCTTAATTTTGCAACTCCCTTCAGTCTTCTCTTTCCCTCCACGATGCCCTTTCACACGATGCCTCGTGTTTTTGGCTACACCTGGTCCTGCTATGTTCACTCCTTTGGCCCTACAACTAACAAGACCGATCCTCAAGCTACCAAGTGTATGTTTGTTGGCTATTTCCGCATTCATGAAGGCAATGTCTGTTATTCTCCTTCCAATTACAAGTTAGTCACGTCTGCAGATGTAACTTTCCCTGAAGACTAGCCATTTCACTCCTCGCTAGTGGATTCTCTTGCACCTCCTCTCTTACCACATCATGCCATTCCCATCATTTCTCCTGCCACACCTCTCCTTCCCACACCATCCACCAGACCCGTTAACCCACCACCTCTTCGTGTGTACACTCGTCGTCCTTCTCGCTTTGATGCTCTAATTTAATTCGCCCTACTGATGATGCTCTGTACTTTGTTGATCCTATCACGGCTTCTATAGCTCACCCCTAACTAACTATGTTTCTTTGCATTGTCGGTCTCCGGTGATTCAAACTTTTGCGACCTTTTTGTCATCGGTTTCTCCTCCCACTTCTGTGCAGGAGTCTCTTCAACATCCGAGGTGACCGACTTCTATAGAGGAGGAAATGACTGCTCTCTGAGCGAATCACACCCGAGATCTTATCTCTCTTCCTCCTGGCCAAACTTGTGTGAGTTGCAAGTGGGTTTTTACCATAAAAAATGCTCCCGATGGGACGATTCCTCACTTGTTGCAAAGTTAAATACTGTCTGTGTCTTGATCTCTCTGGATGTTCATCGTCATTGAACGTTATATTAGTTGGATGTCAAAAATGTTGGTGATCTCGCTGAGACTGTTTACATGCATTAATTTCCGATTTTGAGACCACGGGGGAGTTACTTGTTTCATATGTCACCTTAAGAAATCTTTATATGGTCTCAAACAGTCTTCTTGGGCATGATTTGACAAGTTCAGTCTGGTTGTTCGTGATGTTGGGTTTATTCGAAGCTCGACTGATTTTTCTTTATTCACCCGTCATCGCTCGACAAGCACCGTGTGGTATATGTTGATGACATTTTAATTACGAGCGACACTTTAAAAGTTATCCACATGATCAAGAAGCACTCGGCCTCCGTATTCCAGACAAAAAATTTGCGCAATCTCCGATACTTTCTCGATATTGAGGTAGCTCGTCGTCTTGATGACCTTGTTTATCTCAATGACAGTATTGCCTTTATCTTCTTTGCGATGCTGGCTACTCTGGTTGCAAGCCAGCTGGCACACCCATGAATGCCAACAGTTAGCTATGCGCTTATACCTTCGACTCTGATATACTCAATCCAAACCTATATTACTATCGCCGTCTTGTGGGGAAATTTATCTATCTTACAATTACGAGACCTGATATATCCTTTGTTGTTGGGGTTATCAACCGGTTCATGCATGCTCCACAGACCTCTTATCTCCAGACAGTTGAGCGAAATCTTCGATATTTGAAGATTGCTCCTGGACAAGGGCTCATATATAAGCTCTCCTTATCTATGTCTCTCATTGCCTATTCTGATGCTGACTATGCTGGATCCTTGGATGATCGCTGTTTTACAAGTGGATTTTGCACATACTTTGTTGGACACCTTATTACCTAGCGAAACAAGAAGCAGTCTGTGGTTGCACACTCATCTGCAGAAGCTGAGTATCGATCAATGACCTCCGTCGTCTTTGAACTTATGTGGCTAGAAAGCCTTCTGGGAGTCCTGGGTGTCAATCTCTCCTCTCCTGCCACCTTGTTCTGCGATAGTCAAGCTTCTATTCATATTGCCAAAAATCTTGTGTTCCATGAACGTACCAAACATATTGAGGTTGATTATCACTTTATTCGGGAAAAATTTCAACTAAGAAAAATGGACTTAAAACATGTTCCTGCTGCAGAGCAAATCGCTGATATTCTTACCAAAACCTTACCGCGACCACAATATCTTTAGTTTTTGTCCAAGCTTGGTTCCTACAACTTTGTATGCTCCAGCTTGCGGAGGAGTGTTAAAGTAACTCGTAAGAAATGCCCATATAATTGGCCCATGTAAAGCCTTTTTTGAGATTAATCCCACACCTTAAAGATAAAGTTTATGCTCTCTTCTCTCCTCCTATATATTTGTACAAACACTTGTATTATATTCAAGGAAAATTAATGAGAAATAAATAATCTATTTTTTTCTTCTCACTTTCACATTCTTCCACACATATCATACAAGCAAGGTACAATTACAAGTTTACTACTCATATTGTGCTCTAGTGTACACTCAGGCAGCTATGCAATACCAGCAGAATAATGCAGTCAAGAAACCACAAAAGTCATACTGCCGCTGGTGTTACAAAAAAGATCATGCTAGTAAGGACTGCCCGCTCTACTATCCACCTCCAATGAATACATGTGGATATGACTAGCTATTTCAATGACACCACTTCCCATGAAGTGCACAGTGTGAGCAGGAGTCTTCCATAGTGAAGGCCTCAATGATGGATATCTTTGTAGTCCCTACTCCTTATGACTACATCCAGGATCCTTCTCCAAGTAACATGGAAGAGGATCTAGAAATGTCAGGAAATGAGGAGCGCACTCAAGGGAATGTTATTTAGGATGTGCTTGTTGGAACCATAGAGGAGTTGGCGCTCATGGAATCGGTGTTCAAGGATAAGTCCTTAAAAATCTCTGATTTAATTTCATATGAATTTTATCCTTCTTTTGACATTAATCCTTCTTTTGGTCTCTGGTCTCGTAATAATAAGTCGAGCTAGCAACATTAAACCAATCATAAGTAGATTAGCTTGCTAGTATTTCTCCTTTAATTTCCATTATGTTGTTTCTTTTCAGTAACTCATACTATCTTTCAGCTGGTAACAATTTTTCTAACCCTGTTTTTCCATTGTGATGCGCATCAAGTCCTGCAACAAAAAAATCCCTTCTCTGAAAATTACAACGCGCACGATCGTGCACCCGATTATTTAAATCCGCATGTCAAATTCCCAATTTCTCTTTTCCGCCTTTACTAACCTTGCATATTTCCATTTTCTCACCCGTGCCTTTCTTAGTCGCTCAAAGTCCTACAGATTGTGCGCCCTCTTCTCCTTCCTCCACCCTCAAGTGTAAATCCCTACCGATTGTGCGCACCTCACTTGCCGCCGATCAAATCTGGTGCCCAGCCACGTTGCGCTGCCTCCCCCACCTCTTCTCATCTGATCTTGTGCCGCCTGCTACCAACCGATATCTCGATTTGCCATCCTCTCCTTCCTCAAGTATTTCTCCATCCATATACTTCCATGCCTAACAGGAAGAAGACCATGACAAAGTGTCAGATCATGCCAGGACAAGTTTCTAGGCTTAACAATCAAGCCCGAAAAGAGGAGCTGGCCCACTTTCACTGCGCCCTTCCATCTCGAGAGGTATGAACGTCTGAAGAACAAGGCGTTCTGCGACCGTAAGAGCCTTGCTTGGGAGCATTGAAGGAAATTATTCTTAAGGAGGAGGTCACTCCACTAATTTCTCATGGAGGTTGGGAGCAACTGTTCGAATGCGGTGACCATGGTTATACAGAGCTGACTTTGGAGGTGTTCACGTTTTCTACAGATAAAAATATGATCAGATGAACGTAGAATTTTGAATGAGGATGGAGTATTACACAATGATGCTTGAGCAGTTCTCTTGTATTTGGGACTATATCAGGAGTTCGTGATATCTCCCGCGTTTGCTGAACTTGTCGTTGAATCTCCCATTCATACGCCCCCAGCTTGTTGGCGACTGATTATTAATAATACAACAGAGTTTGAGGCCCGCAAGGACAAAGATACTTCTATTCTACGATCTAAGCTCAGTGTACTGCAACACTTGATAAATCACACCATTGCGGACCGAGCACTAAGCAACAAGGTGGTGGGCCACCAGAATATTCTCTATCTTTACAACATGGCCGAGCAGGTTCCTTAGCTCCTGGGTCTTATGGTCGCCCAGTTTATCCTACATCAGGCCGAAAACACCCACGTGTCGAAGATCTATGGGAGCCAGTATATCACCCACTTAACAAGAGACATGGGTTTATGGGCCAGCTTGCCCGATATACAGTCCGTGTCGAAGGGACTGAACATCACCCTCAACAGTCTGGCATCCATTCATCTGATTATGGGAAATCCTGGAGGCTGTGGCCCAGAATATGTTTTGCTTGCTCTAGGATAGGTCCCAATCACACAACATGAGTGGCAACACGTAGAGAGAAGTGGTGAAGAAGAACACCAACAACTGCAAGAGCGGACTTTTGAAGCGAGGGGACAACCCTCTCAAAGCAGACATAGCTCTGTGGAGGATTATCCCGAGGTCCACCACTACATGATCGAACAACAGGCTTTACAGAGTAACATTGAGGGAACTTTTGATTGGATGGCGGAGTAGATTTACCGCTTGGGAGAGAGGCGGGGAACTGATCCGATACTATCTCCTGGACGTTCATATACATCAATGCGTTGTGATCAATCTCCCCATCCCCTCATGTTTTGAGCCTCCAACCACTGTTTCCACTCTCTTTGTCGGAATTTGATTGTCTCAGTATTAGTTGAACACAAGTTTATGCACTTTTATTTTATCTATCCTGAACAATTTACCAAACTGCTATGACATGGATTTGCGTCCAGCTCGAGGATGTTAAACAAAATGCTTCTTAGGAGGCAACACAAGTCTTTATATTTTGATGTCTTACTTCCTTTATTTGCTTTTTTAGTATGTGCTTCTTCTTGCGTATTTTTCCTTTGTTTTTGTTTATTTTCAGGTCTTTGTGATAGCAACAAACCTCCTAAGAAGCTTGGATTCATTCATGGACAACAGTATGGATGCACACACAGAAATTGGGTAATCTTGTTTTCACCCTCCTTTACACTCTTCATTTATTTTCCGCATTGAGACAATGCGTAAAGTTGGACGCGAAGTGGTGCACGACCAAAAGGAAGAAAACTCATTTTAAAGTAAATCATAACTAAGGCTCTTTGAGCACGATCATGCTCGGTAAAAAGAAACATTAGCACAAATTGAAGATTATAGAGATACTCAGTGGGTGCATGATCGAGCTTAACGCAGAGCACGATCGTGCATCATGTAGAGAATGTGTAATTTTCTCCAAATAGCCTCCAAAATGAATGAAATTCATCTCATTTAGCTCCTAGACTGCCCCCATATCTTAATGAGGAATGATTTTCATTTTAGACTTCAATAGAGAAACGTGTTTAATATCACTTGATTATTGAAATTGTAGGCTACACATAAATAATCAACACTAAAAGTGTGCTATAAAAATCACCAATCAAATACCTTCGAATTTAGATATTTGTTTGTCCTCGAGCAAACCAATCTCAATAATTAAGGTTGTAGGAGAAAACACAACCTTGTATATATCTTCACTCGTATCAAATACAATGTATGGGTACATATTTATAGGAGGTAGAAAGGAAGAGAAAAATCCTATACATGATGTGAGACTAATAGAGAGGAAAGAGAAAAATAATAAATAGGCCCAATAATGGGTCCTTTACATGGGCTATTTTAACACTCCCCCGCAAGCTGGAGCGTACAAATCGTATGCGCCAAGCTTGGACAAGCATTGATAGAAGAGTGTCTTGGAAAGAGCCTTCGTGAAGACATCCGCAACTTGTTCTGATCCTGGGACATGCCTTAGGTCAAGCTTCTTCATTTGAACCTTTTCCCGGATGAAGTGACAATCGATCTTAATATGCTTCGTTCTTTCGTGAAAGACCGGGTTTTTTGCGATGTGTATGGCGGCTTGACTGTCACAAAGGAGAAAAGTCGGTGATGGTAATTTTACACCCAGATCAGTTAGAAGACTCTCAAGCCATGTCAATTCTGATACAACCGATGCCATTGCCCGGTACTCTGCCTTGGTTGAAGATCGAGCAACGACCGCTTGTTTCTTACTTCGCCAAGTCACAAGATGTCCTCCAAGGTAAGTGCAAAAACCACTCGTAGATCACCGGTCATCGAGAGAGCCAACGTAATCAGCATCTGAATATGCCACCAATGTTGGAGCAGAAGAGGAGGTCCTATAGACAAGTCCCTGGCCAGGAGCGGTTTTCAGATACCTGAGAATTCGTTCTACTGCTTGAAGATGAGATTTTCGAGGAGAGTGCATGTATCTGCTGACAAGACCAACAACAAAGGAAATATCCGGTCTGGTAACTGTGAGATATATCAGCTTTCCAACAAGACGTCGATAATATTCAGGATTCTGGAGAAGGAGATCAGAGTCAGATGCCTGGGCACACAGTTTGTGGTTCACATCCATAGGAGTATCACTTGGCTTGCAACCGGACTGACCCGTATCATGAAGAAGGTCAAGACAATATTTCCGTTGAGAGAGAGTGAGCCCATCCGGCCTTCTGGCAATCTCAAGACCCAAAAAATAGTGAAGAGGTCCCATATCCTTTGTCTGAAAGACTGAGTTTAGATGGATTTTGACAGCCTGTATCCCTTGAGAGTCTTCTCCAGTAATGATAATATCGTCGACATATACTAACAGAATAACCGTTCCTGTTGGTTGGTGACGAGTAAAGAGCGAGAAGTCGGCCGAGCTCCGAGTGAAGCCAATCTCACGGAGGACCTTGCTGAATTTTTCAAACCATGCCCGTGGAGATTGTTTGAGACCATATAGAGCCTTTTTAAGATGGCAGACCTGAGACTCCCCCGTGGTCTCAAACCCGGGTGGTTGTTGCATGTAGATAGTTTCCTGGAGATCCTCGTTCAAGAAAGCATTCTTGATATCTCGCTGAAAGAGAGGCCACCGGCGATGGACAACAACAGAGATGAGGACGCGAATACTATTAAGTTTCGCTACCGGAGAGAATGTTTCCTCATAATCTAGCCCCTCCTGTTGAGTGAAGCCTCTAGCCACCTGACGGGCCTTTAGGTGGTCAATTGTCCCATCGGCAGCATGTTTGATGACAAAGACCCACTTGCACCCAACTGGTTTCTGGCCCGGTGGAAGGGGAACAACAGACCAAGTCTGGTTAGACCAGAGAACAAACATTTCTTCCTCCATGGCCGCTCGCCATCCAGAATGTTGAAGCGCCTCCTGCACAGAGTTAGGAATAGCAACCGAAGAGAGAGAAGTAGCCAAAGTGTGTAAATGGGGAGAGAGACGGTGAAGAGAGACGTAGTTTGCCAGCGGATGAGCAGTGAAAGACTATACCTGATCATTTGGACGCGGAGTATCCATGGTAGAGACCGACGGCAGAGGGGCAACAAAAGGGGTAGAGCGACGAGTGTAGACGCGGATAACTGGTGGTTTGGAGGGAACGACAGTTGGTTCAGAGGGAACGACAGTTGGTTCAGAGGGAACGACTGTCGGAGGAGTAGTTGTGGGAATGACGGGGCGTGGGATGGATGGAGGAGAAGGTGTGGGTGGTAGATGGTCGGGTGAGGGAGAAGGAAAGAATGGTTGATCCTCGCGGAAAGTGACATCCGCAGAAACGGTGATCTTGCGTGTAGTAGGAGAATAACATACATACCCCTTTTGAGTGCGTGAATAACCGACAAAGATATGCTTGGCCGCGCGAGGATCCAACTTATCCGAGGAAGGCCCCAAGCGGTTGACGTAGCAGAGGCTACCGAATACACGAGGTGGGAGAGGAAAGGCCGGAGTGGAGGGAAAGAGGACGCTAAACGGAATAGCATAGTTGAGAATGGAGGAAGGGAGACGGTTAATGAGAAAGCAGGCGGTCGAGACCGCAAAGTTCCAATATGGTTTAGGGACATGCATTTGAAGCATGAGCGAACGAACAACATCGAGTAAGTGACGATTCTTGCGTTTGGCAACACCGTTTTGTTGCGGCGTGTAAGCGCAGGAAGTTTGATGTAGAATGCCAAACTCAGAACATAAAGTAGTAAATTCGTGACCAGTGTACTCTCGAGCATTGTCAGTTCGTAGAACTTTGATGGTCGTGTGGAATTGTGTACGGGTTTCGAGGACAAATGCCCGAAAGGCACGGGGAAGCTCAGAGCGTTCACGAAGTATAGCCAGGTAGTGCGAGAGTGATCATCAAAAAATGTTATAAAATACCGGAAATCAGAAATACTAGTAATTTTAAATGGTCCCCAAATATCCGAGTGCACTAAATCAAAAGGAGCAGCGCCTCGAGTACAATGTGAAGAAAATGATGAACGAGTCTGCTTGTCGAGGATACATGAGTCACACTGAAAAGGGGTAAAAGAAACATCCGGGAGAGCCCGCTGGAGGACCTGTAGAGGAGCATGCCCAAGTCGGCGATGCCAATCAGTGGAAGAGACGGATGAGAGGATGGTGGGAGAATCGTCGAGAAGGTAGAGCCCATTCCGCAGCCGGCCTTTGCCAATGGTAGTCTGCGTCCGCCGATCCTGTATAACAAAAGAAGAGGAAGTGAATATAACAGAACAATCCAGATCATTAGTAAGCCGTCCCACAGAAAGTAAGTTGAACGGGGAACTCGGGACGTGAAGAGCCGAGCGAAGGGAGATGGAGGAGGTGAGAGGAAGATCTGCCGAGCCGGCGACGGGAACAGTGACCCCATTGGCCACAGTAATAGACTGTGGATAAGAGGAATTCAGGTACTGAGCAGGTCGATGCGGAGTAATGTGATGAGTAGCGCCAGAGTCCACAATCCAGCCCAAGCCGGTGGAGAGACAAGCGGTACCTGTGTTAAAAACGGAGGCAATGGAGGCAGATGGCGGGTGGAGCAATCCCTGGAGATGCTGGAGCTGAAGACAGACACTTTCAAGATCAGGAGGACCAGCATCGGTAGCAACAGAAGCCGTGGGGCGAGGAGGATATCTAACTTTCTTGTAACATGTGGCCTCGAGATGACCATCTTTCCCGCAGAAGGAACACTTCGGCCGACCCCGGCCACCACGACCACGGCCGCGAGATCCCGAACGACCCCCCCGAGTAGAGGGAGGAGGAGGGAATGGTAGAAGTGGAGGTGCCTGTTGTAGAAGAGCCGGAGGAGCCGTAGTATCTGGCGGAGGGGGGACACGGAGAATCATGGAACACACATTAGAGAATGATGGTGTGGTAGATGAAGCCAGGACCTGAGCACGAATGCTCTGAAGGTGAGGGGGAAGACGGGCCATGAGGATGGCAGTACATGCAGCTTCCTTCTGAGCGCGCTGATCAACAACATCATTGGTGAACGGCTGATGCTGGATCCATGCTTCGGCAAGAGTCTTTGCATGAGCAACAAAGGAGGTCATATCCGAAGCTCCTCCAGCGTCAAGAGAAAAGAGGTCAGTGAAGATGTCGTAGAGATGCTGGAGGCTGTCCCGTCCAGAATATAAGGAGTGTAGCTCAGTCCACATATCTTTAGCCGTCTCATGATACATAGCCATTTGATATGGCTCACCATCTAAAGAATTCAAGATCCAGTTCTGAACTCGGCCATCGTTGCGGAGCCAATCATCGGTAGGAGGGGTGGGAGGAGCCTGAGTAAGGTGAGGGAGAAGACCCTTAGGCTGAAAAACCCTTCTAACTGAATGTACCCAAGGGACGAAGTTCTTCTTTCCAGAAAGAGAGATGGTAGTGATGCGCAGCTCATCACGGACTTCTGTAGTGCTAGCCGGGCGGTTAGTCGGACAAGCCGGGCGGTCAGCAGACGGGCTGGTCGTTGAGTCAGAGGAGTTACCGGACGAGCCCATAAGGACAGACCGCAGAGACAGACCACCGAGGTCACTGCGAGAAGGGCAGGAGGCCGCTGTGAGAAGAGAGTACAAACCGCCGACGAGAAGAGAAGGAGGCCGCTGTGAGAATGACCGAGGAAGACCACGACCAGAATGCGGATAGGCAGCAGTCCGCACGGTCAAGCCGGACACCAGCGAGTAGTCAGTTCGCGACCAGAGGGCAAAAACCGAAGAGAGAGACCGCCCCGGTCAAGGTGAAGCCAGCAGCGGTCAGAGAGCGGATGGAAATCGCGAGAGGTCGCAACCGAGAAGAAAGCAGAGAGATGCAGATAAGGGCAGCCCGCAAGAGGGAACCCGCAGCGGTTTGACAGAGATCGCGGGAAGCAAAGGTAAGACTGCTGCCTTACAGCGGAGAGAAGACGAAGCCGCGCGGACAGAGGGCGAAGCCGTAGCAGCCGTGCAGAGAGAAGAGGCCGCGAGAGAAGCAGCTGGCCGCGTGAGAAGAAGCAGACCGCGCGAGAAGAAAGAGCGGGCAGGACCCGGAACCGAAAAAAGGGAGTGGTGGACCCCACAGGAAGGCTATAAGAGGCCTGAGGAGAGGGGTGGAAACACAGAGAGGAGAGGGAAGAAGAAGAGAAGCGGATAGGCAAAAAACAGGTCGCAAGAGACCGCGGGCAGCGGACAGACGGGCAGTCCGCAGCAGGCCGCACGGACAGAAGAGAGATCAAGCTGAGAGGCGGTTAGGCGGTTAAGCAGAGAGAAGCCGCCCAAGGAGGACCGGTTCCTCTGATACCATGTAGGAGAGAACACAACCTTGTATATATCTTCACTCGTATCAAATACAATGTATGGGTACATATTTATAGGAGGTAGAAAGGAAGAGAAAAATCCTATACATGATGTGGGACTAATAGAGAGGAAAGAGAAAAACAATAAATGGCCCAATAATGGGCCCTTTACATGGGCTATTTTAACAAAGGTTAAGTTAGTTCGAATGGAAATCTCAAAATAATCATGGAGTTCATAGATACTATGGCATTGGAACAATGAAAATAAATATAAGAAAATTGAATCAACAAAGTGATGAATTTAGAGTTTCTTCACATGCTTAAGAAATGAAAACTTCTCCTTGTTTAAACAATGGATGAAAAATCTATTATAAGATAACTACATTGATAAAGTTAGTAAGTCTCCGGATAGAATTATAGACTAGATTATTTCAAAGAGGTCTCAAATGAAATTCATGATTGATAGCGTCCATAAGCTTGTTTCATAATCTCATCACTACAAAGATACTAATCATCATGCTTTGTATCTTTAGGACTTCAACTAGGATGAAACATTAAACTTAGATTGAGGTATGACATCGAAGATAAACGTGAAGGTTCAATCATACTAACCAAAATTGTTGAGTCCCAACATAAAAATTTACCATACAAATGAAAAGATGAAGCTAACTCCCCAAAATTATTCTGAAGCATGATGGAGTTAAACTTTACTCAAAAAGCTCTAAACCTATGCTTCTTCCTTACTTTCATATATTTTCTTTTCTTTTCATACCAAATGTATTGAGATGCTAAATATTTTTTTATCTCAACTTTTTTCTTGGAATTATTCTTTCACATTTACAAATTCCATTCATCACAATATAAATGATACAGATACAACCTCCTGGTCACGCGTCGTGTATCCCTCTGCTTATATTTCTCTAAGGGGCATTATTGTAATTTGTGTCCCATTTCCCTATATAAGGGAGTGGTAGTGTATCCTGTTTTGGTATCTCAAAAACTTGTGAATCTAGGCTCTCTTAGGTGGAACCATCCATCAAGAGTTCGGGTTGAGCTTGTCTTCGATAATTGTATCTCTATTTTGATGACTAAACTTACAATTCTTCGTACTTGGTAGTAACAACTATCAATTGGTCCGACCTGTCTCTCAATTAGAATTTTCAGCGGAACCCTAATTGGATCTACCTCACTCTCCTAGTCGGCTTCCACCCCCCCCCCCCCCCCCCCCCCCCCCCCCCCCCCCCCCCCCCGCACACGCCGACCACAATCGCGCTTCAGCGCGACCCTAGCACCTGAGCTCCCGTCTTTTCCAGCTAACTTTCCATCTCGTACGCGTCGACCACAATCGCGCTTCAACGTGACTCGAGCCCCTGTGCGCCCGAGCTCCTGCGTGTCTTCGTCCCCGCACGCGTCCCGATCGCAACCTTACCACATGTTTTCTTGCTCGCACACGTCCTGATCACTACCTTTACCCGCGTGATCGTCCCCGCACGCGTCCATCACGAAGGGCTCTCCTGATCGCGACCTTCCCGCGCTTTCCTCTTCCCGCGCGTCTGTCGATTCCAGAGCCATCGACCCCTATTTTCTTCCAATGGTTCCAGCGCTTTCATCAACTATTCTTGCGCTCCCTCTGCTTCCAGCGCCTCCAACACCTCCCCCACGCCCTCCAGCGGCACCTGCTTATCGCCGACTATTTCTGCTGCCTCGACGCCGCTTTTTGGGATTCATTGTCGCCAACTATCACCCTACATTCAGCCCATAGCCACTGTCTACCACCTTCTGACAGGATTTTCTATGCCCCTGATATTTTCAATGGCCCTCCAAGCTGACGAGGACGCCTTCACCCCTGCAGAAACCCATCGCATGGATCAACTTGAAGCACGACTTGAGAATCTTACTCTCCCCCTTTGAGAGCTCGCAAGCACGACGACAAACCGCCCACCAACCCCTCCGCCACCACCACCGCAACCCTTTCAGATTGTCATAAACTACACGGTGTTTCTCCACCCCACTACGGACATCCACCCGACCCATCTCTGTCAGATTGAGATCCCTATGTTTGACGAAACCAACCCCCTCGGTTGGATCACCCCGCTGAACAGTTTTTCGAATTTCAGTCCACCCGAGCCAATGAAAACGTTCCCCTCACCACTATCTATATGGAGGGTTCGACACTCTATTGGGTGCATTAGACGCGCTAGCAGGTTCCTGACCTCTCCTGTCCCATGCTGAAGGAGGAACTCTACCGCCACTATAACACCTGCCAGGTGAGCAATGCATACGAGCGCCTCAGATCCGTGCGCTGTTGATGTTAGTGACCGGGCGGTCTTGCGGCCTGTCTTGGCGAATTGAAGGCCGCGCGGTCTGGCGGTTTGTCTCTGGCGGCTTTGAGACCGAGCGGCCTAGCGGTCTCCCCTGGCAGCTTCCCTCTCTCTGGTGGTAGCCGAGCGGTTAGCCCTTCTCATCTAACCGCGCGGCTTGTGCGGTTTGGTTTGTGTATAGGCCGCTTGTCCTGTAAATTTTTAGTCCCACATCTCTTATTTGTATTCTCTCTTCTCTCCTCCATTCTATAAAAGGGAGGCCATACCTTTGTAATAGATACTTTTTTCAGATAATAAAATTTCTGTTAAACCTCTCCGATTTGTTTTTTGTTCGTTTCTCACATGGTATCAGAGGACTCGATTTCTCCTCCTGATTCTGGGTGCATTCTCTGACCGCCGCGACCTGTCCGCGCGGCTTGCTTCTTCTTTTCGCGACCTGTCCTCGCGATCTGTCTCTTCGGCCTGCTTGCGACCTGTTCGCGCGGCCTCTTCCTCTCCGTGTCGTTTCCCTTAGTGTGCGCGACCGCCGACGTTCCTCTCTGTGTTGTTTCCCCTTTCTTCACGCCGCGACCTGTCCTTAGTCGCCGCGCCCTCTTCTCTAGTCGCCGCGACCTGTTGTCGTGTTTGTCTTCCCGCGGACCTTTCTCTGTTCGCGCGGTCTTCTCCTTTCTCAGTTCGCGCGGGTTTCTTTCTAACCGCACGACTTCTTTCCCTCTGCTTGGTTCTGCGGCTTGGTCGTGGTTTTAATGACCGCTGGTGTCTTTCATCGTGACCGCTGTAGTTTTTTTCTTCTAACCGCTGTGATTTCTCGCATACGGTTTTCGTGCCTAACCGCCCGGTTTCGATCCTAACCGCGCGGCTTCCTGTTGTTTTCTCCTATGGCTCTCTCTGATGCTTCTACTGCCACCACTCCTGTCACCAATCCGGCTCCGCCTCTTCCTCCTACTCCTTCCGGGAACCTTGACACCGTTTCCAAACTTGTCGGCTCCAACTACCCGGATTGGAGCGTCTCCTTCACCTTTCTCCTTCGCTCACAACGCAAACGTCATCATCTCGTTGATGACCCTCCGCCCACCACTTCACCTCTCTTTGATGACTGGGATGCGAGTGACGCACTTGTGCGTACTTGGCTCGCTAACAGCCTCTTCGATGAATGTCTCCCCGTTATCCGTCATGATGAGACGGTCAAGGCCGCTTGGCTTCATCTTGCCGCTCTGTACTCAAAGGGGGCTCAAACGTCTCGCATCTATACGTTGTATGCGGACCTCTTTGCCCGTCCTACTTTATCCCCTGCTGCTGCCTACCAACAGGTTCAGGCTCTTGGGGCTGAGATTCTTCAGAATCACCCCTTTTCTGCGGATTTGGCTCAACAACACACGCATTTCCAGGAGCTTCTGGTTGTGTGTTATCTGCTCCGACTTCCTGACACTTATGATATGATCCGCCAGCAAATTCTGGGCGAGGCGGAATCTCCTACCCTAGATGCCACTGCTGCCCGCATCGCTGCTGTCACCTCCCTTCTTCAGCGCCCGCTTCTGCCCGCTCCTTCTCAACCGGACAACTATGCTCACCAAACTCAGCGGAGTGGCTTAGCCGCAGTCACCAGTCTGGCGGACGTGCTCATTCCCGCTACCTCTGCTCTCACTGTGGTCGCACCGACCACACTATGGAACGCTGCTGGACGAAGCATCCCCATCTTCGCCCCTCCGGTGACTCTTCCGCCTCCTCTTCCAAGCCGTCTGCCTCCGTGGTTATGTCATCAGGTAGTGCCCACGTGGTGACTCAAGGTAAATGGCTTATCGACTCTGGTGCAACTAATCACATGACGGGTTATCCTCAGTGCTTCTCTCTCCTCGAACAGCATGATCGGTTGCCTCCTGTCCTCGTTGCAGACGGTTCTCCCTCCCCGGTTCATGGGTCAGGAGTCGTTCATGTCACTCCGTCTCTTCGCCTAGCGGACACTCTTTCTGTGCCCAAGTTTTCGTGCAATTTATTGTCGGTTACTTTTTTATGCAAGCAGCTTCAGTGCTCTGTGACGTTCACTCCTACTTCTTGTTCTTTTCAGGATCCGAGCTCCCACCGGATGATTGCTACTGGGACTGAGAGTGGCGGCCTCTACTTCCTCGACAACGTTTCCGCCTTATCCGCCTTCTCCTCCTCTTGTACGGATCTTCTCCAGTGGCATCTCCGCCTCAGTCATCCTCCTCCACGACTTCTACACCAGCTTCTGCCCCACCTCCCTCCTTCCAGTACTTCTCTCAACTGCGACGCTTGTCAGCTTGGCAAGCATCACCATTCCTCCTTCCCGCCGAAGCAAGGTCGGGGCTCTACCCGTCCGTTTGATCTAGTCCACTCCGATGTCTGGGGACCTGCTCCTACGCTCACCATTGGTCGGGGTAGTTCGTATTTTGTAACCTTTATTGATGATTTTTCTAGATGTACTTGGGTATATCTCTTACGAGATCGCTCTGAACTTTTGGATGTATGGATCTCCTTTTATCAGTTAATTAAAACTCAGTTTAATGTTTGTATTAAAACTTTTTGCTCCGACAATGCAAAAGAATATTTGAGTTATGCGTTCACCTCTTTCTGTGTGCATCATGACATTATTCATCAGACTAGCTGTGTTTATACCTCCCAACAAAATGGGATGGCGGAACGCAAAAACCGTCATCTCCTCGATGTCGCTCGTACTTTAATGATCCAGATGCATGTCCCTCGCTCCTATTAAGGCTATGCTGTTCTCCTTGCCTGTTACCTCATCAATCGCATTCCATCCACCGTTCTCTACGGGAAAACCCCATTCTCCACTCTGTATCCGGGCAAGGAGCCTTTCCCTCTCCCTCTCCGAATCTTTGGGTGCACTGCCTTCGTGCATGCCCCATCTGCCACCCGGGATAAACTCTCCCCTCGCTCCACGAAATGTGTATTTCTGGGGTACTCTCCCACTCAAAAAGGCTATTGTTGCTTTGACCACATTCTTCATAAGCAGTTCGTCTCTGCTGACGTCACCTTCTTCGAGAATGCCTCCTACTTCTCGGATGACACCTCTACTTCTCTCCCCCCACCTTCTGATACTCCTGCTGTTCTCTTCGTCCCCTCGCCTCCTACTGCGATCTCCACCCCCACTCCGTCTCTGTCCGCTCCTCTCCCTCCGCCTCTCTCTCCCTCCTCTCCGCCACCATCTCCCTCATCTCCGCCGCCGTCGCTCTTTACTCCCGGGCCAGCTCTCTCTGCCACGGATGCTCCGGATGCCGAGGGACCCGCCGACCTGGATCTTCCGGTAGCTCTTCGCAAAGGGGTGCGGACGTGTACTCTACACCCCCTTGCTGCTGTTGTTTCATATGATCGTCTTACCTCTTCTCGCAAGGCCTTTGCACTGGCTATCTCAGCCACTGCCACTCCCCGTTCCTACCAGGATGCCCTTAATATCCCTCATTTGAAGATGGTCATGGATGAGGAAATGGTAACCCTCACTGAGCGGGGTACCTGGACTCTTGTTCCTCCTCCCTTCGGTACTGATGTTGTTGGCTGTCGTTGGGTCTTTGTGGTCAAATTTGGCCCCGACGGCACTGTCGATCGTTATAAGGCCCGCCTTGTTGCTAAGGGCTTTACTCAGACATATGGAGTTGATTACTTTGACACCTTCTCTCCCGTGGCTCGTCTCAGTACTATCCGAGTCCTTCTCTCTGTGGCTGTCAATAGAGATTGACAGATTTCTCAGCTGGATGTCAAGAATGCCTTCCTTTATGGTGATCTTCAGGAGGCCGTCTACATGGAGCAACCTCCTGGGTATGTTGCTCAAGGGGAGACACGGGTATGCCGGCTGAAGAAGGCAATCTATGGCCTCAAGCAGAGCCCTCGAGCTTGGTTTGACAAGTTCAGCGGCATCGTGGCGGCCGTTGGGTTTACACGAAGCTCTGCCGATCACTCGTTATTCATTCGCAAAACCTCCTCGGGTCTGGTAGTTCTTGCTGTGTACGTTGATGATATTCTTCCCACTGACGATGATCAGGAAGGGGTAGCCTTGACAAAGCGGCATCTTTGTCAACATCTGGTCACGAAAGATATGGGCTCTCCGAAGTACTTTCTGGGGATCGAAATCTCTCGAAAGCCCAACTCCTTAGTCCTCTCCCAACGTAAGTATGCTCTTGATCTATTAAAAGAGGCATGATTGACTGGAGCAAAACCTGCCCGATGCCCCATGACAACTGGAGAAGACAAAACCTGGACAGATGATTCGCCTCCTCTTTCAGATGTTACGCGGTATAAGCGTTTGGTTGGTAAGCTCATATATCTCACAGTGACCAGACCCGACATTTCCTATGCTGTGGGCAAGGTGAGTCAATTCATGCAAGCGCCTAGGGAGTGCCATCTACAGTCCGCCTTGCGGATCTTGGAGTATGTCAAAACAACACCTGAGAAAGGATTACTCTTTCAGAAGAATGATCATCTGAGGGTTGAAGCATACTCAGATGCGAGTTACGCTGATGACAAAGGGGATCGCAAGTCAACCTCGGGTTTTTGCACCTTTGTTGGGGAAAATCTGGTGAGCTGGAAGTGCAAGAAGCAGTCTGTTGTTTCCAGCTCCAGTGCAGAAGCAGAGTATCGAAGTATGACATCGACCACTTGTGAGTTAAAGTGGTTACGAGCGCTCATGATGGATTTAGGAGAGGTTTACAACCATCCTCTACCTATGTTCTGTGATAACAAGACTGCCATATACATCTCCAAAAATCCAGTATTTCATGAAAGAACGAAGCACATTGAGGTCGACTGTCATTTCATTCGTGAGGAGATTTTGAAGGAACAAATTTGCACTCCCTTCGTCACGTCTGATAAAGAGTTGGCTTACATCTTCACCAAGCCAGTGTCCGCCTCATTTCTTCATATTTGTGACAAGCTGGGCATGATCGATATATATGCTCCAGCTTGAGGGGGAGTGTTGATGTTAGTGACCGGGCGGTCTGGCGGCCTGTCTTGGCGAATTGAAGGCCGCGCGGTCTGGCGGTTTGTCTCTGGCGGCTTGGAGACCGAGCGGCCTAGCGGTCTCCCCTGACAGCTTCCCTCTCTCTGGTGGTAGCCGAGCGGTTAGCCCTTCTCATCTAACCGCGCGGCTTGTGCGGTTTGGTTTGTGTATAAGCCGCTTGTCCTGTAAATTTTTAGTCCCACATCTCTTATTTGTATTCTCTCTTCTCTCCTCCATTCTATAAAAGAGAGACCATACTTTTGTAATAGATACCTTTTTCAGATAATAAAATTTCTGTTAAATCTCTCCGGTTTGTTTTTTGTTCGTTTCTCACATGCGCCAATCTGACACTGTGGACACCTACATTGACGTGTTCATTAAGGTCGCCACGCACGTACCCGACCTATCCCCCGACTACTACTAGTGGTACTTTCCTAGGGGTATACAACCCCACTTTTAGGCGCGCTTCTGGGTCCACAATCCGACCACTCTTTCTCATGTCATGGAGCAAGCTCGTTGACTAAACTAAGAACTATACAAGACCCAGCCCTCCTCGTCCCTCCCACTCCACGAGTCACCCCCCCACTTCCGTTGCCACTTAAATCTTCGCCGCCTCTTCCTCGATCACCTGCCTCCGCTTTGCCCCCGCTGCTAGGCCCGCCTTTGCCATTGCCAGTTCCGCTGGCCCAGCCTCCACCAGCGCCTCGATAACCCCACTGACTATCTCATGAGCAATACCTCGAGGTTCGCCGCAAGGGCCTTTGCTTTTGCTGTCAGCAATCGTACTTGCCCACCTACGTTTGCACTTTCAAAGACTTGTGCATGCTGGTGAGATTTGAAGACGACGGTCCTGATTTCGGAGACTGGACACCCTCTGATGCTCGCGGATGCCCCCTACGGACCTCGAACTTGAGGACAACGGTGTTTTTTCGGAATGACTATGTTGACATGGATACAACCTCTTGGACATGCATCACGTCTCCATATGTTTATGTACCCCTAAATGGCATTGTCGTAATTTGTGTGCAAGCTTTCTGTTAGGCATACACATTCACTCACGTTGACCCCCCTAGTAAAAATTTATGGAGCGCGCATATGGAAGCCGCCGTAGTCGCGGACACATTCACTCAAGTGGACCCCCCTCATCATAATTTATGGAGCTCGCATATGGAAGCCGTCATGGCCAATTTTCTTGTAATTAATTTGTTTGAAATAATTAATTGATATTAATTAATGAATATTAATTAATATTAATCAATTAAGTAAATTATTTTGTATTTCCTTGTTTAGTTGACCTCCCTCATCTATATATGGGGGAGGGGTTTATGTGTGATCTTATCTTGGATGTATGAAAGAAATTAGGGTTGCTTCCCAAGTTTCCTCTCTCTTCTTCCTCCTTTCTTCTCCCTCACCACCGCCGACCCCCCTCCTTTGCTGGATTCCTCCCGGGAAATTATCTAAACCGTAATAATTGGTCTGACTTGCCACACCGCTCGCTATTTGGCCGTCAGTGCTCGTGCTCATGATCGTCATTGCTGTCCACCACAAATCTCTGCCCCGATCCCGTGCCGTCCGCGCCGATTCTCCGCTCCCGACAACCGCGCCCCTTCCGTCATCCGTTTGTCGCTCCGTACCGCGTCCGCCCGTTTTTTTCAGATCCGCCGATTCTGCAAAGCAATCGGCCGCATCGTCCGCCTGTTTTTCCCAATCCTCCATTTTTGCAAAATAATCGGTCGTAAAAGCCCTGTTTCCGCCGATCCCCACCGGTTTCTGCCCCGCTACCGCCGCCGATCTACCCTAGTGTCTGCGCCAGGGTCTTTCCGCCGCTTCCGGCACCGGGGCGTCCGTTGATTTGCTGGTTCGAGCCCACTTTGATGCAAAGCCGCCCTGGGCCTCTGTTACGCCATTCTTCACCAGAACCGCCGATCTGCCGTGCCGCCGCTGACGTCTCCGAAATCATCTCCAATCGACATCTTTAGCACCGTGGTCGCCGTCCAATCGGCTGCTGTTCTTGCCGTTGCCGGACACCAGCCCCCGACTAGATTTCTTTGCCCTAGCTGTTCAAATCCAGGTCACACGCGCCTCTCTCCAAGCCAAAGTCGATCGTCTCCTCGAGTTCAACGGACGGGTTTTCGCAACCCCCCACGAGGTTCCCTGCCCTAAGCCGTCTCCACCACGATTGCCTCCTGCACCAAGCGAGAGTTTCCCTGCCATGCCACCACCAACATTCCTCTACGACACCAACCTGCCCCTCCTCCCCACAGTCGATCCTCCCGTTGAACTCGCACCGGCCCCGCCGATCCTCTGTCGTTCTCTCATCGACACGACCCTTACAGGGACGGAGAGGATGACGCCCCCCTCTCACTTCACGACATCAAAATTCTTCAAGATTACAACAAAGGTTGGGGCTTCGACCTTGAGGACAAGGTCAATTTTCAAGGGCGGTATAGTGTTGTGGGCACATTCACTCACGTGGACCCCCCTCGTCAAAATTTATGGAGCGCGCATATGGAAGCCGCCGCGGTCGCGAACACATTCACTCAAGTGGACCCCCTCGTCATACTTTATGGAGCGCGCATATGGAAGCCACCACAGTCAATTTTCATGTAATTAATTTATATGAATTAATTAATATTAATCAATTTATATGAATTAATTAATATTAATCAATTAAGTAAATTATTTTGTATTTCCTTGTTTAGTTGGCCTTCGTCATCTATATAAGGGGGATAGGTTTATGTGTGATCTTATCTTGGATGTATGAAAAAAATTAGGGTTGTTCCTGAAGTTTCCTCTCTCCTCCTCCTCCTTTCTTCTCCCTCACCACCGCCTGCCCCCTTCCCTTGCCGGATTCCTCCCGAGAAATTATCTAAACCGTAACACTCCTAGGCGAGAGAGACTCTTAGGGGGAACCTGCACTCGAGAGTTTTGGTTAAGCATGTCTCAATAATTATATTACTATTTTGATTATTAAACTTACAATTCTTCGTACTTGATAGTGACAACTATCAATAGATCATGTAATTCTACATATTAAATGTGATAATAAGAAAAACAATATGGATTTGGTGAAATTACAGTGGAGGTAATTAAGAAAAATGGTAAAAAGCTCAAAATGTGTAGAGCATTGGTAAAATGTAATAGATAGGGCACGACTGCTCAAATTAGTCCAATGAATGGCCTAATTCATTTCCACGGCATGATGATCTGAGCAAATGCTTTGAGAATAGCAAGAGTAAGTTCTAGCCACTAAGAAAAACAAGTTCTACATAATAAAGCTATCATTCTTTTGTAGAAACCAACTAACACACTACTACAAATACCAAAGAATATCATGTACACATAAAAAGTTAACAAGAGAAATGAGTACCTTAAACACCAGAACATAAAAACATATATTGAAAATTTAAAAGCCTTAACCAAAATTTTCAAAGCTAGCAAAGTATAGAATGTAGAATCAACTCCTAAACCATGCAAAAGAATGATAAGTCAAACTAGTTATCACAGGCATGGAGAGATATTAGCATACTTAAGAACAACGTAAACTAAAAAAAATGGGTGCAAAATTTAAATTCTTCTAATTAACACATTAATGCTATGAAATTGAAATAGAATCCTAGGATAGCTACTCAAAATACACTCCCCCAAATAAGGTTACCTGGTTTCCCTGTGTGCATCCATGTGTTGTCCATGAATGAATCCAAGGTTCTTGAGAGGTTGGTTGCTATCAAAAAATCATAAAAATAAATAGAAACAACAAAAAAAGCACACAAGCAAGAAAAAGCATATGCTAAAAAGCAAATAAGAGAAGCAAGACATGAAATTATAAATGTTTATGTTGCCTCCCAAGAAGCATTTTGTTTAACATTTTTGAGTTGAACGTAAATCCCTGTATCCACAATTAGTAAATTGTTCATGACAGGTAATCTAAAAGTGCATAAAAAGGTACAAATATTCAGCTGATACGAGACATAATCAAAGTCAGATAAAGAGAGAGGAGGAATATTGACTGGAAGTTGAAAACATAAAGGGAGGAGGAGATTGATCACGATGACTGAATGTATAAGAACATTTAGATGGCTGTGTCAAATCAGTTCACCACCTCTCTCCCAAGTGGTAAATCTGCTCTACCATCCAGTCAATGGTTCCTCAATGTTGCTCAGCCAAGCCCGTTGTTCGACCATCCATGTTGTGGTGGACCTCGGGATGATCCTCCTCAAATTTTTGTCTGCTTTGAGAGGGTTGTCCCCTCTCTTCAAAATTCCTCTTTCTGCTGATGTTCTTCTTCACCACCTCTCTCTGCGTGTTGTTGTTCCTGTTGCTGTGTTGTTGGGATTTGTCCCATGGAAAGCAAAACATATTCCGGGCCATGGCTTGCAGGATTCCTCCTGATTAGATGAATGGATGCCATAGTGGCGAGGGTGATGTTGAGTCCCTTCGTCACATGCTGCATATCGGGCAGGCTGTCCCATAGACCCATACCTCTTGCTAAGTGAGTGATATACTGGCTCCCACAAATCTTCGCCATGTGCGATGATGTGACTGATCAAGTGTTGAAGTAAAAACAAAGCTCATGTCATAAACTAGAAGTAGCTTTGGCTTTGTGGGCCTGATACTCTGTTGTACCATTAGTAATTCGTCGTCAATAAGCCGTGGGGGCGTAGGAGTTGAGGTTTTCTAGCTTATAGCTTTACTTTCTTGCACTTAGGTTTTAACAAATCCACTTTCAATTGCTTAAATGGCTCTTTGGCAGATTAATTTTGGGCATATTTGATTTGTGTTTCTCTATGTTTTTAAAGGCACGCTTTACGCTAAAGGATCACTAGGCTCAGAAGGTTTGCACATTCGTGCGCCTTTTTTGCTTCTTGTAAGCAAAAAAGGCGTGCCTGGGTAAGAATTTTGTTATATTTTTTTTTTCAAAATAAATAAAGAAATAATGTAACTCAATAATTTTTTGCGTAATTTAGTGTTTGTGAAACATAATCGAACGTTGAGATTTTGATATAACGCAAGATACCACATTGATTTCATTTTTTAAAATATATAAATGATATAATGAATGATTAATGAGTAAAATAGATGAAGAATCTGATCAAAAAGATGAACTGATGTTTAATGCTGATTATTTAAAATGAATATGGTTCTTTGCCCTCATTAGGCGCACGCCTGCGCCTTGACCCTAAGCTCCAAGACCCTTTGCGTCTTGGTGTGCCTTGAGCCTTTAATAACTATGGTGTTCCATGTGGAGACGATACACTCACACTCACTCTTTATTACTTACGACCGGTACACTTTCGTAGCATTTGCTTCCGGTTTTGCAACGTGCGCTAGCTGTGGGTCAAGATTTTTGTGCCATTGATTAGTGATTTTTCCTTGTCAGGGAACACAACCGGTTCTTTTGGAAGCACCAAAATGACTATACCATAGATAATTTTGGCAATTTTTATTTTGTTGCTTTTACTATTTTTGTTTAATTTCTTACCATACTCGCGCTCTTGCACATGTTGTCACCCTCCTTTCAGTTTTCCTTTGTCTATGCAAAGGAGGAACCGAGTAGACCTTCTACTGTTTGATCCGGAAATTGAGCGCACTCTTCGCGTGTTGGGAAGAGAAAATATGGAGGATCATATTTCCAACTGCCAAGGGAATTTCGGGCAAGAGATTCTGCAACCTTAAATAAAAATAATGATGATGGAGTACTCCATCCCTGTTGTGGGAAGCACCTCCTCCATTCAGTGCCCGACAATCAACACTAATAATTTTGAAATCAGGCCAGCCATCATCTAAATGGTGCAGAATATGGATTGATGTTTTCTAGCTTGTAGTTTTTGTTTCCTTGCACTTAGATTTTAACAAGTCCTCTTTCGATCGCTTAAATAGCTCATTGGTAGGTTAGTTTTGTGCATTTTCGCTTCGTCTTCTCTGTGAAGATGATATTGTTACAACCTCATCATAGAACGTTGGTAGCATCACCGGAGGTGCGGGCGGAAGAATGAAAAAAGAAGAGGATTTTGTGGATCCGGAACTGTGGCTGCCTGAGTGGGATGTGCTCGGGAGGAGAGAGCTACTACAATCTCATTAAGGGGACAAGAGAATATATTACTTCTTCCTTGATTCCATTCCATACAATCCATGCCTTTAAATATGCTTACAAGACACGAGATCCATAAATGATAACTCCTAGTTTCTAACCTTAAGCCACTAAATAAAGATAACACTAAAAGACAAGACTACAATAATAAAGGACAACACAATAATAATGATAAACCACTAATAAAAGGCAAGAATAAAGATAACTAGGCTCGCCGCCCGAGGCCCATAACATCTCACCCAACTTGCAAATTGAGCTTGTCCTCAAGCTTGAACGCAGATCATCCAACTTGATAATATAACTCCTTGATTTCACGCCAAAATAGTTCCTTGTAGTGTCCCACCATGGCAGGGGCTGCTGAGAGTGATAAGCCTTCTTCATATTCACCAACATCGAGGATGATGGTTATTGTGTTGGCAGGTTGTAACGTGGGTGGCGATATGACCAATGAGTAGCCCGCAACATGATCTTGAGATGATTGTAGTGGTGGAGAATAATCCGTAGATACCCGAAGACTTCTCCGAACCATCACAAATTTTGTGTGAGTGAGAGGAGTGTCCGCAACGATCTTTGCACAATCAATGTATGACAGGGGAGTCCGTCAGAATAAGCACAACACTAGGTGTCGATTGTTGGAGAACTACTGTACTAGCTGGGATATCAACTGGGCTCGATGGATTGATGCGTACAACTTATATGTGGTGGTGGAGGCGCTTGACTGCTATTAGCTTGGCCATGTATTAGAACAATGGAGGTTGTAAAATCATTGAGCTTATTGGAGAGGGTGAAATCTCTTTTCTGCGACGTGCATCGGCTTCTTGAAGGCGTGCTTCTAGGGACATCAAGAATGTTTGTATCACGTTCCTTAGTGTACTCATTTGATTGGACGAGTCCTCATAAATCAACATATAAATTAATGAAGTGACGATTTAATCAAAATTTAATTTGTTAGGTGCTGGGCTCGAGGTGAAAACAATGACAACTCGATTGCTATAGATGAAGGAGGCTCAAAAAAGAGAGATCTACCATGCTTCCTAAAGAAGAAGGGCTAGGATCGAGCTGTGCAGAGAGTCACTACAATGAATCTCCTGCGACTGGACGACAATGGTTGTTGGAGCTTCATGAGAGGACGTTGGTGCTCAGTCGTGTAGAGAAACACCGAGTTGGAGCAGAAGTGGATGACGATTTGATCGTGAGGGAACAACGACTCGATGCACAGACACAATGGTTTTGGCATGTTCCGTCACAGTCAATGAAAGTGAAAACAGAAGTTTCCTGTGTCGGGTTGGAGCTGTTCTGGCGGCGATTGGATCGTGAGGGAACAACAACTCGACGCATGGACGCTACAGTTTAGCGTGTTTTGGTGTTGTCGATGGAGGTGGAGGCATAGACGACATGTGGAGGCGGAAACGGAAGTTTCCTGTGCCAGCTGGAGCTATTTTGGCGGAAGCACAACTATTGTTGACTGGACGTCGGGTGCATGTTGAGTGAGATGTAGATGAGGGGTTGCGGGATGTTGCTGGCTCAGCCGAAAGGGAGGACGAAGAGTGGGCAGTAAAATGAGGAGGAGAATGACTCTGATACTAAGTTGTTATGGGCTCATAGTAGAACTTTGGTATGAGAGAGCTACCACAATCTCATTAAGAGGACAAGAGAATATATTACTTCTTCCTTGATTCCATTCCATACAATCCATTCTTCTAAATAGTGATGTGGAGTAGAGACGAAGACCTGCAGTGGAGGACGAGTTTTGGGCCCGTTTGGGGCCAATTGGTGACTTTCCATATATGACATGCTCGGATCGACGATTGGACTCCGCAGATGTGTCCAGATTCGCTTTGCGAATCGATTTTATATATTACTTCATTAGTTTGCATTGTATTTTGATGTATTTGGGTGACCCCACCTCCGACCAATCATAGTCGTTGAAGGTGGGATGACATTGCCTTTATTTTATTATAAATAGATGGGTAGTGGACTGATTGAGGCTATTGCAAAATTTGGAGAAAGGTATTCCCGGATTCCCGCGATCCAGCCACGGTGCTGACTCCGTGGAACCCTAAGTGACGACTCCTAGGTGCGTATATCCTTTCCTAAGGTTTGCCCTAACCCTAGGCTCCTTTTCCCCTCCCAAACTCCCTCCCGCAGCCCCCTATAGCCCCCAAATTCCTCCCAAACACAACCGCCAGAGGGCTGTCCAGAAAACTCTGCTCAATTCTACTGTTGAAAAATGAAATGAACTATTCATTTCCTATAGTTTTAAATCTGTAAAACTGGTGTCCTGAACTCCTACTCCAGAAAATCCACCGCCACCAAACCCTCCCTTGCCTTCTTCTCCTGGCCGCCTCACATCTGGCTCCCTGCAGCACCACCTCCAAGTCCCCTTGCCTCCCTCTCCCAGCCGCCTCACATTTGACCCCCAACAACACCGCCAACCACCCCACTTCACCTACAATACTTGATCCCCCCTCCCCACCATTATTTCCACCCCCAGCCCATCCTCCGTGGAACCACCTTTCCGCAGCCCTCCCCCTTCCGGATCAGCCCAGATCTGAAAATTTTTCAGCCCGGATCCGATCACATATTGTCGGATCTACCCTTCCTCACCCGGATCTATACCTATGTGGCCGGATCCATCCATTTTCAGTTCGATTTCGTCTTCCGCCGCCAAGGATAAGCACCTCCGTTATTTCCACGCCGCCGGTTCTATCTCGGAGCGTCGTACACGCATCTCCGGCTCCGGATTTTTCAGTGTCTTGGTCAGCCCACTATTTGGTGAGATTTTGTTGTATTGGTTTATTATTTTCAGCATTTATTTATTGGGTTGGACATTTTATATTTGCTTGCAGAAATATTATCGTAGAATTTTTCCCTAGATTATTATTGTGATTTGCATGGTTTATTCGCCGCGCGCTCTTGCTTTGACCCTCCACGCAGAAAAAAACCTAAGCTTGCCTCGCTTAAATAAATTATTTTCCCTTGTTGTGAATTTATCTGCGTGAGATGTTTTAATTATTATCTAATTGTGGCTTAACCGTCGGATTTACATAGCATGTAGGGTTAGGTCACCGTTTATCCGCCGTCTATAGATTCGTCCTGTGTCAAATAGACTTGCAAGACACAAGACCCGCAGATGATAACTCCTAACTTCTAACCTCCAACCACTAAATAAAGACAACACTGAAGCATTCAAACAATAATAATGATAAACTACTAATAAAAGACAACAATAAAGATTACTATGCCCGCCACCCGAAGCCTATAACAGATATACTCACACTCATTCTTTCCTACTTGCGACCACCAGTACACTGCCGTAGCATTTCCTTCAAGTTTTGCAACATGCGCTTGTTTAAAAATTGCTGCACCTTAAGGCTCTGTTTGAGATGGTTGCTGCGTTTGAGGGGTGGTACTGTGAAATTGTGGTAGTAAACACAGTGACAACAATTTACCTGTGTTTGGAACCTTCGTTTTTTGCTTGTCTTAAACTCCACTTTTTGGGGTCTACGCATTTACAAGTTGATCACACCTGCATTCTGTGGTGGTATTTTATCCTAAAATTTCATTTTTGAAAAAGTGTTCGTGAATGCACCTGCTCAAATGGTACCGCGGTTTCCACAACCGCATTCAAAACCAGTACCAATCTCCCAAATTGAGCCTATATTGTATCATTTTATGCCTGCCTATTTTTGCCTCCTAAGTTACGGAATATCTTGCTCCAGATACTCAGTTGAAGAATCATTTGTAATATTAACTGTTTTGCTGATAATTTATTGAAAATAGTTAAGTACTTTTTATCATGTATTTCTCCGTGTTCTATTTTTTTTGTTAAATCAAAGTCTGCACCTTTCATTGCACTTTTCCCCATAGATTGAAGCGCTTAGCTTCCAGCAACTTAGGCATATATCATTTCATGTTGTATATCTTGATTTTAAGTAAATTTATGCAGAATGTAAGTTGTTATTTTTTTGGGATTTATGAGTCTTATATTATTATGTCGGTCTTTAATAGTAGTTGGTTTTAGTCCCACACTGCCTATTGATGTTATGCGTCTTGTTGTAATTCCTATATGATGCCCCTAAGTGGATGAATAAAAGTATCAAGCATTTCTTTTTTTCTAATATTCAACATGGTATCAAAGCCCTTGATCTGAAAACCCTAATTTTTCCCGTGTGTTCTGCTTTCGCCTCTCGATATCGTGATTTCCGCCGTCTGTGCGCAGCTGCTCCGTCCACTCCCGCTCCCGTCGACGGAATCGACGCCTGTTTCTGTCGACGGGAGCGGCTCTGGGTTCATGAGTTGCCTGTCTTCCTCCTTCGCTGAGATCGATCACCCTTTTTTGGTGCTTCTGTCGACGTTGACAGTGCCATCGTCGTTCTCTACTATCGTCGACGCTTGCTCCGTCGTTTTTTTCTGCGTGCTATCGTCGACGACTCCGGGTCGACTATTCGTCGTGCTTCTATGTTGCGCCTGTTCCTCGATCTCTCTTCCCGATCGATCCCGTCAAGCTTGCTACTGCTCCCGTCCCAGATCTTGTCGGCGATGTGGTTCCAGTCATTAGCCCGTCTTCTCATCCCGATGTTGTCCTCTCCTTCTGCTGCTCTTGGCAATCCCATTGCTGCTCTCTCCTCGGCGATGCAGATCTTCCTTCCCTTGGTGCAGTTCTCGGCTTCAACCTCCTTCAGACGTGCTCCAGCCTTCTGATCTGTACTCCAACCACCTCCAGCAGCTGCCCCTTATGCCTCAACCACTTCGCTTCTCCAGATCCAACCGCTGTCCTCATTTTTCTAATGATTCCAGTCGATTCCATACTCTGCATACCCTTCTAGGGTGCTGATCTCTCACAGATGCTGAAGTTGTGTATTTTTTTGCTGTTTTTTGTGTCTGGCTTATAATGTTTGTGTCTTGACTTAGTGTTATGTCTTCTTACACGTATTATCCACGTGAGGGGGAGAGTTAGGATGAATGCGACTCGGATGGTCTTTCCCGACTTTTTCGTCTTTGTTCCCCATGGCCTCTAGGCTTATGTCGTCTGTTGTTATACATATTCCCATATTTCTTTCGGTTGGTTATGTGTTGGGACTCTATGTTGGGACACGACTGATGTTAGTGTTCTAATCTCGGCGGATTTTGTCGTGTGGGACCGTGTCGTGTGGGACCGCCCTTTGTGCGGATTATCCCCGACGGATTATCCCTGGTTGCCCGTTTGATGATTTGTTCGACATCTTTCGTTCTTTTTCGTATGTTGTGTGTGTAGGTGATGGTTGTTGACCTGATTCCAGCGAGCCCAAATTTTGTGTGGGTCCTGCGTAATGTGTGGGTCTGCGTCGTGTGTGGATATGCCCCCGGCTTGATTCCCCAGTTTGAAATTTCCCCCGGTGTCTCGGCTGATGTTTTGTCCCGCTTCGCCTACCTCCAGTGCCGTTATTTGATGTGTCCAAGCTGAAGGGTCCCCCTTCAGCTTGAGGGGGAGTGTTGAGATTTATGAGTCTTATATTATTATGTTGGTCTTTAATAGTAATTGAGTTTAGTCCCACAGCGCTTATCAGTGTCATGTGTCTTGTTGTAATTCCTGTATAATGCCCCTAAGTGGATGAATAAAAGTATCAAACATTTCTCTTTTTCTAATATTCAACAATTTTTATTAAGGAGACAAATGCATCATATGCAGGACATTAAAGTAGTTGTTCTGGCCAATCTCAAACCCAGAAACATGCGTGGCATCAAGTCCAATGGAATGCTAATGGCGGCTTCTGACGCGCCTCATGAGACTGTAGAGCTTCTTCTACCACCTGTAGATTCAGTTCCTGGTGAAAGAATCTGGTTTGGTTCCGAAGAGGACAAAGACAAACAACCTGCTGCTGCCGCACCTAATCAGGTTTTGATCTTGAGTTAAATGCTTCCCTTTCATTTCTCCATCTCATTCAAATTCTTATATTACTTAAATTTATATTTCTATACCATTTGTGATAATATTTTCTTAGAAAAACATAAAGTTTCCCTCATTACATGGTTGTTAAGATAGTATTATTTAATAATTGATACCGTAGTTTTATTAAGTCATCATGGCATTATCTTAAGCCGCTTAATTTCATAAAATTTAACTCATGTGAGCTGATCTATCGTGCTTGACCTTATGATGTTGAAGTTAGTTTTTGCATGCATGCAGCTCCATCCCTTTCCTCTATTTGGGGATTTTGAGTTCGTCTATACTCGATCCCATAAAGTTTTTCCGGGGAGATTGTCATATTATTACAATGATCATCCTCATTCCTAGCTTTTCGGTCATAGAGATCGTGTCCACCATTCGGCACAATTCCACTATGCTAGGGACATTGACTATTATGATCATCAGTTTGAGGTGGATATCAAGTACAAGTTTCGTAGAGTTGCCCCACCGTTTGATAGTTTGTCAAGTCCTGAATCCTTTAGCTATTGGCCCGGGACATGAAATACTACCTAGACCAGTTTGAGTTATTCAGTGAGTATCGCGTCATGTGCGGAACTTAGACTACTAGGTCTGACGAGGGCGTACTAGGATAACATTGAGAGGACCTTTGAGTGAAGTCGTCTTCATCCCATCACAAGTCTGGTGGGGATGAAGCGGAGATTGTCACAGATATTTGCTTACGTCATATAGCAGTCCCCTCCTCAAGTAAATATTTACCCTTCGACAAGGATCTATGTTTGTTGCTAAGTATATGGATTGTTTTGACGTGTTAGTGGTGAGGAGCGACATTCAAGAGGAGCCCGTTGCAGTCGCTTCTAGATTTCTTTTTGGACTTTCGTCTGCAATCTATGTAGTATTGAACGATCATCATTTTTCTGTCGAGCATACATTTTAGCTCGTTACAAGCAGTCCTTGAGATCCACTAGAGTTAGCGAGTAGACTCGCACCTTAACCATCCCACTATAGGTCCTCCCCAACAAGGCCACCACCATGCCTACTTTTGTCCTCTTGAACTTAAAGACGATACACCTGATATTGAGTTCTCTCTCTCCAACGAGCAACATTGTCCAATCAATGAGCTCCCTGCCACTTTAGTTTGACTCATACCTTATGATCTCAAAAGAGAGTGAGTATGAGTGACCCAGTGGCCCTATAATACTGTTTCCTTAACCTCCCCTCGCTTTGATTTAGTTACTGCCTCAATCATAGATTTATCTTTGAGTACTTATTCATCAGAGTTTCTCCACGTCGTAGTGTCGAGTCGAGTCCCGCGTGAGAGTCGAGAACATACTAGTGACTTTGGAGTGGTTGTCTTACTTGTTCCCGAGGACACTATTGTTGTCGATAATACTCATCTAAATAAAGCATCCTGCTATTGATGAATTCTTCGATGATCCACCCGAGGAGCCCCCGGGTGAGCAACCTGATCAGTCTTCCTCTATAGGAGGCATTTGCGCCAGTGTGGATGTTGTGGGTATTCGTTTGAGTAATCATCACATTCACGATAAATTTTCTTATACACCTCTCAGAGAGCCACCTGATGAGCTTTTTCCTTCTTGGAGACATTCGACACACCCCATAGTTGCACATTTGTGTCACTGTATTAGACATTCTTCTGGGTGATCATCGTAATTGCGATGAGTTTCCATATTTACTGTTTTGTGGGCCACCAATTATTTCAAACAGTCGTTTGAGTGTTCTTCACCCACTTGACGAATATTTTTGCACCCCTTCCGAAGAGCCTTTCAATAAACTGTCCATTCTTAGGGACTTCCATTGCCCCGCAGAGCCTACGCTTAGTAAGTCTATTACGTCGATCATTTTTCATTTGCATCAATATCACGATTTGTTTGCCATATTTCGACGTAAGATTATATTAAATAATGAAAATTTTAAAGTTTGCCTGAATAATCACATGAAAAAGCAAATGTTCAAAGAAGATGATGATCGAGTGATGGTTAACACATTATTTGAGTGCTTTCCATTGGGGACAACTGTGTCTGAGTGCTAGACAAATAAGTTCATACATTGTCATAAGAGAGTTTGAGTCAAATTTTTATGAGCTTGATATTCGTGGGAATGCGGACATTCACCATGTTTTCAATATAGAGAATTTGATTCTAAATGTGGAGTCACATAGTTTTTGGGACCATCAACCCTTCCTTTCACCTATAGCTGCCTCCTTCACCACAACCTCACAAGTACCTAAAGCTTCCAGTGTACCTCTGCAGCGGCATACTTCGTGCGTGGGACCCTTGCAGCTTCAGTGGACAACAATCATTGGTGAACACCACACATACTAGAGAATAAGAGATTGAGGCAACGCCAGAGTTCATGCAATTACTTTATTCTTGCATGGTCTGCACCCGTGGCATGCCAGTCTTTATTCATCGAAAATGAATGCTTCTGAGCCAGGGAGAACGATGGAAATTGATCTTACATTATTTCATGGATTTTGGGATGGGCATTTTATGATCGTCATTTAGAAGATCAGAGCCCGTTGATGCGATTGGCTTATTTTACTGTATTTCTCCTTTATTTTTTTGTACTTTTAGAGATCTATTGTGAAATTAATGCAACTTGAGTTGCACCATTATTTTATTTTTATCTGTAGTTGTAGAAAGAGAAAAAGATAATAATTGGTGTAATTTATTCTTCCACAATGGGAGCAATATATTGGAATTACAACAGACACAACACCGATAGACGTTGTGGGGCTAAACTCATAAACATTAATAATACTCAAATATTAATAACTTTAACACTCCCCCTCAAGCTTGAACACAACCTAAAAGAGAGGTAAATGGTTGTTGACAATGTGGGACAAAACAACTGCCACCGAGTCCCAACCGCGTGTCATCGGGGATAATCCATTTGGTCATAAGCCACACGCATTGGTCAACAAGCCGACCATGATCACACTAGATGCTCCCGGTGCTGAAACCAGGTCAACCAACAAAGGCCAAACCAACTCTACCTGACATTGGAGATACAAATAACAGACAAAATATGCCTGAAGGCCGTGTGTGACTAAGGCAGGAGTCGGGAAAGAGGCACCTGAGTTGCCGTCATCACGAACACTCCCCCTCACGTAGGACATGTGCATGAAGGCATACGCTATGTCTGGAGGCCGTGTGTGACTGTCAGGAGTTGGGAAAGAGACATCCGAGTCGCCGTCATCACGAATACTCCCCCTCACATGGAATACATGCATGAAGGCATAGACTACACATGAAGGCCGTGACGAATACTCCTCACGTAGAACACGTGCATGAAGGCATAAAATATATTAGGACTTAAACATAAGACATAACCACAACACACATAAAACATAACAAAAAAAAAATATGGAGCGAACAAAGCACGAGCACAAGCTTATAATGAGCAGAAGGTTCAATCAGCTGCGAGCAGAGGGCTCAAGCAGCAGCGAGCAGAGGGCTCAAGCAGCAGCGAGCAGAAGGCTCAACCAGTGGCAAGGAGAAAAAGGAGCCCGACAAAAAAAAGAAGCATCGACCAAGAGGGCAGCTGCACTGGAATCCATCGTCCATAGCAATAAGCTACGGGAAGCACAGTAACAGGAAAAAACCCGTACAAAAGCAGCCAACATAGTCTTCATCTAGTTCTTAAGCTTTGGAAAGGGGCTAGAACGGGAAAGGAAGCCATCAATGCTGAGTAGGAAGGTGGTCGAGCAGGACCTTGCTGTCGACGCCACCGGATTTGCGGAAGAATGATTGAGGACATAGAAGCAGAAATAGTAAGCATTAAGGATGAAGTCGTCTATACCCAAAAACTGTGGGAGCCTCCAGCATCAAGAGTCAAGGGCGTCGATGTCAATGGGATCGAGAGCAACTCCGAGTGTCGATGTGGGATCGAGTGCAGGCTGGAGTAGAGGGCTCGACCTGGGACGCTTCCAGCGGCAATAACAACGGATGACGAGATCGGGCTTGTCGAGAAGGAGATGGAGTGCCGCTCCCTATGGCAGCAGTCGGACGAGACGGTATCAAGGCGAGTATTTGTCGCTCCCTCTGTCGATAGAAACAAGAGCAGAAGTCCTCGTTGAGGGGAATAAAGGCCACTCCCGCCGATGGAATCATACATCGATTCCCTCGACGAGAGCGGGAAGGCAGCAACTCGATGGGGGGGGGCTTTAGTAGCGGAAGATGGGATTGATTTGTGAGGAAGAGATGAAAATCAGAGGAGCAACCAAGAACTTTAGGTCGCCAACAAATTAGGGTGACGAAAAGAATTTCCGGAATCATTTCACCTTTGATACCATGTAGAAAGAGTGAAAAAGATAATAATTGGTGCAATTTATTCTTCTACAATGGGGGCAATATAAAGGAATTACAACAAACACATAACACCGATAGGTGGTGTGGAACTAAACACAAACATTAATAATACTCAAATATTAATAACTCTAACAACAACATTTCTCTTTATTTGTGTAGCATGCGTCTTCTCACATGACGTTATATTTTCGCGCATGTTATTACCGCGTGTATGTTTTGTTTCACGCATGCCACTCGCGCACGTCTTTCGATTTATTGGTGTGACCGACCAATATGTCCCTGAATAAAAAGGTTCGTTAATTTATGTTAGGATATAATTAGGGTAAGCTTTGAAGAGATTTATTTTATTAAGTATTTTAAGTAATTTAATTTCTGAAATTAACATTACATATATTGATTTCAGAAATTATAATATTATAATTATTTGAGAATACCAAAGGAGGAGTCTCTTGGTTCAATGCCCATTATGTCATTAATTTCCTTGATTACACCCCAGGCCTTTTCTCCCTTGACACTTTGGAAACCTCCCCCATTCAATTCAATATTATTATTAAACTCAAATCTCTTTAAAACCATCTGACACCCACTTGTTGAAAGCAACTGGGAAAAACGTCGTAATCAAAGAAATCATCTCTGTTTTCGACCAATCTAGCCGAAATTCTCGTTGCTTGCCCTCCTTTAGCCCACCTCCGCCTCTTACACCTTGCCTAGCCCCTGTAGACACCACTCCCAATGAGCTTGGATGTCGACGGACTCATCTTTCCCGTCCATCCCAGGCCCGACTGTTCGTCTGAAATGCCCCTTCCAACTGCTCGTTTTTGAGTTGCCAAAACACACAACCGCTGCCAGAGATCCACCCAGATCCTAGCGACTCGTCCTTGGTCTGCCACCCCCTCCTTTGACGACCTCCAGGTTGGCATCTATTGTTCCCATCATCATTGGCTGCCGCCCATCCAACTCATTGCCTTTTAGATTCTCGGTTGCCACTGTCCATGTATTCCTGATGTATTTCCTGAGCCGGACTAGCGTTTCCCCACTGTTAGACTCCTCCAACCACTCCTCCCCAGTCCGTCTCCCACTGGATCCGGTGAACTCATATATGAGAGCTGAAGGTATACCAAATATTTCCCCGCTCCTAACTTGCTAGTTTATCTTAATGCTTAATCTGGTTGATCTTAAAAAAAAGCAGAGCTTGCCTTAATTTTTGCCTTTGTGATTTTCGTTCATTTAGAATTGTTGCTTCTCGCATTTTTATTTCCCTAATGTTCGCCCGTGGATCGCTATTTCATGCTAATCATATGCTCGAATGTTAGCATTTACGTGCGTTTGCGAACTCTAGATCGGTTATCGCTTGATATTGCTCTGGAAAGTTTCGGGTCGCTCCGCTTAATTTTTAATTGAGCTCAAAATTTACTATTTAAAATCAACATCGAGATTTTAGAATGCAACAAAAAGGTAGGTTAAGTTGTCTGATCCGACAATCTTAGCTATGAGATCCACTTAATCTAAACTGCCCCTATATATACTCCCGTTATGTTGTGTAGAGTATTGAAGGTTTGGTCAACATTTACAAGTCGCAAGTCACTGAGATCATGCGACTTTATCTCCCCTCTCGGTACCGAAGCGAGAGGCTTCGTGATGCGACGCCACAAACCTCTTCCTCCACCGTTTTCTCCTTCTACGAGTTCACTTTCGGTCGTTGTTTCCTTCCACGGGTTCATTTCTTGTCGCTGCCTCCCTCTATAGAAGTTTCTGCCGCCACCCGATCAGCCCCTCCCA
Organism: Platanthera zijinensis; assembly: GCA_039513925.1. Lineage (NCBI taxonomy): Eukaryota > Viridiplantae > Streptophyta > Magnoliopsida > Asparagales > Orchidaceae > Platanthera > Platanthera zijinensis. Next base: position 60,818,126 of record CM077080.1, read on the forward strand.
CCTCCTACACCTCCAACGTCCTCCCCCCAATCTTCACAAGCCCCGCAACATCGCTCACAACTCATAACCTCCTTTCCTAGCACCTCCCGACTCCAGTGTTGTTCCGAGGAACCTCTTTCTTCTCTCCTCCACCACCCACAAGCCTCGTAGCCATCCCCGCAGTCCCCCGCCTATTCCTCCACTTAATTCATTTCTTTTTCAGCTGAAATCATTCCCGGACCCCACTCCTTTCCACCCTAAGCCCCCAAAATCCCAAAATTCTCAAGCCCCCTTAAATCCCCCATATTCCCCAAACCCTACAAATCCCCCACATATTATTTCCCCGCTAACTTCACATCGGAATTGTTAACCCCAAAATCGGCGATCCCTCCCAAGATCTCTAGCTCGCAAGTCGCGGCCCACTCAGGGGTACCCCCTGAGGGTTGCGATCTGCCTCAGCCTTCCTTTTTTGGGCAACTCCCTTCTCCTATTCGCTCAGGCCGTGCGGTTAGGACGGTTTCCCCGGTCTAACCGCCCCGGTCGCATAGCTACTGCGTGCCATGCGGGAAGGCGGGCGGCTCCCATAGCTCACCCTCGCAGGCCACGCGATTAGGTCTGCTAATCGTGCAACATTCTTCCTGGCAGGAGGTAATATGAGGTAACGAGGACGATCTATGCGATCTACTCCTTCAGACCGCCAGGTCGCCCAATCGGCGTCAACCCTAGACCAACGCAATCATCGCGGGCTCCGCAAGCTCATTCTCCGACTCGCCATCAGTTTTCCCCCCATGAAGGTGGCCTGCTCCTCAGGCTGCCTCCTCTGTTTCGCCCAAGGGGCACGACCTCCTGCCGCTGCCCGCCGACGCCGCCTCCAGCTTGCCAGGGGCGCGGCCTCCTGCCGCTGCCCGCCCAGGCCGCCCGTCTGGGCAGCCTCCTTTGGACAGGCCGCCCGCTTGGGCGGCCTCCTGTGGCCAGGCCGCCCGCCTGGGCGGCCTCCTGTGCCTAGGCCGCCCGCCTGGGCGGCCTCCTGTGGCCAGGCCGCCCGCCTGGGCGGCCTCCTTTTGCCAGGCCGCCCGCCTGGGCGGCCTCCTATGGCCAGGCCGCCCGCCTGGGCGGCATCCTATGGCCAGGCCGCCCGCCTGGGCGGCCTCCTTTGGCCAGGCCGCCCGCCTGGGCGGCCTCCTGTGGCCAGGCCGCCCGCCTGGGCGGCGTCCTGTGCCCAGGCCGCCCGCCTTGGCGGCCTCCTGTGCCCAGGCCGCCCGCCTGGGCGGCCTCCTGTGCCCAGGCCGCCCGCCAGTTCAGGGGTCTCCTGTGCCCAGGCCGCCCGCCAGTTCAGGGGCATCCTGCCCTCTTCAGTCCGCTTAGGGGCAGTTTGCTCTTTTCCAGCTGCCAACCAGAAGTTTGCTCCAACAGAGAAAACGTCAGTCCGCCGAGGTCGTCGACGACCGTCTCCTCAGGCCGCGCAGCCTCCTCCGCTCAGCTCTCCCGATGACCTGCGGACTCAAAAGCTTAGTCCGCCGAGTCCGCCGAGGCCGTCGACGACCTGCTCCTCAGGCCGCGCCGCCTCCTCCGCTCAGCTCTCCCGACGACCTGCGGACTCAAAAGCTCAATCCGCCGATTCCGCTGAGGTCGTCGACGACCTGCTCCTCAGGCCGCGCCGCCTCCTGCTCAGCTCTCCCGACGACCCGCGGACTCAAAACGTCAGTCCGCTGAGGTCGTCGACGACCTGCTCCTCAGGCCGCGCCGCCTCCTGCTCAGCTCTCCCGACGACCTGCGGACTCAAAACGTCAGTCCGCCGAGTCCGACGAGGTCGTCGACGACCTGCTCCTCAGGCCGCGCCGCCTCCTGCTCAGCTCTCCCGACGACCTGCGGACTCAAAAGCTCAGTCCGCCGAGTCCTGCCCAGTCCTCCATGATGACGTCACTGGGCCCCGCTTCAAGAAGATTCCCCTCGGGCCTATAAATAGGCCCCAAGGCCTCTCATTCGGGGACAAGCGCAGGAGAACTGCCACTGCCAGCAAACCCTGCGGACTCAGATTTCCAGTCCGCCGAGCTTTCCAGAGTTCTGCCAGCAAATCTTGCGGACTCAGATTTCCAGTCCGCCGAGCTTTCCACAGTTCGTCCAGCAAGCCCTGCGGACTCAGATTGCCAGTCCGCCCAGTCCGTCCAGTTTCTTTTACTTAGTCTCTGACACCTATTTTTCTCAGCCGCCAGCTTCCCCTTATACCCTTTACTGCTTTTACGTGTAATGGTGTATTAGTAAGTTGTAAACTTGCTTCTTGATTAAAGGGAAAAGCCCGCCGCAAGAGTGGCATTCAAGCCGCGGCGGGCGAAGTTTGCTGTTGCCGCTGCGGGCGGCCCCGTCTCTTCTTTCCCTCTCTCGGTCTAACCATCAGAGCTCAACCGCCAAAGTAGCGTCTGCTCGACAGCTCCTGATCAAGCTTCTTCTTTGCTCGAGCAAGCTTCTCCTCTGCCCGAGCAAGCTTCTCCTCTGCTCCTCTGCCCGAGCAGGCTTCTCCTCTGCCCGAGCAGGCTTCTCCTCTGCCCGAGCAGGCTTCTCCTCTGCCCGAGCAGGCTTCTCCTCTGCCCGAGCAGGCTTCTCCTCTGCCCGAGCAGGCTTCTCCTCTGCCCGAGCAGGCTTCTCCTCTGCCCGAGCAGGCTTCTCCTCTGCCCGAGCAGGCTTCTCCTCTGCCCGAGCAGGCTTCTCCTCTGCCCGAGCAGGCTTCTCCTCTGCCCGAGCAGGCTTCTCCTCTGCCCGAGCAGGCTTCTCCTCTGCCCGAGCAGGCTTCTCCTCTGCCCGAGCAGGCTTCTCCTCTGCCCGAGCAGGCTTCTCCTCTGCCCGAGCAGGCTTCTCCTCTGCCCGAGCAGGCTTCTCCTCTGCCCGAGCAGGCTTCTCCTCTGCCCGAGCAGGCTTCTCCTCTGCCCGAGCAGGCTTCTCCTCTGCCCGAGCAGGCTTCTCCTCTGCCCGAGCAGGCTTCTCCTCTGCCCGAGCAGGCTTCTCCTCTGCCCGAGCAGGCTTCTCCTCTGCCCGAGCAGGCTTCTCCTCTGCCCGAGCAGGCTTCTCCTCTGCCCGAGCAGGCTTCTCCTCTGCCCGAGCAGGCTTCTCCTCTGCCCGAGCAGGCTTCTCCTCTGCCCGAGCAGGCTTCTCCTCTGCCCGAGCAGGCTTCTCCTCTGCCCGAGCAGGCTTCTCCTCTGCTCGAGCAAGCTTCTTCTTTGCCCGAACAAGCTTCTTCTCTGCTCGAGCAAGCTTCTCCTCTGCCCGAGCAAGCTTCTCCTCTGCCCGAGCAAGCTTCTCCTCTGCCCGAGCAAGCTTCTCCTCTGCCCGAGCAAGCTTCTTCTCTGCTCGAGCAAGCTTCTCCTCTGCTCGAGCAAGCTTCTCCTCTGCTCGAGCAAGCTTCTCCTCTGCTCGAGCAAGCTTCTTCTTTGCCCGAGCAAGCTTCTTCTCTGCTCGAGCAAGCTTCCCCCTTGCTTCAAACCTCGCCTCTATTCCCCGCAACACTCTCATTCTTCTAGCTTGTGAGATCGAACAATCCGTTAACTGGAGGACGCATTTCGTGCGTCAACAAGAATCAAAGCATCGTGTCTACAACCTCCCCAAGCCCGCCTACCACATCCTCCACTGCCGGTGCCTATTTCTTGGTGAGTTTTCACATTTTAGTTTTTTTTGCCCGCATTGTATGGATGTTCACTTATTCCGTGTAATATTTGACAATAATTATTGTTAGCTTTCTACCTGACGTGTTAAGTTTATTGTTCTACACTTCTACGCACTTTCGATAGTTTGCAATATAAGTTGCTTGCCTAATTAAGAAGTATTTGTGCTAAAGTGTAACATTCATGATTTTTTTAAAATAATGTTATTTAATTAATGAAACTTGGAATGAAACTAGAAGGAAAGACATGATGTCTTAGGCATTAGTGAGATTATTACTAAGGATAGTGCGCAATGGAAACAAAGGATCCATATAGCCCACCCCACTATAATAGGATAAAGGCTTGAGTGTTATTGTTGTAATGTTATTTAATTAATTGTGTGTCGGAAAACATTCATGCATAATTGAATCATTTGCATTAGGACTAGGGTTTATGTTATGAACTTCTCTTCCCTTGGATTGCGTGAAATAGTGATTAGCTGTCAAGTCACGTAGTTGATGAATTCAGTGGTATTTAAGTGAACATGTTTTCTTCACAAGAATGTGCTTAAAGAGCACATTGCAAGTATTTTCCTTGTAACCCTAGGAAGTCATCACCATTGGTTACGCCTTTCCCTTCTAATGACCCATATGTTGTTCCAATATTTCTTCTGGACATTATTAGAAAACTGATGGATATTGGTAACTTCTCATTTTACTAGGGTTGTTAACAAGTCTACCTTTTGTTAAACTTGCCCCGAGAGTCAAGATCGGCTTAAAGTCAATCATTTGGGAATCTCAAATTTAGACATGCTTATCAGTGACCTCGTTTGATCCGAACTTTTATACAAGATGAATTTGTTTAGGTTAATTTGATTCAAGCTCAGCTAAAATTGACTCAAAATTTCAATATTTTGATGCAAATTCTTAGTTCATCATATCGGTATCCATCGATGCATCCGAAGACATACTTCTATAGATGCATAAATACAAATATGATATACACAATTTATGTTTATGTGCATTCTTATATACATGTATCTCAATTATCAAATTTTGCTTGATCCAAGCGAAGAGTGGTTTTTCTGTCGACTGATGATTTGATCTGATTATGGTCTCACTAAAAAATTAGTCTTATTTTGTAGAAAACTTTGAGACATTTTAGATTCCTATTATTTATTGTTGATTTTATAAATCTTCATTACTAATTCATTCCTATTTGATTGGTATAGAAATATGTTTTTTTGCATAACGTCTATCCTTGGTACTTTAGGTTTTCCTTTATTTCCTAATCCTTCCACATGAGTTATATCAATCTTTCTTATTTGCTCATCCTGATTGTCAAAGCGTTAGCCAAGATTCGACCTAAGGCGCATTGCGACGAAGTAAAAAAGTAATTTTCTTTAAGACACCATTCATTTTGCATGCAAAATTACATATACCTGTTTTCCATTTCATTTTGTTCAATATTAGTCTATGGTCATGGGGGGTACAAATACTCATGTCTGGAGTGCCCTTGTTGTCATCCTCCTCCCTCACTCTCTTTCTATCTTTCGTTGCCTTAGGGGATAATTCCTCTTCAAAACTCAATTCTGTGGATGTCATTTTTGCGCACGTGCGAAGGAAGGTTGTTTTTATGTATGGCAGGGTGCACAATGTCTTTTGTGCATGAAAATCGGATCCAAAAAGCTCAGTGTCGGGACTCTGCCTTGGTTGCATGAATACCAACATTTGTAGGTAAAAACAAAATATAGAGAGAAATTAAAATGTTAGAACTTGAATTACTGTATGTCGTGCTTTTTGACATTATGTACAACTTAACTGAAGCGAAAGTAGAATAATTGGTGACACATGATAGGGTGGTGTATGTGTATGATAAGATCCCGGAGAGAAATCCGACGAGGGGTGGGCCGGCAGTGGTGAGGGAGAAGAGAGAGATTAGGGTAAATAAGAAAGCTTAGGGAGCAACCCTAAATTCCATTCATCCATGCGTAAACCCTAATACAAGAATAAAACACCCTTTAGCCGCGGGGTGCGAATAACAAAATATGACATGCAAATAGTAAACAAGGACCTCCTGCAAACCAGAGTCCCCCTGAAGGTGGTAGTGGGCCAGTGACGATCAAGTATCTTGGCTGGGTAATTCGGCGTCAATTGTCGTCTTTCTTCCAGACCAGAAGAACTATGATAGGTAATTGGCTTGCACCAAAACGAATTAAGTCCCCCCATCAGCATCCTCTACACCAGATGCTCGAGCTCATCCTTCCGCCCATGGTCTGAATGGTACGGCCGCGTCGAGACTGTCGTGGTCATAGGCTGGAGGGAATTTACGCGGTTGGTCGGCCGGGCTGGTGGTAATCCTGTCGGAGGCTGTACGACGCCGGCGAGCGCAGTGGGAAGCTCTAGGAGGTTCGTCGGGGAAGGGGAAGACACATCGTACAAGCCCGAGAGGGGCCACAACCCCGTGGAAAGGCCTACGTCTGTGGTCCACTGGTTCGTGCAGAGGGAAACCAGAGAGCGAAGTCACCGTCGAGGTGACATGGCCGTCCCCCATAAAGGAACTGCATGGTCATAGTCGCCCAATTGATGCGTACATTGTCGGGCGTGTGGAGCCAAGCCACCCCAAAATGGCGTCTACCGCCGAGGCCGAGTGCGTAGAATTCCGCGGTCACAGAACAAGACTCCTCGGGCTGAGAGATACGGTCGAGCAACGGCCTTGAGCCGATCAGCGTCGCCCATCGCCAAGACGGACCGCAAAAATTCCGGGGGGGGGGGACCGAGGGAAGGCAGAGCTCCTACAGCAGGCGCGCAAAGATGAGGTTGTGGCTTGCGCCGTTGTCCACCATGATGATGATTGGGCGATCCCGAAGCGTGCTCGAGAGCTTCATGGTCTGTTGTGTAACACCCCTATCCGTCGCATAGTATATATCAGTAGGTCCGGGCGGGGCCAGACGCCATATACCACAGACAAACCGGTGGGTTATTAAATGAAACCATTCTTCCAATTACAAACGTCCTACACAGAACAACTAGCGGAAGCTTTTAAGTAGTTGAAAGAACCAAATAACAGATAGTATATATCATGAATGTCCACTAACCACATTAGGAATGAAATATCAAAATACACAAAAGTACTTGGCCTTATGGCCTTACAAGAGTTCACTTAACAAAGTAATGTTTTACATACATCGGCTCGCAAGCCGGCCACACCATGACAAAATAAAACAACAATTCGCTTTGTCCTTCGAGGGCCAGCACAGCAACATGGGCTTCAGCCCGCTATTTGGTACTTGGCTCCGCAGCACCTGCAAGCAACATTCCACCGCACGGTGGCAAACAAAGCAACGGTCAGCTAAAACTGACCAAATTATAACTACCCCGCCCCTTACTCGGGACGGCGGTGCTTCCTTCCCTGCATTTCATTAGCCCAGCTAAACAATAAAGTGCAAACATACTTCGCCACAGGTGTAGGCTCGCACGGCCAAACACCCCGTGCACTCAGGGCACATTATCGGTGAATCCGGTCAATTCCGTGGATTCACCACCATCCCCGGGATGGCAACATCGTGAGCATTTTAGTCTTTCTGACCACAGTCTAAGACTCCCGACTATGCCAACGGCCAGTCCCTCTTTTGGGTCTCTCGCATCGAACCGCATAGCCCAGGTCCGATTCCACTTGCCCGTTGCTCCCTCCGCCTAGTCACTTTAAGACGTACGCGCGGGCCAAGCTTCTCTCGGATCCTAATTCATTCACAATCATCACATAACCCAGTTATGTTCAAGGATGGCTCCCCGGCCGCCAAGTTAGCAGAACTACGTTTCCGCTCAGTTTTCCGGGTGCGCCTTGGAGTTAATCCCCAAGGATCTCTGCTGCAATCTACCGTGTAGAAATCCGAAAAACACATAGCACGGAGTTTTCTCCGGCAATCCATACAATATGCAACATCATCGATCCAGACCAATACGTCCGGGTAGGCTTCACGCACAATGCCTATGTCTGTACTTCGATTCCGGACTCTATATGCAACACAAGGGAGACTATTCACATCTACCCCAAGGAACACCACACACTCACCGCACACTCGCGAGAGCGGGTTTCCTATGCAGAAAGGAAAAAGACTTCACATGTCCAAGTGGAGAATCGTTACCCTTGAAGTTCGCTTTTGCGCCATTGGAATCTATCCGGATGGAACGCTTCGCAAGGGAAATTTCCTCCGTGGATCCGGTCTCGGTTCTCGATTCGGTGCCCCGATACTCCGCCGGCGGCCGGATTCCTCCCCTTCCTTCGTCCTTGCTCTCTCTTCTCTCTAACTTCTTAGAAAGAGAAGGCCTTAAGAGATAATGAGGAATTAATCCTCTATTCCCGACCTTATTGAAGCAGGAACCCATCTGGGCCGTCAGATCTTTTTTAAAGAAAACGAACGGCTCAGATTCACCCAAAACCTCTCATTCCTGAGCCAAACACGGCCATGCACACGGCCGTGCCCCAGGCTGTGTGCCCCGATCCAGGCACGATCGTCGCGCACAAAAAAGGACACGGGTCGAGCGGCGTGTCTCAACCCGACACGCCCGTGACCTAGGGGCGTGTCACAAATAACCGCCACGCCAACCGTCACGTCCCTTGGGGGACACGGGTGGTGACACGGGTATGAACACGCCCGTGTCACGCTTGACACGCCCGTGTCGCTACTGTTCATAGCCGTGTTTTCTGCCGTGTCCTTTATTGGACACAGTCCAGCCAACACAGAAGGACACGGCCTTGGACACGCCCGTGTCCCAGGCCGTGTACCCCTATTTAGGCACAAAAAAATTCCTTAGGACGCGACCGGTTCGTTTACGATTTTCGGGGCGTTACAAATCCCCCCCCCCAAAAGAATTTCGTCCCGAAATTAGGTAAAGGTACACAACCTAAATTTTACCTGAGCGGAATAACTCGGGTTTTTTCTCCAACACAATCGCAATTATCCCAACGGACTTTAACCATTTGGATCTCCTTATTGCGGAGTCGTTTGACTTCAAAGTCTTCAATGCATACGGGTTTGACCTTCGTCGTCAACTCACGATCAACCGACACTTGATCGACCGCAGCCTCCTGCGAAGGCTCTTACACAGCCTTCCGCAACACCGATATGTGGAATACGTCGTGTAGACCACTAAGTTCCGCTGATAGCTTCAGTCGGTAGGCTGCTTCTCCAATCTGCTCCAGAACCTCAAACGGTCCAAGGTACCTCGGGCTTAGCTTCTTCAAGCGCCGTACCCGTGAGACACCCTTGAACGGCTTGATCTACACATACACCCAGCCACCAACATTCGAACTCCACGTTCCGATGTTTGGTATTATAGTATTTAGCTTGTCGATCCTGAGCGATTAGCAAACGATTCCGAATAGTTCGCACCAACAACGTTGCATCTTCCACCTCCTGCCTCCTGAAAAGCTTCGTCTCACCTGTTTATAACCACGACAACGGCGTGCGACATTTTCTACCATATAGGGCCTCGAAGGACGCCATTTGCATACTTGCTTGGTAGCTGTTGTTGTACGCAAATTCCACCAAGTACAGGTAGTCTTCCCACTGCTTCCCGAAATCCAGGACGCCATTTGCTGAACCAGCCTCCAGTCATTGTGTGTGAACCGTCCATCCCTGTCGCTCACGATGCTGCGGAGCACACCGTGTAGTCGAACAATGTTATCCACATACAGTTTCGACAATTTCTCCACCGAATCGTCCATCCTACTCGGAATGAAGTGCGACACCTTTGTCATACGATCTACGATCACCCAGATAGCATCGTTCCCCTTCCGCGATCTTGGCAAACCATGCACAAAATCCATAGAAATGTCGTCGAACTTCCGCTCCGGGATAGGCAAGGACTTCAAGAAACCTCCGGGCTTCTGGAACTCCGCTTTCACCAATGCGCACGCTTGACACTTCGCCACGTAGAGAGCCAAGTCCTTCTTCAGTCCTGGCCACCAGAATAACTTCTTCATATCTTGATACATTTTCGTGCTCCCCGGATGAATCGAGTACTTGGTATGACGCGCCTCGTACATCAATTCATCTCGCAGTTTACCCGCATCAGGGACGCACAAACGACTGTCCTTCCATAGCAGTCCATCAACAACATCAAACTGGGAATTTGACCCATCCAAAGCCTCAACCATGATTTGCTTCATGTTTTTATCCACCTCTAGGGCCTACCGAATCCGATCAGCCAAGTCATACTGCACCTCTGTCCAGTTCAGTTGTGCTTCGGCCCTAGTCTGCTTATCCACACAAGAGATCTCTAATGCCTCCAGCTCCCGAATCAAACGCTCGTCATGAACCGACAACTAGTTGGCTCACGCAGGGGACCTGCGACTCAAAGCGCCCGCAACTGCATTGCCTTTCCCAGACACATAGTGAAACTTGAATGTGTAGTCCCCCAGGAACTCCATCCATTTATACTGCCGCGTGTTTAGATCTTTTTGATCTAACAAGTATGTCAGGCTCTTGTGGTCAGTATAAATATCGACTTTTATCCCGTACAGGTAATGTCTCCACAGCTTCAGAGCAAATATCACGACCGCTAACTCCAAGTCATGGACCGGATAATTTCTCTCATGCACCTTCAGCTGGCGCAAGTCATAAGCTATCACTCTCCCGTGCTGCAGTAGAACACAACCCAAACCACTGCCCGAAGCATCACTGTAGCTCTCAAAGCTTTCGGTCCTGACCGACGAACATAGAATAAGCGTCGTGGTCAACTGACTCTTCAATTCTTCGAAATCTTCCGCGCACTCCGGCGACCACACAAACTTTTGATCTTTCCTCGTCAAAGTCGTGAAGGGTAACGCCATCCGCGAGAAGTTCTCTACGAAGCGCCTGTAGTAGCCGGCAAGCCCCAGAAAACTCCGGACTTCCGCTACTGAACACAACACAGGCCACTCCTGTATCACAACTATTGTCGCCGGAGCCACCGCAATTCCTTCCCCACCGACTATGTGACCAAGGAACGCCACCGAGGACAACCAAAACTCGCATTTGGAGAACTTGACGTATGGTTGGTTCCTCCTCAGTGTCTCCATCACCAAATGCAGGTGCTTGAGGTGATCCTCTTCGCACTGCGAGTACACCAATATGTCGTCGATGAAGACGATCACGAAATGGTCCAGGTACTCACTGAAAGTTCTGTTCATCAGATCCATGAACACTGATGACGCATTAGTCAGTGCAAACAACATGATAGTAAACTCATAATGCCCATATCTCGTGCTGAACGCTGTCTTGGGGATATCACTTTCCCTTATCCTCAACTGATAATACCCGTACTTAAGATCCAACTTCGAATATACCGACAACCCAACTAACTGGTCGAACAGATCGTCAATTCTTGAGATCAGATACTTGTTCTTTTCCGTTAACTTATTTAGCTCTCTGCTAATCGATACAGAGCCGCAAACTTCCGTCCTTCTTCTTAACAAAGAGGACCGGTGCGCTCCAAGGCGACGAACTTGGACGCACATAACTCTGTTCCAACAACTCCTCCAGTTGAACCTTTAGTTCCGCCATCTCCTTAGGCGCTAATCGATACGGAAAGCGTGACACCGGTTTGACACCTGGTACTAGCTCAATCGTGAAGTCAATCTCCTGCTACGGTGGGGATCCGGGGAGATCGTTAGGGAACACGTCAGGGTACTCGGATACCACTGAGATACTGTCCAAAGTAGGCTTAGGCTTCGAAGCCTCCACTAGTGTGAAGAACAGCTCTGCACCAGCACGAACCGCCTTGACCACCTGCTGAGCAGACATCAACGTCTTGCTCGCCCCTTTCAAGCCTGCAAAAGTCGTCTCACGACTAGTTCCCAACTTGACCTCCTTGCGATTTCAATCGATGTATGCCTGCTGCTCCGCGAGCCAGTCTTTACCAAAATTACGTCGAACTCCACCAGCGGCAGTAACGACGCTTGCAAGTCAAACTCCTGACTCCCAATCCGTATCTTTACGCAACAGACTCTATCCGCGCGCATTGAACACCTATTAGGCAACAACACGTTCAATTTGTCCTTTGCCATCGAAGAAGGTACTCCGATGCGCGATATAAATCCTTCAGACAAAGAGAGTGCGAAGCTCCCGTATCGAACAATGCTCTCGCCGGATTACCGAAAGTCAAAACAAAGTCTAGTACCTCCAGTCCTAAGCTAACTCGCATAAGGTAACAGGTATAAAAAGCTAAGCTGCTATCCATTAAACCATACCTGTCATCCCGACAGTCGGCCACATGGCCTCCTGTTGGCCAAGGATGTACACTCTCGGTTGGGCTGGAGTATAGTGCGATGCGGTGGACTCCACCGCCTTGCCCTTCTCCTCAATTGTTGCTCCCAGCTTCTTCTCGGACATTGGGCGTCTGCTCCAGCAATCACAGGCAAAGTGCCCCAGCTTCCCACAATTGTAGCATGCGCCTGGGGTTCGGCCTATAGTCGCCCCGGATGCGCCAGAAGAAGGGGCTAGACCCGAAGTCCTAGCCTTTTTATACCACTTACGGTACCCAGATGTTGAGGAATTCGACATTTTGAACACCGTTTCCTTTGCACTTGAGTCCTCAACTGCTCCTGACTTAGCTTTCTTCGTCTTTGGGGCATTACCACGACAATCCCGGGCAAAATGCCCTAACATGCCACACGAATAGCAAGCATAAGGAGCTTGACTAGTAGATGTTCTAGACTTCTTCTTCCACTTCCTGCTGTGTTCAGACTTTGCTGAACCCGCAGAGTTTGGTACCCTTAACATTGACGTCTGGAGAACCTTCGCCAACTCCAATTCCAAAGACCTAGCCGACTCCACCAACGCCCGGAATCCCAGTAACTTTGGTCCTAACAAAAGAAATTGTAAATCATCACGCAAGCCATTGTAGAATCTATTAACTGTAGTCTGTTCGTTCTCCATCACAAACCCTGGGTATCTCCTTATCATGACAAACACATGCAAATACTCATCCACAGAGTGCGTTCCCTGAGGCAAAAACATATTCAACTGTTGCTCTGGGGGCTGCACATGCCTTCCAAGTTGGGAATTGAATATGGCGAACACCGCTTCGACTACCCTCCGAATAGTTTCTACAGAAGGAGGTTTCGCCGACATGTCGTTAGGAGCACTAATCTCCGCGAGATCGTGTTGTTGCGACTGCCGCGCACCGCTCCTAGTCACCTATAATTGTAAATACACTCAATTAGGTGACAAACAGATTGCCTAAAAGCAATCATAGGAACACGCAGGTTCCCCAAACATGTGTATTTTCATTCCTAAGTGGGCATTCATGAGTTCTTTTTATGTTATAATGATGACGCACACACATGTGCTCACCACCCTTAAAAGAATTCGACCACGAATTCCAATAAGCATGACCGAACCGGTAGTCTGATACCAAATTATAATACCCCTATCCGTCGCATAGTATATAGCAGTAGGTCCGGCCGGGGCCCGACGCCATATACCACGGACAGACCGGTGGGTTACTAAATGAAACCATTCTTCAAATCACAAACGTTCTACACAGAACAACTAGCGGAAGCTTTTAAGCAGTCGAAAGAACCCAATAACAAATAGTATATATCATGTCCACTAACCACATTAGGAATGAAATATCAAAATACACAAAAGTACTTGGCCTTATGGCCTTATAAGAGTTCACTTAACAAAGTATACATCGGCTCGCAGGCCGGCCACACATGACAAAATAAAACAACAATTCGATTTGGCCTTCGAGGGCCAGCACAACAACATGAGATTCAGCCTGCTATTTGGTACTTGGCTTCGCAACACCTTCAAGCAACATTCCACCACACGGTGGCAAACAAAGCAATGGTCAGCTAAAGCTGACCAAATTATAACGACCCCGCCCCTTACTCGGGACGGCGGTGCTCCTTCTCTGCATTTCATTAGCCCAGCTAAACAATAAAGTGCAAACATACTTCGCCACAGGTGTAGGCTCGCACGGCCAAACACCCTGTGCACTCAGGGCACATTACCGGTGAATCCGGTCAATTTCGTGGCTTCACCACCATCCCCGGGATGGCAACATCGTGAGCATTTTAGTCTTTCTGACCACAGTCTAAGACTCCCGACTATGCCAACGGCCAGTCCCTCTTTTGGGTCTCTCGTACCGAACCGCATAGCCCAGGTCCGATTCCACTTGCCCGTTGCTCGCTCCGCCTAGTCACTTTAAGACGTACGCGCGGGCCAAGCTTCTCTCGGATCCTAATTCATTCTCAATCATCACATAACCCAGTTATGTTCAAGGCTGGCTCCCCGGCCTCCAAGTTAGCAGAACTACGTTTCCGCTCAGTTTTCCGGGTGCGCCTTGGAGTTAATCCCCAAGGATCCCTGCTGCAATCTACCGTGTAGAAATCCGAAAAACACATAGCACGGAGTATTCTCCGGTAATCCATACAATATGCAACATCACCGATCCAGACCAACACGTTCGGGTGGGCTTCACACACAATGCCTATGTCCGTACTTCGATTCCGGACTCTATATGCAACACAAGGGGGACTATTCACATCTACCGCAAGGAACACCGCACACTCACCGCACACTCGCGGGAGCGGGTTTCCTATGCAGAAAGGAAAAGGATTTCACATGTCCAAGTGGAGAATCGTTACCCTTGAAGTTCGCTTTTGCGCCATGAGAATCTATCCAATTGGAACGCTTCGCAAAGGAATTTCCTCCGTGGATCCGGTCTCGGTTCTCGATTCGGTGTCCCGATGCTCCGCCGGCGGCCGGATTCCTCCCCTTCCTTCCTCCCCTTCCTTCCTCCTTGCTCTCTCCTCTCTCTAACTTCTTAGAAAGAGAAGGCCTAAGAGTTAATGAGGAATTAATCCTCTATTCCCGGCCTTATTGAAGCAGGAACCCATCTGGGCCGTCAGATCTTGTTTAAAGAAAACGAACGGCTCAGAAACCCTAAACCTCTCATTCCTGAGCCAAACACGGCCATGGACACGGCCGTGCCCCAGGCCGTGTGCCTCGATCCAGGCACGATCGTCGAGCACAGAAAGAGACACGGGTCGAGAAACGCCCGTGTCTCAACCTGACACGCCCGTGTCGGTCCCGACACGCCCGTGACCTAGGGGCGTGTCACAAATAACCGCCACGCCAACCGTCACGTCCCTTGGTGGACACGGGTGGTGACACAGGTATGAACACGCCCGTGTCACGCTTGACACGCCCGTGTCGCTACTGTTCATAGCCGTGTTTTCTGCCGTGTCCTTTACTGGACACGGTCCAGCCAACACAGAAGGCCACGGCCTTGGACACGCCCGTGTCCCAGGCCGTGTACCCCTATTTAGGCACCAAAAAATTCCTTAGGACGCGACCGGTTCGTTTACGATTTTCGGGGCGTTACATGCTGGCCGAAGATCCCTTCTTCCAAGGCACATGATAACTCCAGGCGGTGGAACTAAGTCGTGGTGGGGTCAAAAGGGGTAGCTTCCCCCGAAAGCTTCAGGGCCTCAAAGTCGGCCCCGGTAACCTCAGGCTAAGTTATCAAAGGCGCAAGGCGCACCGAGGTGCAAAGGGCCCCTGGAGCCTAGGCGCAAGGCGCAGGCGCGCGCTTGAGGCACATGAGACGCAAAAATGGTGGAAAAAGGAAATTGAGCGAATTGGGCGCCCAATTCGCTGGAATTGGGCGACTTGGGCGCCCAATTCGCTGGAATTTGGCGACTTGGGAGCCCAATTCGTTGAAATTGTGTGAATTCGCTGAAATTGAGCGAATTGGGCGCCTAATTCGCTGAAATTGAGTGAATTCGCTGAATTTCAGCGAATTGGGCGCCCAATTCGCTGATTTTCAGTGAATGCGAATGGGCGCCCAATTCGCTCAATTTCAGCGAATTGTGCGCCCAATTCGCTCAATTTCAGCGAATAGGGCGCCCAATGGGCGCCCGATTGCTCAGCAATTTCAGCGAATAGGGCGCCCAATTCGTGAGCGAATTGGGCGCCCGATTCGCTCAATTTCAGCGAATTGGGCGCCTAAGTGCGTCTAGGGGTGCCTCGGGTGCGTTTAAGATAATGTTTTTGCCTATATCAATTTTTTTTAAAAAAAAATACCTTGAAAGGCTCGGGCGCGCCTGGGAGCCTGTAAGGCGCGCGCCTGAGGCACATTGCCCGCCTCAACCGTGCTGAGGCGCGGCGGGCTGCGCCTGGTGCCTCAGACGCGCCTTGACAACTATGACCTCAGGATCGACGTCGCTGATGATATCGAGGAACTCCTTCATAGAGCACTCATGGTTGGGGGAGTAGAGTTGGCGGCACCGAAAATATAGGCCGTTGCTGCGAAGCTCATTGTAATCACTATTCGTGCGACGCTGAGCGACCAATGGGCAGCCCGACCGGTTTCCCCCAGACGGCGGGCGCAACGGAGGAGCTAGTCTCCAAGGTAGCCGAGGCTGGTGGTGGTCAGCCGCAAGAGCAGGTGGCCGAGGGGAGAGGTCGGCCTCCACTAGACGCACTAAGTCTAGGACGTCAGAGACTGTCTGGGGGTAGTGCGTGCTTAGACGAGAGCGGATATGTTGTCGTAGACCCTGCATGAAAAAACCCAAGTAATGATTGGGCGGTAGCCCTAGGACATGGGTGACAAGGGCGACAAACTCATCATTATAGTCGTCTAGACCGGCTATCTGGCGAACGCCGCAAAGACACTTGATAGCGGAGGTGCCGGAGTAGCGGGTGTCATACCGCTAAATCATCTCATGTTTGAGCTCGTGTTAGGAGAGGAATTGGTTCGATTGGCGGAGGTGCCAGAGTAGCGGGTGTCATACCTGCCGAATCATCTCATGTTTGAGCTCGTGTCAGGAGAGGAATTGGTTCGATTGGCGGAGCTACCGAGCCCAATGGAGCGCAGAGCTGTCGAGGCCGATAAGAACGGTGGACACCTTGTTCTGTTCTGGCATGAAGTTAAGGTCGAAGTACTGCTCCGTCTTTGCGTTCCACCCCATCGGGTCGGTGCCGACGAAGGACGGAATGTTGAGGAAGAGAGTCGAGCGGCCTTGAGTCGAATGGGGTAGTGCGGCATGGCGCCGAGGCGGGAGCCCCCGTCCGCGGGCGAGACGGATCAGGAGGCGGCTGTCGACACTAGGAGGGAGTCGATCTTGGGGTGGAGGGCGAGGAGCGAGGCATGCATGAGGGTGATGAGCTGATCTTGAGCCTCGACGCAACGGCTAAGGGTGTTGGATGCGGTATCTGGAGAGGGGTCACCAAAGGAGAGTGTTGGGAGCCATAGTGCTGGAGTCATCGGACGGCGTCCGAAAAAAGGCGGATTTGGCTTGAATCGGCAGAGGCAGAGGGCTGGCGGCCTTCCTGCGGCGTATCGGGCTGGAATCGATAGAACGATGCAGACTCGACAGATCGGTGCTGGACATGTCAAATCGAGGTTGTACTCGTCGTATTGGGGCTGGAGTGTGATGACACTGTCGCTGGACTGGCGAAACAGGCGGGCGAAGGAGCGGACGAGCGAATTTCGGAAGCGTAACAGATGGAGCTCACACACGCGTCCGGGACGGGATCTGGATTCGGTGTAGAAATGACGGTTGCAAACGAAACTATTGTGTGCACCAACGACTGAATGACGGGCGGTGAAACAGGTCAGACCAAATTGATAAGATCCCAGAGAGGAATCCACAAGGGGGAGGGCCGGCGGTGGTGATGGAGAACAGAGGGATTAGGTCGAGAAGAAAACTTAGGGAGTAACCCTAAATTCCATTCATCCAAGCATAAACCCTTAATATAAGCATACAACACCTTTATAGCCGTGGGGTGTGAATAACAAAATATTGTTTGCAAATAATAAAAATCAGAACAACATTGAAATAGAAATAATTTAGTAGATCTAGTATCGTTAGTGTCTTCCACAACCGTTGGGCTAGTATTTGTCGCCCTCCTACACATGTAGACTCGCCCCGGAATCTCATCGGCGTGCGTGCGTCTCGTCGGCATGTGTGACTGTAACAGTGTAACTATAGGCTATGCAAACCCTAAGGTGCGAAGTTTGGGAAAATCTGATGAAAACCCTTGGACGCGGGAACATGCAACGACAAATTGCGTTACATTGCAATTAATAATAATCCAAGTAAAGATCCTTCCCCAATACCATAGTTAATCACAAGACAATTAAAATTAGCTTGCAAGTTTTGAACCGCGCTCTAGCGCTGGAAATTTAAACAATCAGTTGAATAAGTCCTCCAAGTCATCACAAATTCATAGATACTAATAGTATACTAGAGAACATCTGTAATCATATATAAAATTCAGTATGTACAATGAAAAGAAAGATCCAAATAGAAAAATTCACATGAGCATACAAGCAGTAGGTGGTGGAGGCGGAGATCCAGTGGCTGTGGAGGACGAATAGTGACTGTAGAGGCTATGGGGAGACGGGGATGCAAAGTGGAAGGCTGGTAGGTAGCTGGATGGGTGAACTTGTGGCTGTCGGGGGTTTTGGAAGGGTTTCCGGCAGCTGTAGGATCTTTGGTTGGATAGGTCGGCTGCTGTTGGGGCTTTACTGGGGCTGGCTGGTGGCAGGGAGGGGTGTGTTGGAATATGCTCCTTGCCCTTGACATCATTCCCTATGCAGCCTCTGTTATTAATGTTGCTTTTATTTTTTACTTCTCCCATCCGTCACTTGCCACCTGCAAGTTTTAATTTTAGCCATGTATCAGTTTCCTTTAAATTGTCCACCTATGTACTGTTATCGGTGTTAGAAATAAAAAAATAGTGCTCTGTTTTGTGTTTGTCTATCTCCCCTCCTTCCGGTCAGGTGCTCTGTTTTTCTAACAGTGATATCAGAGCCAGGTTTTCGGTTTTCTTTCTTCCTCTTTTCTTCCATCCTCTGCTAATGGCTTCATCATCTACCCCCTCAAACATTACAGTTTTTAATGGCGAGTTTTATGAATATTGGAGCATAAAAATGAAAACTGCTTTCATATCCCAGGACTTGCGGGATGTGGTTCTCAATGGCATACCCATCATCCCACCTGTCCAAACCTCTGGAGGAAGCACTTCTGGATCCGCTCAAAAAATCAACAAAGATGAAATTATGAAGGATGCTCGAGCTCTTATGCTTCATTCAAAATGGAGTCTCCAACTCTATTTTTCCCCAGATCATCGGCGCTACATCCGCAAAAGCCGCGTGGGACATCCTACAGGAGGAATTTCAGGGATCAAAAAAGGTGATATCCATCAAGGTTAACACCCTCTGGAGACAGTTCGATGCCACCCGCATGCAAGAAAGTGAGACCATTCAGAAATATTATGCTCACATCACTAATATCACAAATCAGATTCGAAACTTAGGTACTATCATTACTGACACCCAGATTGTCACTTGTCTTCTTCGCAGCCTCCCAACTTGCTTTGATCACGTCGTGGCAACCATTGAAGAAGCAAACGACATTGAAACCCTCACTCTCACTCGCCTCATTGCCTCTCTTCAATCTCATGAGGATTGCCTAAATCAAGGAAAACAAACTCTGGACAATGCTCTCCACAACAAGCTTTTCATTTCCTCCACCAGTGAGAACAATTCTTCCCTATCCTCTACTCTTCCAACCACACCTCACCCTATCTCAACTTCCCGACCACAGCTACACTCACAACAAGTCCCCAACTTACCTCAGCCACAATCATTCATACCACCACTGCTGCCGAGTCCCCAACTTGCTCCCCAGTATTTTTCCCCTCCTCACTATGTTAATCAATCTCAACAACAACTACCTCATCCTAACCCATTCTACCTATCTCCACCACAAAACCACTCATATACTCCCTACTTTCCCCATCCTCCAACAAACCCCTGGAATCAAAAGTATCGTGACAGAAATACCCCTCACTGTAGTCTTTGCAAGAAAAACAGTCATGAGAACAAGGACTGCCCTCTCAGATGTAAGCACTGCAGAAAACCTACTCACACAGATAAGGACTGCTGGTTCCAGCCTAGGGAACAGGCTAAATACATCGAAGAAGGCCCTCCTGACAAAATGTTTTTCTCCTCATCTTATAACCCATCTCAAGTTGAAGACAAATGGTATATTGACAGTGGCTGCTCCAACCACATGACCCACAACAAGGCCTCTTTCGTCACCGTAGATGAAAATTTCCGATCAGAAGTGTTCCTTGGTGACGGCACCTCCAAACTCATTGAAGGAAAGGGGACAATATCTATTTTGACCACCCATGGGGAACTTAAATATCTCACAGAAGTAAACCATTTTCCCACCCTCACTCAAAATCTTTCGAGTGTTGGGCAATTAACTCAAAGTGGACACATCATAATTTTCAGCTCGGAAGGATGTATTGTCTCTCATCCAGCCAGCAACGTTCAGGTATTCGCCACCCCTATGACAAAAAACCGTGTATATTCTCTTGATCTCCAAAGTATGCCTACCATCAATCAGAAACTCTTCTACAACAAAACATCGTCTACCAGCATGCTTTGGCACCAAAGGTTTGGCCACTTAAACTTCCAATCTATGCAAATTCTGATGAGAAAAAACATGACTGAAGGCTTTCCCCACCTAAGCCTAAATCCTGAATTCTATGAAAATTGCAAATATGGAAAAACCTACCGCCAACCTTTCCCCCACCAGTCAATCTGGAGAAGCAAAGCACCCCTTGATCTTCTCCACATTGATCTGTGGGGACCGGCTACCACTCCTACCCTGGGAGGGACTAAGTATTTTCTCCTCATTGTGGATGACTTCTCTCGTTATATGCGGATATTTTTTCTCTCTCAAATCTGAAGCTCTCTCACAACTCATTAATTTCAAAAGAATGATAGAAAATCAACTGGATAGAAGAATCAAAGTCATTCGCAGTGACAGAGGAGGTGAGGTCATGTCAAAAGATTTTCAAAATTTCTGCTCTAAATATGGTATACGCAGGGAACTCTCTACACCATACAACCGTCAGCAAAATGACGTAGTTGAACGAAGAAATCGCACCATCTTAGAAATGGCCAGATCCCTCCTCCTCAGCAAGAATATGCCAAAGTTTCTGTGGGCAGAGGCTTGCCATACTGCTGTCTACCTCCTTAATCGGTCGCCAACAAAATCTCTCCGGGACATCACTCCTTTTGAAGCCATTCACCTCAAAAAACCCTCCATCTCACATCTCTGAGTATTCGGGAGTATCGCCTATCCCCTCACCCCAAACCACCAAAGAGACAAGTTGGACAACAAATGCGAGAAGACCATCTTTATCGGGTATAGCCAAGAGACGAAAGGATACCGCCTCTATCACCCCCCAACTAAGAAATTAATTATCTACAAAAATGTTACCTTTGATGAAGGTTCCCAAGGGGAATGGGCATCAGATCAGGAGTCTATCATTGAGGTGGAGGTTGTCCCAGCTGTTGATAACCTCCATGAGAATCTTGATGAACTCGGAGATGAGCCTGAGAGTGCCACTGCTGGGACCATCCATTCCACTCCTCAAACTACTCCAAATAAGTTTCATGAACTAAATCTGGAACAGTCCCCCCTCTCATCATCGCCAAAGAAAATGCGCAGCATAAGAGATATATGAAACCCGCAACCTTGCTGTCCATACCAACACACCAACATCTTTCGCTGACGCTCTGCTTTCTGAAGAATGGAGAAAAGCCACAGATGAAGAAATGCACATGATAGAAAAAAATGGGACATGGTCTCTCGTCGATAAACCTCTGAACAAACCTATAATTGACTTAAAATGGATCTACAAGATCAAAACCAACGATCAAGGTGTGCTCGTGAAATATAAAGCTAGGATCGTTGCTAAGGGATACACCCAGATACATGGAAGAGACTATGAAGAAACCTACGCCCCTGTCGCAAGGATGGAAACAATCCGATCAGTTATTGCGTTTGCTGCTCAAAAGAAGTTGTCGTCTATATTCCAACTTGTACAATCGGCGTTCCTGAATGGTATTATCACAGAAGAGGTGTATGTTCATCAGCCCCCGGGATATGAATTGATTGATTGACACAAAGTTTACAAGCTTCATAAGGCGCTCTACGGCCTCACGCAAGCCCCCGCGCATGGAACACAAACATCGACACTTACCTATGCAGTGAGAACTTCACCCGCAGTGCCAATGAAGCCTCCCTCTACACCAAGAGGCAAAATGGCAAAATTCTTATAGTCTGCCTATATGTCGACGATCTCATCGTCACAGGAGAAGATGAAAACGAAGTATGTAACTTCAAAGAAAGAATGAAAATCAGATATGAAATGACGGATTTGGGAATGTTAAGTTTTTTTTTCTGGGGCTTCAAGTCTCACAAGAACCAGGTCGCATCTTCATTTCTCAATAAAGGTACACCTGCGATTTTATTCAGAAGTATAATATGCAAAACTGCAATCCCTCTATTACACCTATGCAGCTAGGAGAAAAATTGAGCAAAGGAGAAGGTGAAGAGGATGTTAAGGAAGAAGAATATAGAAGTCTAGTCGTTTCTCTTCTCTACCTCACGAATGCCCGCCCAGATATTGAATACGCCACCGCCATTGTCTCTCGTTTTGTTAGCCGCCCCAAAATAAGTCATTGGATGGCCGCTAAACGCATTCTCAGATACATTCAAGGGACAACATTTTGGGCTCCTGTATCAACACGAAGCAAACGACACCTTATCCGACTTCAGCGACTCCGATTAGGGTGGCTCCACTGACGACAGAAAAAGCACAGGCGGATACATCTTCTTCTCCGGTAGCAAGCCCATTTCCTGGAACTCCAAAAAGCAAAGCACAGTGGCCCTCTCTTCTACAGAGGCGGAGTACATGGCACTTTGCTCTGCTTTCTGCGAAGCTATCTGGCTCCAAAGGATTGACAGAGAAATCAAAGAAAAAACAGAAGGGTCAGAAGAGATGGAAGGCGAAGTAGTAAAAATCAGCTGTGACAACCAATCAACCATCGCCCTCACAAAAAATCCAGTGTTTCATAACAAAAGCAAGCATATAGAACTGAAATATCATTTCGTGAGAGAAATGATCGAGAAGAAGATGATCCAGGTCCAGTTCTGCCCCTCTGAACTCCAACTAGCCGATATCCTCACTAAGCCCTTGGGAAGGGTCCGATTTCTGAAATTAAGATCCGCGCTTAATGTCGTCAACAGCAAGGATCATGGGGGGGGGGGGTGTTGGAATATGCTCCTTGCCCTTGACATCATTCCCTATGCAGCCTCTGTTATTAATGTTGCTTTTATTTTTTACTTCTCCCATCCGTCACTTTCCACCTGCCACCTGCAAGTTTTAATTTTAGCCATGTATCAGTTTCCTTTAAATTGTCCACCTATGTACTGTTATCGGTGTTAGAAATAAAAAAATAGTGCTCTGTTTGGACAATATGTACTGTTATCGGTGTTAGAAATAAAAAAAATAGTGCTCTGTTTTGTGTTTGTCTATCTCCCCTCCTTCCGGTCAGGTGCTCAGTTTTTCTATCAGGGTGGATGCAGGGTTCCTAGGTGACTGGACGACAGCAGGAAGGAGAGCTGGAAAGGCTGGCGGCTGCAGGGAGGGGCTGATAACAGGGTTTTGTTGGGGTTAGAGGCACTGGACAGAGGCTGGTCAGGGAAGTGGAGGGTGACTGCAGGCTGTGAGAGGATGGCTGGTGTCTTCCGTGACCTGGCAGTAAAGTTGGCTGCTGTCCTGGGAGGCTGTGAGAGGATGGCGGGGTGGGGTGGGGGGGGGGGGGTGGGTGGGTGGGTGGGTGGGTGTTGAAATCGGTCTACAGGTTGAGGAATTGTGCAAGTACATGAAAACAAGGGGAAGACAAAAAGGAAGATAATAAATAGGAGTCGACACTTAGGGTTCACTTTGTCGGCGCCGCAGATGACTAATAGACCGTGAAAGTGTTATTTAAAATCTGCGTTTGGCTGAAAATTAGCCCATGTGCTCATATAAATGGATAAGATGTTGTTTTGGGTTCCTCCGATTGAACACTTTTATTCCTGTCCGTCGATATCTAATGCGCCAACGGATGCCCTTGATGCCGGTTTGGTCTTAATCATCTCACGGGTATTAAAAACATTTCTTTGAGGGCTTATTAGGTTTAAGAAAGGAGTCATATGCTATTGTGGTTGTGGTGATTTGGTCGACGGGAGGGAGTGCTGAAAAGCTCTACACGCGAAAACCTTGTAAGAGTTTTCCCTTTCTTCCGGTGAGATCCCTGTTGGGTGTGAGGTTCTCTACTCCTCTGATTTGGTGTTTCGAGTATAGCCGACAACGTTTGTATTCCTCTGATTTTGACGATAGTGCAATCCCTCTGCCCGGCCGTGGACGTACCCAACATAGGGAACTAGGTAATACTATGTGTCTGTGTTTGTGTGATTTTTTCTTCCCTACATTTCCTTTGTCTATTTTTCAATTTTCTTGCTGTTACTGTTACCGAACAGGTAGGGC
Organism: Platanthera zijinensis; assembly: GCA_039513925.1. Lineage (NCBI taxonomy): Eukaryota > Viridiplantae > Streptophyta > Magnoliopsida > Asparagales > Orchidaceae > Platanthera > Platanthera zijinensis. The sequence continues at coordinate 60,842,141 of CM077080.1, forward strand.
ATTGCTTGCATCTTGCTCCCGCTGACCTCCTGCGCTAACATAAGAAACTCCATGGCAACCATCATGAACGGCCATATTGCACGATCTTGATGGTTGTTGTGAGAGAAGATCGACAAATCTTATTTATGCACTTGTTTATAGAGTGGAGAGACACAACTTGTCCCTACACAATGTGGGGCTAAATAATCGTATAGAATAATATACATATTTTAAGCTCCAAGCTTGGAAATAAATTGAGGATATATAAAGTAGTCGTGGGGAAGTCTTAGTGAAAATATCTAAGGACATGCAACATGAACATGTTGAAGATTGATTTTACAATGCTTGACTTTTTTTTTGACGAAGTGACAATAAACTTTAATATGCTTGTTGCGCTCATGGAAGACATGGTTATTAGCTATATGAATATTAACTTTTCTATCGTAGTAGAAGACGACCTGAGTAGTGAGAGGCACACTAAGTTCAATAAGAGGACTTTTTAATGAAGTAAGCTTGAAAATTGCCTAGGTCATCAAGTGATACTCAGCCACAACAGATGATTGGGCCACATCAGATTATTACTTGCTCCTCCATGTGATCAGATTACCCCCAAAATAGGTGCATAACCCGCTCATAGGTCTGTGATCATCTATGGAGTCTGAAATAGTAGGCAATCAACTAGAGGGAAGAAGAGAACCTATACACAAGCCCTTGACTAGGAGCATTCTTCAGATATCGCAGGATGCACTCAACAACTTGAAGTGGAACTTTCGTGGAGCATGCATGTACCAATTGTCAACACCTATGACGCAACAACAAAGTTGTCTGGCTGAGTTACTGTTAGATGGATAAGATTGCTCACCAGTCGTCAATAATACTTGGGAATATATAGAGAATGATCGTATACAGACTCATGAAAGAGAGTATCCAAGTGCTTTTGATCATATACATGCAATCAAATTATTCTCGTTGATTTTGATATCATCAATATAAAGCAGAGAAATCATTATACCCTCTTGACACCGCGATGTATGAAAATTGAGAAGTCAGCCAAGCTACGAGTAAAGCCAAAAGCTTGAACCATTTGACTGAATTTGTCAAGCCACGCACGAGGAGATTGATTGAGTTCATAAATAGATTTATGTAGGCGGCATACAAGAGACTTCCTCGTGGTCTCATATCTAGAATGTTGTTGCATATATACGATCTCAATCAAATCTCCATTAAGAAACAAAATCTTCATATCAAGTTGATGCAATTGCCAATGACGATGAACTTCCAAATAGATCAATACTTGAACTGTATTGAGCTTGGTCACGGGAAAAAGTCTCCTATACAATACCATACCATTCTACTAAGTGAATCTGCGGGCAACAAGACGTGCTTTTAAAAGCTCAACAAAACCATTAAGATGGTTTTAACAGTGAAAACTCATTTACAACCAGTACGAGACTGTCCACGGGAAAGTGACACTAACTCCCAAGTTCCATTGGCCCATATGACCTGCATCTCTTCATTCATAGCAGCTCACCACTTTGTACAAAAGAGGGGTGCAAACACACGATTATAAACAAGATATCCCATGTAGAGGAGGAGATAAACAGTGAAAGGAAAATAGCGAGAAAGAAGGTGAGTATTACTAGAGTGTATATCCTTATGAAGAGTGATGGGCGGATCATCGAAATCAGGAGCAACATTAGTAGTGGACAACTGGTTAGGATCACTTTGGTAAGTATGATGACGAGTGTAAACCTGCGGCCGGAGAGGCGGACTTGGTTGTGGTATAACACTGGCAAGTGTACAATTAACATGCACATGGGAACGAGGTAAACCGGGTGGTGTTACTTGTAGAATTCAAGGGGGAAAAGGCTGATCCTCAAGAAATGTAACTTCTACAGATGTCACAACCTTTCGATTAGCCGGAGAATAAGATACATACCCATTTTAAGTATGAGAATTACTAACAAAGATAAACCTGGTAGCTTGTGGTGCCAACTTATCCATAGGGGGATCATGATGATGGAAAAACGCGTGCATTGCTATTGCTCAGTAGGCTCGATCAAACATGTGCATTGTCATTGTGCAGTAGGCTCAATCAGGCGGTCTCTGTTACATGATGAAGATCCTTAGTTTGGAGGACTCAGTACATTGAATGGACCCACTAAACAATGTTCTTTTTCCCAACCAAAGAAACGATAGTAATCTTTAGCTCATCTTTAGCTCACACATGCGGAAGGAGACAACCAAACTCGGACTGGTGGACGAAGAGGATACAACATTTGTCGACATTCCACAAAATCATAGGGATGTAGCAAGCTTGCACAAGATCAACGCAGTTGATAACAACTCTGGTGAGGGCTCAGCGAGAGATTGGGCAAGAAATCGGGCTAGAGCTTCGGTGAGTGGAACTCGGTTGAGAGCTCGGCGAAGGGATTTCATGCACAAATGAGAGGAACTCCACAAAAATTTGACGAGTTTTTGATGAGAATTTGGAGTTTGGAGAGAGCGACGAGCTCAATAAGGTCTTACGAGGTGTGATGGCTGAATCATAAAACAGGCTCGACGAGAGCCACAGAAGCCGAGTTCACTCGAGGTCCGACAGAAGCAGCGAGATAGTGTGAGTTTGGGTTATGCTGCGGAATTCACGAGCAGAGGATTTCAAGTGAATCTCAAGTAAGGGATTCATTATATGAACAATCTGAATGGATCGCAAGATCTACGACGCCGGTCGTTGAAATATTTGTCGAATAATGTCAATCGAATCTTTGATAGATATCCGAAATTATTTGGCTCCGGTATCATGTGAAAGAAGAAAACAATTATATTTCTTTATCTAAATAACAAAGAGTACACATACACTTATTTATAGAGTTGATGAGAGTCACAACTTTTCCCTACACAATATCGGACTAAAGGTTTGTTTGTTTTGACGTTAAAGCGTCGTTGCGTTAATCATGGGTATTTCGGCGATGACAATGACAAATGGAGTAGTGAGAAATGGAGAAATTTATGTTAAATCATCATTTGCAGAGCTATTCACTGCTTAAAAACATATTAAACTGCTTGGTAAAACAACGGTGACATTTTTGTTATAGACTATATAATAATTACATTGTGCTAAATTTTTAATGTAGCTTGCGATAATAACAAAACTACAACATTTATGATAACAATAAGATTCAATCTTTGTAATAAGTTTTTATAAAGACACATTGTCAACAACAAAATTCCTCTTCTTCAGACCTCATCGGCGCCAATCACTTGCGAAATGTAGCAAACACGAGAATTATGAGTATAAATTTAAGTTCTTTTAATATTTTTATAAAAATTATTACCTATTAGCATTGGTTAATTGGTTTGTAATTGTATCTCGTATTGTAGACATTTCTGCTGTACCAACACCAACGCTCCTACTCTGACGCACATCTACATTAGTTTCACGTTGGACTTCCCTACCTTCATTAGCCTCTTGGTATATTAAATTTTCATCTTCATCACATGCCATGAAGTCAGGGTCCACATTTGATGAATGCGGACAGATGAAATTATGAATAGCCGCTGTAGCCACCATAATATTGCGTTGCCTTACAAAACTGTATTGCGGCATGTCCCAAAGGATTACCCATTTCTTTTTCCAAACACCGAAATTGCGGTCTATGACACTGCACCAAGATGAGCGTGCTTTGTCGAATGCTGAAATTGTTTTGACGCTTCTCTTACAGATTGATTGTGTTATCACATGCAAGGTAATTACAAGCACCTCCTTTGTTGTATATTATGGATACACTTCACTTCTAATAATTTTAGTTTAACGAATTTTATCACGCATGCAAATAAATACTATGTGGTTGATGCGGAGTATCCTCTGCACAGGGGAATTTTAAAACTTTACCCAGAAATACTATATCATTTAACATATTTCTCGTGGGGTTGTCGTCGTATTCTGAGACATCAAGAAAAGTTCAACCAAGCATGCACATCTTTGCGCCGTGTCATATAACGCATTTTCGGTGTCTGGAAAAAAATGGTCAATCCTTTGGGACATGCTGCAATACAGTTTTGGCAGGCATCACAATATTTAGGTGACTACATTAGCTATTTATAATTTCATCGGTCGTCATTCATCAAACGCGGACCCTAATTTTATGGCATGTGATGAGAATGAAAATTTAGTATACTAAGAGGCTAAATAAGGGCATGACAACGTGAAACTAATGTAGATGTGCGTCAGAGTAGGAGCATTGGTGTTGGTACAAAAAAAATATCTGCACTACAAGATACAATTGCAGACCAATTACACAATGCTAACAAGTTATACATTTTCTTATAAATATTAGAAGTACTTAAATTTATAAATTTGTACTCATACTTTTCTTGTTTGCTATTGGGGACTATATGAGTTCTCTTGTTGTTGTTGTTGTTGTACTTTTCTTGTTTGCTACATTTTGCGAGTGATTGGCATTGCTGAGGTCTAAAGAAGAGGAATTTTAAAATATATATATATTTAACACATTATAACGTTTGTCTTTAAAAATTTTATTACATTTTTTTAATTTTATTGTTATTATAAATATTATAATTTTATTATTATGGCAAGCTGCATTAAAAATTTAGTACAATATAATTATCATATTGTCTATAATAGAAACATCATCGTTGCTTTAACAAATAGTTTAATATGTTTTTCCATTCTGAACACCTCTGCAAATGATGATTCGAATCTGAATTTGGATTTGAATTCAAAAAATACGAATTTTAATCGAATCTTCACAAATCGATTCTTGTATTGTTCCCAAACTATTTAGTTTGCGAACAACCCTAGTTCCGACGCGATTACCCATCCCGTGATAACTGAATGTGAAATATAAACCCATTAGCTCAAAATGAAGAAGGCCAGATTACCTCCCTCATTTTAATTTCTGTCTACCAAACAAACAGATATACCAAAAGAGCTCAAGAAAAATTACAACAAAATATCTTCCTTTTTTTAATTTATTATGCAGGCCACTAAAGTTTTGTTTGATTGAGATATATTCTTCATTTCATTGTTAATACATTTACTCTCTCTCTCTCTCTCATCCTCCCATTTCTTTCTCTCTCCCTCTCTCATCCTCCCATTTCTTTCTCTCTCCCTCTCTATTTAAAGTAGGTAAAGAAGATTGAAAAAAATAAAATTAATAAAAGAGACCAAAAATTTCACCAAAATATGTTGTGTTAATTATTGTAGGGATATTTTTTATAGTATTAAATGTACTGTTACACCGAAATAATTCTCCTTATTTCAAAACACAAATTTAGAATGTAGACATTATACTGAATTTGAATTTTCCAATGGATTTAAAGTAGCCATATAATACTCGCATGCAGGCCATTATACACCGCTAAGCAATCATACGAGTTTCACTGATATTTTCGAGATTCAATTTTTCGCATTTTTCTGCAAGCTAGAAGCCGATCTTTCTAATCACTGATAAACTCGCGCGCACAGGTTCAAAAGAAGAAGATATGGGAGTTTTTGCAGCCTCATTTGAAAACTACCGACGAAGGGGTGGCCGTTTTGGGACATCATCCCATGAGGACTTCAGCTGGAGTGATAACTTGCAGGTCTTTGAAGAATGCCAGCATCTCCTGATCCATCAACCCCGCCATATCACATTCCCCGTTTTTCCATTTTTCGTATTCGGAGTTAGAAATTCGGTCATGAATCCAAGCAGCAACGAGGTGAAATTCTCCGCACCATAGCAATGTGACACTAATTCACAATGGAGCGAAAATATTGTTTGCATATTCAAACATTACAAAGCTTACTTGTTTGTTGGATGGTGTTTGCATGATCTTTTGCTGGAAATGATTCCTTGTGGAAGTTTTAGAAATAGCAATAAACCTTGCAGAATTGCCAAGCATTTGCGTGGCAGATTGGATTGTAGTTATAATCGCTTGCCTGACATTACGTGTTTTTTCAACAAGCACACACGAGTCGGGTACTGTTGCGTGGGGCATAGGGGCAGAGCCCCGTGCCTGTTACTCGTATGTATATATATAACATTTGTCTTTTCAATTTTATTCTTATTTATTATACATTTTTTTATTTTTCTATATGTCGATTGTTATCAACACAGTATTTTGGTCATCCACACTCTATTTTAGGTGTTTTTTCCCCCCAAATATGGATAATCACACATTAGGTTTTTTGATTCCCGCATGTAGTCTCTCCTGACTCCAAACCCGCATGGTTGCGTCGTTCCCATCACGGAAGCTCTCTTCGCCGGCGCTCGTGACTACCCCTTCGCTGGTCTCCACCATCATCGAATGTAACACCTCATCTTAGTTTAACAACAAATCAGCAGTCTGGCTGGGTCTAGAGATAAGCAGTAAACTAAGAAACAATATTAAAATTGGTACATAACAGACATAAATGAAAAATATAGAAATTAACTTACACCGGAAGTAGGAAGTGTAAATAAGGGTAAATTTGTACCTCATCAAACTGAATTCACAGAGCAACTAGAAAAGATAATGAACCAAACAACCAAATAACTGAAATATTACAAAAATATCTGGTACAAAGAAAATTCTTAAACATTAAGATTACATAGTGTCCATGAACTAAAACAGTACAACACTGAAAGAAAAACAACTGAATAAAAACGAACTAATAGAGGGACACCACAACACACTCATCATAGGCGCAATTTCCGACTTGTGTCCCTTGTAAAAACATGCTCGAAAGCGGGTCAGCCCAATGGGAGAGTAAGAAAATTATTTCTCATAGTGACATTAAAATTTATTTTGAAAAGAAATGTATGCATGCTTTTAAAATAAATTTTATATTATATAAAAACTATATACTAGTGTACTATGCATGTTCTGCTAAAGTATTACTGGCAACATAAAATATTTGTTATATTTACGCGTGTCAAAAGTATTTACTCAAGTTCCGATAGTTGGTTGACTAAAAAGTACTCTATGGTTCAGTCAACACTTGAGTTCTAAGTGACCTATGTTTGTCGTTCTTAAAATTTCTAGGTAGAGTAGCTTCTAATGCGCAATTTTAGTCTAACGATCTGAGTCCTACTAACGAACTCAGGTGTTCTAGTATCTCACGAACACAAACTCGAATCTACTATTCTTCTAAAAGGGGATAACATCTCCCAAACTCTAAGACTTATAAGGTACACTACGCCCTATGCGGAAGATAATGTGTCTCTATCTAGCACTAGATGAGATCTCAATCGTGCCTACTAATTATAGTCTATCTGGTGCTACTCTGCTTACGAATTTATCTACGTATATTCGACGGTACAGTATATCGATTAATCGGCTAGATTTCTTATTTAAGAGTTTACTATTTCCCGCTTCGTAAATATATATGAGTGTATAAGATTCGTAATTTACACTATTTCAGAAGATCTAACTGTTTGAAAATTTTAAAAATTCATATTTAATCTACATATTTACTAGTTGAATGATTGTTGGTTTCTACTTTTTAACGATCAAAGCAGTTCCTTATGACTATAACATTATTTCTGAATTAATAAGAACGTTTTATGCAAACTATCTGATACGTCTAGCTAGAAAGAATACGAATTTCTTACCGTGGTGTTACGACATTCGTAAACAAGACGCGACAGCTTCCTTTGAGAAATAATCTGAAACCCTAATTAATATCCGTTTAGTAAGGAGGCTTCTTCTCGAGAATCCTAAAAAGTGCACTTAACATGCTCATAACTCCCACCAAAATTTAAGGAATATTATTCTATAGTAACAGAAAAATGCTTACCACTTCTCCAATAGTGGAGGTTGCTATTTCGGATACGGAAAACATCTTCGTCTACGTTAGGTGTTGTTGCACACAACCATAATAAAATTTCATACAACCATAAGGAGGTTTTAATATAAATGTTGACTGAAATCGAGGTGAAAAAGTTCCCTTACCCGAACTGAAACACAGAGAAAGGGATTGGTGGATTTATTTTCTTTTTAGGTATCGACTGTTGGAAGGACTTCAACGGTTAGGGTTTACAAAACCTGGTAATATAGAGGGAACCCACTATAACTAGAGGGAGGAGAAGGATTTCATCATCTGCTACGACAGGAAAACAAAAGCGAAACTGAAATTCACCATTAACCTGCGTAGAAAATGGGGAGAAGCCCGCTGATCGGCGGAGAATCCCCTCAGGAAGGAGTCGGAGGTCTCCTCACACAGTAGTGAAATACACTTTGGGGTTCTGGATGGAGAACAAAGGCCAACTCCTGTTGTTGATGATGGAAATGCACGAGAGGAGATCTCATGTTGCGGTTTCCAACTACCGATGCAAGAAGAAGGTTCATCTGGGCCTTTGATGATGCTGGCTAGAAGCGAGGGAGGTGATCGATGGTTGAAAGAGGCGCACCGCTGGAGGGGAAATCACCTACAAAAGAGAGCAAGCAACGATTTTTCTTTAAATCTAGTGCCTGTGGGAATAAGTGGAGCGCAGAAGGCTATAAGGGATTGTTGAAGCCGGGAAAATCCCTACTCCAAAATTCGGATCAAGGCAGTCTAAGGTTACCAGTTCAGCGGTCGGGCTTGACGGCTAACGAGCTAGGACGCAAAAATAATCGGGCAACAAAAAGGACCCCAAGCGCTGCGGTAGGGAGGTCCCACCACGTACCCGGATGCTTAGAAGAAGCTTCCCATCCACAACCAAAGATGGTCGAGAAGGGTACGAGGTAGATTCTAGCTGACGACTAAGTCAAGATGGCGACTAAGATGGATAGTCGCTAGCTCGCGACCTGTTTCTTTGAAGAAAGAATCCAAAAGCTCAGCTCGAAGTCTAGGAAATGAGATACTCGAGATCTTTTGCGTGATTTTGAAGTCCTTCTCCCCATACCCCTAGGGTTCTATTTATAAGCAAATCCAAGGGGAAGGGGGAGTCTTATTCATACCCCCTCCTCTGGTGACTATGCGACTTCTTGGGGGAGCTCGCTCAGTTTGAGCGAGTATCTGCCCTAGTCGCCTACCTAACGAGTATGAGAGGGGAGCTCGCCATACTCGTTCAGACCTTCTACTATCTTGTGCGTTGACTCTGACTTCTTTCTTGACTTGTTGACTTTGACTCTTGCTGACTTGATTCTGGGAGGGTCCACCCTCACGAATATGGGTTGTACACAATCCCTGCTCTTTTCGAGCGACGTAGGAGCTCAGAAAGAAACATCCAACAGTTATTCGGCGAGCTGCTTTAGTGAGTATCTGAGTTACTCGCGACCAATGAATGCTTGCTGAACTGTATAAATGGGGGGGTGACTGGTCTTTGAGGCATGCTTCCTTTTGAACTCGCACACGATGTCGAAGTCTACCGAGAAAGTCTACTAAGCGAGTATTGCTGCTTTGACTGGATTCCTCGAGCCAACAAGGCCAAAAAGGCCGCGAGAGGGCGAAGTCACTGCTGACCTTCCTCTGTCCAAGAAGAAGAAGTTGAAGAAGAAGAAATCGCACGCCTCAAAAACCAACAACCCGCCTCCGAGCACCGAGGATGTCGCCTCCCCAACCAACCATTCCGACATTCTAGCCCACATTAAGAAACTCCTCGACGATCTCGGGTTGAGCAACATTCTCGAGCAATCGGATCCTGAAGCTTCTCGCCTTCCTACATTGTCTTCTCCCCCTACCCCGGACCTCACCGGGTCCAAGGCACAGCTGCAAATGGATCTTGCTGCCTCGCAAGGTTACTATCTCGCCGATGAATTTTTGAGATGCTGAAAAATTCTATTCTTTTTTGCTGACTTTTATTCTTTACTCGCAGCTCCTCTGCCGTCTACTTTTGGCGAGCATCTGGATGTCGTTCCACTGCGATCAACTCCTCTGGTCGCCCTTGAAGCTGTTACTATCTCACTGCGATCTGGGCGCACTGTTTGGATCAACGTCGGTCACAAGAAGAGGCCGGAAAAACAAACTCCTGAGGCGAGGAAAAGGGATCTTCCTGCGACGAAGACCTCGCAACCTGCGGTGAGCAAGGCCCCTCACCCTGCGATCACCTCGTCGCAACCGAAGGCGAGCACTCCTTTGCTGCCTCCGCCTCCTCCTTTGATTAGTTCATCACAACCGAGGGCGTGCACTCTTTTGCCATCATTGTCTCCTTTGTTGCCGAGTAACGAAGCTCACCCCGAAATCTGCCCAGAAATAACTACGACCCCTCTGAACCCGCCTGAGAGATCATCGCTAGATCGGGACAGATGATTCCCGAGCTACTTCTCGTCGAGGACCGGAGGTCGCGATCCTGGAGGTTGAAGACAGGGGCAGGCCGTCGAGCGCCCGGGAGGCTCGTCATCGGGCCAACGAGAATCATCTCGCCGCAGCCCTTCCCCTCACCAATCTTGATCCCCTCGGCAAGGTAGCTCGTCTGTCGCTGAATTGGTTTGACTGTTGATACTATGTGGCTCTAACTGATTCAATGAATTCTTCTTTATCTTGACAGGTCATCCTGCAACCCCGGGAGCGGCTTTCATCGACGCCCTCGGGCTTCCCGCTCACGAGTACCGCCAAGTGCTGTCAGCACGTACATTGAGCTGGAGGCAAAGTTCGACCAACTCGCCATCTGCGATCCTCATCGCCATATCTCGGCACCTTAGGTGAGGATGGTGAAGATGGAAGAGCTGCAGGGCTGGCTTGCGGCTTACAAGGCCCGCTTCCACATGATCAACAAGTTGGAGCGGCGACAATCAATGATCGATCATTGCCTACAGCTTCATCATGAGGAGCTAACATGAATGTGTGCCAACATGGGTGCAGGGCGTCTGGAGAGGATGGAGGACCAATTGCGTCGGGGCGACGATGCGATGGCGGTGGAGAGTGAGCACTATTGGTGAGCGCACGAGATGGGCTGGGTCGGGCGACATCCACCTCTTCCCGATCAACGACCTCCAAGGACTTGGGATTTCTTTATTTTTATTTTTCCTCTCCCTTGGCGACATTGTAATGAACTATGTAATATTCTTTCATTTGTGATGGCGAGTTTGTATCTCGCGATTGATATTGCGATTTGCTTTTCTGTGTTGATACTCGTATTCATTCTGTGATTACTTGAGTTATCTGTGCAGGTTTTGACGAGCTGACGATCTTCTGACTGAATTTACGCGAGATAGGATTCGTAGCTAAGGTTGATTCATTGGTTAGCACGCGACTTAGGTTGTACTCGCTCGAGGTTGCTATACCCTCCCAGGCCTCCGCTTATAAATAGAAAGGGTAGGTGAATCTTTAGTATGTTGTTGCGATTTCTGAATCCTTCTTGCGAGTATTTAGATCCTTCTCGCATTTCCCTTCTCACTAAACTTTACTCACTCTTTCTTCCTTGATCTTCTACAACTTGCTACTCGTCGAAGAAGATGCTTAGAGACAATTTCAATGCTCGCCGACAGACCCATGCGATCAACTTCACTGGGGCTGTCTTCAAAAAGTCTGCTGCCACCGGGCGAGATCTGGAGGATTTCTGCAAAAGACACCTGCCTAAGGAGTACTCGGCCAGGCTTCCCGCCCGGTCCAAGAGACTAAACACCTTTCTCGAGGGTGAGATGGTCCTTCCCCTCCGCCACTTTGAAGTCGACCTGTGACTTCCTCTGTGGCCGGAGTACTGTCAAATCCTGCGGTACTTCAGGATCGTCCCCGCCCAGATCAATCCGAACGGAGCGGCGATGATCATGGGGTTTCTCTGCTTTCTGCGGGAAGAGAACATCGCCTTTTATCTTTCTGTCATCAGGAAGATCTTTGCCTTTGCCACGACTACAGAGGGCGCCATCTTCTTCAGTAGCCATATATGCACCTTGGTTGGCACGACGAACAAGGTCCACCGATGGGGCGAGTACCGGTCGTCATCGCTGACGACTTTAAAGGGGTACCACGCAGGATGCACCAGCCACCAGAAGTCGCCTTCTTGCCACCCATTCTGGAGGGTCCGCGCGAGAAGCTATTCAAATCCTTCCGCGGCCGCCGATTCGACGTCATCCACTGGCGTCTGAACGTCAACTCGCTTGACGGGGTATTCCCAGGCAAAGGTACACACCTTAGCGAGATCTTACTATACCCGCCGATTTGATTCTGAGAGTTGTTGTGACTTAACTAACTTTTCTACCACTTTTGCAGTTATTCGTATTCTTCCGCAAGAACCGCATCCTCTGGCGAAGAAAGTCGCGTCGTCGCGCCAGAGTTTGGCAAACCCGCCTGCTGATGTTGAAGAGATTCCGCCTCTCGCGGGTTCTAAGGGTCGGCCGTGCAGCGACAAGGACACCTTCGGTTCCCCACTGGTATCTTGGGCTGAGAGAGAGCACAAGGTGACTCTGAGCACCAACTTTCCCACCTGGTCGGAAGATTGAGAGGATAAGGGGGAGGCTTACGATATCGCCTTCACGCTCTATGGACGAGCCGATGTCGAGTCGCTGCCGGATCTCAGCATAGAGGTGCTCGCCCATCAGACTGTTTGTGTGCCCCTGCGAGCTATTGAGTTGGCCCATCACACGATGAGAAAGCTCCTCGAGTCACAGGAGACGCTGAAGATCGTCTCTCAGAAAGTGATCGACCTGTGGATGTAATCCGTCCGGTGGAAGGGCTACGAGTTAGCTTGTACTTCTATGCACGACTTTTCCTTAGTCGCTACTTTACTTGATGGATCTTTTGACTATTTGTTGTTGATACTCATAGGCTGACAAGATTGAGATGATGAAAAAAAATCTCTGAGCTCGAGCAAGAGCTCGCTGACACCAAGAACGAACAGGAGATCTCCCAAGTTCGGTTGCTGAGCTGGAGACTTGCCCTGCGGCCGTAGATGCTCGCCCTGGGCCCTCGGATACTCGCCCAGCTGAGCAGCTGCCAGAGGCAAGTCCTCATGGGATGGGGAAGAAAATCTGCTTCCACAGGGACGAGATTCCTGCGATTCGCCGCGGGATCGCGCGAGCAACGGGAGACGTCGTTCTTGCTAAGCTAAGGATGGATGGCTTCCTTGGCCCGGAGACCGACCACCTGACTATGGCAGACCTCATTCCTGACATGCTCGTCGAAGAGTCTAACTCGCCATATCGTGTCCTATCCTCCGCTACTGATTCCAGCGATAATGAAGACAATAATAGCGGAGAGAGCGGCGACGACAATTGTTGGGTCCATTGCCCACAATGTCCTGGATTTGAGTGAAGTCAATCTTATCAATGATATACACATATCAGTAGATGACTATGATAGGTCAGGTAGCCTAAGTGGCTAAGTCAGGTAAACACTTACCTAAGGAGCGGGATGACAAAAATCTGTCTAAGTCCACAAGCGTTGAGTGAAAGAACATCATTCAACGCCAGATGACTTATAGCGCTGAGTGTAGCCTATACTGTCATAGCCTAAGTTGGAATGAGCTGAAATGTGGCTAAGTCCACAGGCGTTGAGTGAAGTCAACTCACTCAACGTCATGCTACTAAAGAGAAAGTTGGCTAAGTGTTTTGGCGTTGAGTGATGAATACACACTCAACGTCATACAACAAAAAGGTTGTAAGTTGATTTAAGTTCAGAATTCGTCGCACTGAGTTCAGAGTTCGTCGAGCTCAACTCACCTTTCATCGAGCTAAGTTCAGAGCTTGGGATTTTGAGTTCGTCGAGCTCAGTTCAGAATTCGTCGAAATGAGTTCAGAGTTCGTCGAGCTCAACTCACCTTTCGTCAGCTAAGTTTAGAGCTTGAGATTCTGAGTTCGTTGAGCTCAGTTCAGAATTCGTCGAACTGAGTTCAGAGTTCGTCGAGCTCAGCTCACCTTTCATCGAGCTAAGTTTAGAGCTTGAGATTCTGAGTTCGTCGAGCTCAGTTGAGAGTTCGTCGAACTGAGTTCAAAGTTTGTCGAGCTCAGATTTACCATTCGTCGAACTTAGTTCAAAGAAAGACAGTGTAAGCCCAACCGTTTTAAACACAGAAAATTGGCTAAGGCAAAAAACATTGAGTGAGGCTTACTCACTCAACGCTCTCAATGCCTTTATGCAGAAATGAGTTAAAAGCTGGTAGCGTTGAGTGAGACATGCACACTCAACGCTTAAGTTGTTGAAGAAGCAGAAATTTGGTTAAGGCAAAAAGCGTTGAGTAGATGTTACTGACTCAACGATGTCAACGCCTAGTGAAGACTGAATTTTGTCTAAGGGGTTTGGCGTTGAGAAATGCTTACTCACTCAACGCCAAACAACAGAAAGCTGATAAAGCAAGTTGGCGTTGAGTGAAGCTGAATCTCTCAACGCCTAGTATCAGACTTCATATTCTAAGTAGTTTGACATTGAGTGAAGGGTACTCTCTCAACGCCAAGAGACAGTAAATCTGTCTAAGTGTTTTGGCGTTGAGTGATGCTTACTCACTCAACGCCTATTCTCCGATGCTCGATTTTGGCTAAGTCCACAGGTGCTGACGTCAGCAAAATCGGCAAAATAAACTAAGGTCAATTCAGACACGGGGAAGCTACACTACACGAAAAACTTATCGTGAAGCTACTATACGTCTTCTTCCGTTAAAGTAAGGCGCAGCTGGAAGCTGTAGGTGGGGCCCACCGATCTCTAAGAGCCGTTGATCAGAGAACTATAAAAGAAAGAGATAGGTCCAAGACAAAGACAACTTTTAGGGCATACAATATTCAAAAAGGGAGAGCAGTCGTCTTCATCTTATTCGTCATTGTTGCATGTGAAAAGCTTGAAGCTCTCCAGTAAGAAAAGTTCAGTTAGTTGTGCAAGTCTCCATCTGCCACAGCAGATTCAAAATCAGTTCTGAAGAAAGAAGAACCTTCATCCTTTAGCAGGTTCAGTGAGCTGTTTGAAGACTCAAGATCAAAAGATCTTTAACCTTCAGCAGCAAGTTCAGAAGTTATCTTCTGAGTTTCTTCAGCAAATTCTTTCCCTACTGTGAGGAGAGTTGGAGCAAAATTTTTTTCTGCTCAAGTTATAGACACAGAAATTTCTCTGTGTCAAAGTAAATTAAACTATTTCTTTTTGTAGGATCTTTCTGGATCAGAGCTGTAGGACCTTTGGGTCTGAGGTAGGGCAAATTTGCCTGAGCTGTAGGAGAGTGCTGCTCTCTGAGGTAGGTGAGTTTTACTCACTGAGTAGTAGGGCAGTTTTGCCTGAACTGTAGGAGAGTGCATCTCTCTGAGTTGTAGGAGCAAGCTTGCTCTGAGGTAGGGCTATCCTCCATAGCCTGAGTGGTAGAGCTTAAGTGCCTGAGGTAGGTGATACTTGTATCACTGAGTGTAGGCCTTTGTGGCTGAGGTGTAAGTCTTGGAGGAGACTGAGAGATCCTGAGAGATCTGAGGTGTAAGATTCTTGGAGCATTGATTTGGAGAAGTGTCTTGACTAACAGGAAGTTAGCAAGGTGGGAGGAGAGTGGATGTATCCATAATTTTGGGGAACCACTATAAAACACTTGTGTGTTTTTTTGTGTTTGCTTTTATTTTCTTAATTGTAGGTGTTAAGGACAAGCTCTAGATCACTCTAAGCTGAAAGCTAAAAGAAATAAACAAGTGATTTGAAAAGACTATCAAAAGACCTAGGCAAACCTATTCACCCCCCCTCTAGATTACTAGTTACCTTAAAAATAAGATCTTTCAACAATGATGACGATAAGGATGGCGAGGAAGATGCTGGCGACGAGGAAGATGTCGTTATCGAAGACTATGAGTATCGGTCTGATACTGGTGACGATGAGTGCTAGTCGGTCGGCGACCTCCTGCGTGCGAACATGTATATATAGAAATGTAATATAGGAAACTTTTTTAGACGAACCTTTATTCAACGCGTCATTGCCTCTTTTTGCGCTGTAATGCTCGCCAGATAATACAAAAGGAATTTTTTGTAATGTGTTTTTTCATGCTTGCTTTCTTATTCACGTACTCGCTTATCAATGATACTCGCTAGGCTCATAGGCGCGAGAGGTTGAGTTCTCGTTGTGCGCGATCTTTGTTCGCATTCTAGTTCATACTAAATCACACAACGTTGCTCGTACCTATATGGTCGTACCCGCATGCTCGCACGACACTGCTCGCACCTACATGGTCGCATTCGCATGCACGTACGTCGTTGTTCGCACTTGCATAGTCGCAGTTGCATGCTCGCACGTCGCTGCTCGCACCTACATGCTCTCGCACCTGGATACTTGCACAAAACACATCATTATATCTGTTTGATTTTCACAAACTTTGATGAAATAGATCACATAGAGGCTCTTATTGAAAGGAAAATAGACAGATTCTCTCGCTTGTCGACGACGATCCTTCAGATAATGGAGTTATGCTCGGGGGTCTCGTAAGACACACACTCTCAAGGCCAACACTCCACTTCAACCAATAAAGAACTTGAAGGGATCTAGAGGTAGAGAACGACAGTCGGGGGTCCAACGAGACACGCACTCGAGGCCTCCATCCTACCACAGACTCAAACCTCTCGGAGCTTCTTTGCTTGGCTGCTTCCAAAAGCATGGCGGGTTATCCCACCTTGGCACTAATAGAGACGCGTTCTGTATCTAAGGACAAATAGTTGCTAAGAGCGGGTCTTTTAGTCTTCTCAAAGATCAATGATGCTTTTACATAAGGTATCACTTTGTGATGTCGATCCTTCATCAAGTTTAGGAGGTTGGCGTCTGGACCTATTCCTGATAGTTCCTCCAATCGGAGGAGAAGTTCAATCAGGGGTAGTTAGGCCGACATACAAGAGGGGAACTGATCTCGACCGTCAATGCAGGGGTTCGGTCTTACAAGGACACTTTAAATCCCGACACATTGTCTCATCGTCCGCCCTGGGCTTTTTAGGAGAATCATATCGGAGGCGAGTTTCCCAAACCGATCGTGGAGATTGACTTCACTACTTCTAGCTAACTTGAGACGATCTAAACAAAGAAGACAACTCGCATCCATCCGTGTTTCAGGGGGCGAGGACTTTTATTAAAAAGTAGAATTAACCTACAGATATGGAGTCATTACATGTTACCGTTAGGGATAGAACCTTTTCAGGTCGTCCCCTCTCTAGGTGATTCCCAGCGACTCTCCTTGATTTTGTAAGTGATAGCCTCCCGTGACTAGAGCCTCTTGGACGATGAAGGGTCCTTCCCAATTAGGATTCATCTTGCCAATAGCAGCTGCCCTTCCTGCCGCGTCCACCTTCTTCACGACGAGATCTCCTGCAAGGAATTGCTTGATGCGAATGTTTTTGTCAAAGTGCTTTTCCATTCGCCTCTTGACTTACTCTTGGTGGATAGACGCTAGGTCTCAAAGCTTCTCGATGTAGTCCATCTAAAGCCTTTGAGCATCTTCATTCTTCGTGCGCCATTCTTCATTGCCTTCTTCTGCCGACACAACCCTCGGGCTCCGAACCACGAATTCCACTGGGATGAGGGCCTCAGATCTGTAGGACAACTTGAAAGGTGTTTCCCCCGTGACCGAGTTAAGAGTTCTTCTCAGAGCCTATAGGACCGAGGGGAGTTGCTCCGCCCAGTTCCCTTTCAAGTTGGTGACCTTCTTCAAGAGGTTGATGATCAGCTTGTTGGCGGCCTCCACTTGTCTGTTGCTCCGAGGATGATGTACAAAGGCGAATCGAAGATCCGTCCCTAGCTTCTTATAGAAGTCTTCTTACTCCAGGCCAACAAATTGCGGGCCGTTATCAGTGATGATGACGAGAGGGATCCCGAACCTGCTGACGATCTCTCCCCTTATGAAGTTCTTCACGATCTGAGACGTGGTCTTGCCAAGAGCTTTTGCCTCGATCCACTTGCAGAAATAGTCGATTATGACGAGAACAAACTTCCTCTGACCGCTGGCTTGGGGGAAAGGGCCTATCAAATCCATCCCCCAAATGGTGAAGGGCCAGAGAGCGGTGATTGATTGAAGTTGTTGAGCCGGCTGCAACTGGAGAGGTGCGAAGAGTTGACACTTCGGACACTTCTTCGAGAAGGTTTCTGCGTCCTTCCGAATGGTCGGCCAGAAGTAGTCTTGCCTCAGAATCCTCTTCTCCAGGGTGGCTACCACACTCTCCTGAATGAATTTCCCCAAGCACTCGAGGGATTTCTGTTTCTTACAGGAATCTGGCTAGAGGGCTTGAAATGGTCTTCCGGTACAGTTCTCCTTCGTGCAACAGATAGTAAGCCGCTTTGTATCAAAACTTCCTCTAGTCTCCCTTGCTGGAGGGAAGCTGGCCTGTTGTTAAGAAGGTAACGAACGGGTCCTTCCAAGAATCCCGATGCTCGATCTCCATCATCTCCCCTTCCTTGATGGACAATCGAAATAGCTCTGTCACTGTTCCTCCGGCCCTAGGGCCATACTTAGCGAAATAGTCTGCCTCTGAGTTATCCTCTCAAGGCACATGCTTGATGAAGAAATATTGGAATCATCCCATCAAGCCTTTAACCTTCGCCAAATATCTCTGCAGGATGGGGTCGCGCACCTCGAACTCTTCCCTGATTTGTGATGCAACCACCATTGATTCAGTGAAGGCTTTGAGATCCTGGATTCCCAACTCCTTGGCGAGACGCAAGCCTGGTACAATGGCCTCATACTCCGTCTGGTTATTTGTGACAGGGAAGAGGATCTCGACTTCTTTCTCGATCTTAGTTCCCTGGGGGCTCACTAGTACGACGCCTGCTCCCACTGAATTCTTG
The DNA here is from genome assembly GCA_039513925.1 of Platanthera zijinensis. NCBI lineage: Eukaryota > Viridiplantae > Streptophyta > Magnoliopsida > Asparagales > Orchidaceae > Platanthera > Platanthera zijinensis. The sequence goes on from CM077080.1 coordinate 60,860,740, forward strand.
CCCGAAGCTCTATACACGATTATCTTCTACGAGATTTGGCTGGAAGAGCCTTCATCTCCTCCTGCCTCGGCCGAGAAGTTGGCAAGAAAGTCCGTCATTGCCTGGGCCTTGATCGCCAATCTTGGTGAATAGCAAATGTCGAACTCGTTGAGCACTACCGCTCATTTTGTCAACCCTCCTGAATACTCCACTCCATCTAAGATACTTCACAGTGGATGATTAGAGACAACCTTGATGGAGTGAGCTTGAAAATATGGGCGGAGCCTCCGAGCCGAGACTACCAAGGCAAAAACTAGTTTCTCCAAGATAGGATATCTTGCCACTGCTTGGCTAAGCACCCTACTCACATAGTAGATGAGGAGCTTCTTCTTCCCCGCTTCTCCAACGAGCACAGAGTCGACTGTCTCCACTCCCACTCCTAAATAGAGGAGGAGATCTTCGCCTTCCTGTGGGCCTTGGATTAGAGGAACTTGAGTTCGCTGCTGCTTGAGCTTTCCAAAAGCCTCCTCGCACTCCATGGTCCACTCAAACTTCTGGTTGCCTCAGAGAGTTTTGAAAAATGGAGAGCACTTCTCTCCTACCTTAGAAAGGAAACGGCTAAGACCTGCCAGCCTTCCGGTCAGCCTCAGGACTTCTTTAGAATTTTTTGGGGACGCCATCTCTAGAATGACATTTACTTTGTCGAGGTTAGGCTCCACCCCCATCGGAGTGAGGAGGTGACCTAAGAACTTCCTCCTTCCTGCCCTGAAGACGCACTTGTCGAGTTGAGCCGCATCTTATACTTTTGCAAGGTTGCGAAGGTCTCCAACAGATCCTTAGTGTGCTCTGTGATGCTCATGCTCTTGACCAGGAGGTCATCCACGTACACTTGTAGATTCCGTCCTTTTTCCCCTTTGAAGACTTGATCCATCATTCTTTGGTTGGTCTCCCCTACTTTCTTAAGCCCAAAGTGGCGTTATCTTGTAGCTATAGTAGATGTCACTAGTGCTGAAGGAGACGTCGCGGCAGTCTGGGGGATGCATCCAGATCTTGTGATATCCTAAAAAAGTATCAAAGAAACTCATCACAGGAAACTCGACGGCTTAATCAACCATCGCGTCGATTTGACGCAAGGGATAACAATCCTTCGGGTAAGCTTTATTCAACATTGAAAAGTCTATACATAGTCTTCATCCCCCGCCAGCCTTTTTAACCATTACAACATGGGAGACTCAGCCTGAATACTAGATCTCCAAAACAAAACCTGCCTCCAGCAGCTTCTTCACTTCCTCCTGGATCGGTTCGGCTAGCACGGTGACGCTTTTCCTCTGCTTTTGACGGATGTGGGAACTTTTGGGATCAAGGTTGAGGCGATAAAAGGCAACCTCTGCATCGATTCCTGACATCTCTGTAGCACTCCAAGCGAAAATGTCCACATTCTCTTGCAGACATGCAGCCATCTCCATCTTCCCTTCCAACGTCGGGCACCCTCTGATCTTTAACAATATGGGCTCTGCTCTCTTGGAGATCACCTCCAGTTCTTCCAGCTCCTCAGCAGCTCTCAGCCATTCTTCCCTTTCCAGAATCTTCTCCAGCCTCTCAGCATCCTCCATCCAACTGATGGTGCTAACAATGTTTAGATAACATTCCCTGGCAGCCTTCGGATTGCCTCTGACCCACACTTAGACATCCCCCCGGCAGTACTTCAGGAACTGATGGTACGATGATGGAATTACCTTAAAGTTGTTGATGAGGGGTAGTACGAAGATGGCATTATAGCAGCTTGGGGCATCGACGATGACGAACCTACATCAGATTGAGGTACCACCAAGAGTTACCAGAAAATCAGCTCCTCCCTCCACCTCTTTCTTCTCTCCAGAGAAGCTAAAGATGAGTCCGTCCGCAGCTAGGATCCTGGACTCTTCCACCTGTAGCCCGACGAAGGTCCTCTTAAAAATGACGTTCACCAAACTACCATTTGTCTGTCAGGATTCGGTCAACTGTGAAGTCCTCGATGGCGGCTTGGATGACGAGGGCGTCATGAAAGGGGTTCTCATTCCCCAACATGTCATCCTCAGAGAAAGTGATGTCCTCCAAAGGCGGCGACGTTTGAGAAGTCGAGGCGATGCTTTTGAAGTAAATCTGATGGAGACTCCCATTGTGGGAAGCTCCAAGCCTGACTCCTCCGTTGATTACTTCTACCTGCCCACCTCCTGGGTTGTGGACCGCTTCCCTACGACCTTCTAAGTCGACCAGGTCCTCGTTCTTCCTCCTCCCCAGAGCTTGGAACGCTACTGGTCCTATGGGGTCCTCCGGCCTCGGTTGTTCCCTCTCTGCTGCTACAGCCTCCAACCTTCTCCTTATCTCCCACAATTCTGGGCAGGCCATAGTCTCGTGCTCCTTTACTCGATGCAAATCGCAGTAAATGGGGATCTCTGCCGCCTAGTTCCTCACTGTCTCAACCCTCTTGCGATGCATATTCCCTTGTCAGGCAATGATCATCACCTCTTCCTGAGCTCTTCCTTGCCCCCTCCCCTATTGGTGGTCATTCTTCCACTCCTGATTTTGGAACTGGGGCTTTCCCGGTGGCCTCCATAGGGGCCGATTCACGGGATATTGGAATCTCCGTGCTTCCTCTCTTCTCCCCGGAGCCGTTACAGGCCTCCTCTCTTCCTACCTACGAGACCTCTCATGCCTCCTCCGCTCCTTCGCCCTCCCGGGCTCTTCCCTTCTACTTGTATTCCCTCTTCTCCGCTCTCCATGCCTCTCTAACACTACTATGGCCCTCAACTCCGAAGGTACTCCTCTTCCCCTGCCTCCCAGATTTTCCCCATCCAGCCTTGCCAAGAAGTCTGGATTTTTCTCCTCTCCCTGCACGAACGTGTTTGCCCCCTCTATCATCTCCTCGAAAGATCTCAGGGGAATGAACCCAATCTCCAGGCTGAAGAGGCCCTGCTTCAGGCCGAACTTCAAGACCAGGATTAAGGTGAATCCATCCACTTTCTCGATTTCCAGAACCTCTTCCTGGAAACGTTCGATGTAGTGGTTGAGACTCTCGTGATGCCCTTGCACGATCTTGAAGAGAGCGGTTGACTCCTTCTTCCTTTTCTAGAATGTCGCAAACCTTGTCATCAGGCCCCAACACAGGTCGTCGAAGTAATAGATGAAACCTTCGGTTAATTGGTGAAACCAATCTCTCGCATTCCTCTTGAAGGTGATGAAGAAGAACCTGCATTTGAAAGCACCATTCATGTTGTGGATTGACACCACATCCTCGAACCATTGTAGATTACTGACCGGATCATCTCTGTCGGAGTATTAGTTTAGGACAGGCTCTCTGAAGCCTTCAGGAACTGGGGCAGCTAGAATCTCGTTACAGAAGGAGCTCCTCCCTCCTTGGCGATGGAGAGTTTCATACTCGCGAGTATCTTCATCATACTCTCTACCCTGGCGAGTATCAGGATATCTCCCTGGTTGTTCCGCATCTCGAAACCTAATACCCTGGCTGCTCGCCGGATAGTGTCGCGTCTGCAATGGTCGCTCTTCACCCTCTCTAGCTCGCTCCTTACCTGGTCGTCTGGGTGGCGCTTCTTCCTCCGATGGTGTCGCACGACGAGGCGAGGTCGTCGTGACATTGGGGCGAAGAGGGAACCCAACCAGGATGCTCCTCTTGATCCTCCTCGCAAACTCTTCAAACACCGTCATTTTCACAAAGTCACTTCCTCTCGCGGAGTTACCGACTCCCGCCGAGTTACCGAGTATCTCCTCATTCTTGCCTCCATTCACCATCTCGTCTACTCGTGAATCTTTCTTCCTCGGCTGCGATCCACGCACGCCGCACTAAAGTGTTGAAGCCGGGAAAATTCCTACTCCAAAATTCGGATCAAGGCAGACTAAGGTGACCGGTTCAGCGGTCGGGCTCAACGGCTAATGGGCTAGGACGCAAAGACAATCGGGCAATAAAAAGGACCTCAGGCGCTGCGACAGGGAGGTCCCACTCCGTACCCGGATGTTTAGAAGAAGCTTCCCCTTCACCGTCAAAGATGGTCGAGCAGGGTATGAGGTAGATTCTAGTTGGCGACTAAGTCAAGGCGGAGACTAAGATTGATAGTCGCTAGCTCGTGACCTGTCTCTCTGAAGAAATGATCCAAAGGCTCAGCTCAAAGTCTAGAAAATGAGGCGCTCGAGACCTTTTGCGAGATTCTGAAGTCCTTCTCCTCGTACCCCTGGGGTCCTATTTATAGGCAAATTCAAGGGGAGGTAGGTCTTATTTATAACCCCACCCTTAGTGACTAGGCGACTTCTTAGGGGAGCTCGCTCAGGTTGAGCGAATATCTGCCCTAGTCGCCTACCTGATGAATATGAGAGGGGAGCTTGCCATACTTGCTCGGATCTTCTACTGCCTTGCGCGTTGACTTTGTCTTCTGTCTTGACTTGTTGACTTTGACTATTACTGACATGGCTCTGGGAGGGTCCTCCCTTGACGAATATGTGTTGTCCAGGGATTTAATGAAGCAGTATAGAGCGCCTGAGCGGTTACAAAAACCGCTGGGGAAGAAAGTAAGAAATCGACCGTTCTGAATTTGGGGAAAAGAATTGGACATTTCCACTTTATTACCTAATTGCGATTTCATTCCCTCACTCAAAATTTATACACTACACCCTAGCGTAAGAACGCATCGAACGCATAATAGTGGCTACAATTTATTTATTTATTAACGCGCGACATTTAACTATAACAAAATCGTACCTCTACAAGACATTTGTTTGGTCAATTTCACTCGCGAACAGGCCCCACATGCAAATTTAATTCTGGTAATAAATTACGGATGTTACATCGCCGGCTCCTGCAATCATCCCTTCGCCTTTTTTGTTATCCCTTGCCGTCTGCAAGCCCGACCAGTGTTTCAGCGTTGTCAGCAAGCCCGACCTAGGGTTTCGGCGCAAGGGTTTCGACACCCTCTACAGGACCGACCACCCTCATCGCCGTCGCCCTCTGAAAGCCCGACCTAGGGTTTCAACGCAAGGGTATTGGCACCCTCTGCAAGCCCGACCACCCTCATCGTCGGCGCCCTTTGCTACTTGGTAATTTTCTCAGTCTGCAATCCAGCAATTAGGGTGTGCACCTTGTCCACTGTGCGACTATTTTGATCCCTGAAAGACACACAATCTTCTCTTGTTTCTGCTTCGAAGTATCCAAATCAGTTTGCATATCCTTCGATCGAGTAGCGCTTGCCATTGCTAGATCACCTAGCTTTTTGACACTTTGCACCCCCCCCCCCTCCCAAATTATCCTATTTTGACACTTTGCACCTCGAATTATTAAAAGTGATACTTTGCACTCCCAAATTACAGATTTTTGGCACTTAGCTCTCCAAGGCTCAAATTTTAGGTGTATTTAAGTCCGGACACCACAAAAAATGCTCATTTTGACAGTTTGCATATAACCAAAAAAAATAGTTCAGGATGCAAAGTGCAAAAATGAGTATTTTGGGTGGTCCCCCGACCTAAATACCCTATAATTTGAGCCTATAGGTGCAAAGTGCCAAAAAATTCTAATTCAGGAGTGCAAAATGTCAATTTTAAAAATTCAAGATGCAAAATGTCAAAATCGAATAATTAGAGAATGCAAAGTGCCAAAAAGTCACCATCGCCAAGATCTTTGTCCCTCTGATACTAATGTTTTGATCCTAGTTGTTCTTGAGACAATCAGATAATGATCTTGCACCAAAAATTAGAGAAGAGTGTTACAATTTTACTAAGCACACCAACACCATCAATAGATTCAACACACCAACACATTCAATCAACACTTTTCATGAAAAAAAGAGCAAGATAAGATTACAGATTGCTCCTGAAAAGATGGGTACTCAAAGGCAAGATGCGTCTCAAGAATAAGAAAAGAAACAAAGCTAAACCAGTCAAAAAAGTTCAGACATACCTCTTTGCTCCACAACTCGCACTTATTTATAGCCAAACATAAAAAAGAAAGAAATTACACAACTACCCCCACCCATAGCCTGCATTTCAAAATATTTTCCCGCCCTCACTCAGCTGTCTTGGAAGTTAGACTGTAACGGTTTGGTTCGGTTCGGTTTTTAAACCAAACCAAAGGGTTCGTTTGGTTTGGTGTTTGGAGCATCCGGCGGGAGGAAAGGGGCCGCCGTTCGAAACGGAGGGGGGAGGCCGCGGTTCGAATACCATCGGTTTCCTCTGTTTCCTATGGCGCCGCGGGCTCAAACACAGTAAACGCCGCCGTCGGGCGTTTGGTTACCCGCCGTGCGGTGGCGTTTGCCCCAAACATGCGCTCCAAACGCCGAACCAAACGAAGCCTGAATCTGAATCATCCCTATGTGGTTTCAGAATTTTGAACCGAACTGAACTGTGAAAATCATCGGAACCAAGCTGAACTGAACCGAACCGAACTTCGGTTCCGTTCGGTTTTGGTGTTTTAAGAAAAGAAATATGAATACATAATATTAGAGAAAATTTTAAAAAACACAGTTGCATACATGCATATATGAAGCTTCTCGCGTGAGAAGAAAAACATGTGTGACTCAGTTAATAACTTAACATAACAGAAATTACGTTTTTATTAAACTGCTGCCGTGTTAATCATGACGCTCAGATAAATCAAACATATTATCATACTAAATTAGTAATGTTAATGTAAGTGCTAATAGAGTTGGTCCAGTTCGACTCAGTTTGATTTAACATTCAAAACCGTGAACTGAACCACGTTATTTTTCAAAAAATGGAACCGTGAGCAAACCGCGAGCACGGTCTAATAAAACTGAACCGAACCGTACAATTTTGTTTGGTTTGATTTGATTAGGCGGTTTGATTAGTTCCGACACCCTTAATGGAAATGAATGGAGCTCCTTATTCCACTTGTATGAAAGGTGCTAGTGTTTTTGTTAGGCGGTTGTTATACGCAGACCAATTTTATCTATTCACAGATTTTGTCTATTCATAGCTTTAAAGAAAGATAAAAATATTCTGCGCAGATAAAATTGTTATTCGAAAATCAGTGCAAAATTTTGAAAAAATACAGGATATAAAATGCAAAAGCTGAATGATCTCGGACAATAACCAAAAATCAAGAACTCAAATATTAAACTTCTGAATTTGTGAATTTATGAATATTTTTGTCTGTTGTGGAGTTGACTGAAGCCATTACAGATTTTTGTGTTCATGGGACCTGGCTGAAGCATTTAAGCAAACACCTTGTCTGCACATTGATGCCAACCGCTGAACAAAAACTGCTTGCCCCCTATCATTAAATCCATTCTCGTTCTCCTGTCCCAGGATGTTGGCGACTCGAAGCATTTGTTGGGGTCCAGCCCCTAAAGACTCAGCGGACTCATAAAATTAACTGATCAGGTTTGGAGTTGTGCTGGAAGCAATTTTGAGCTCTCTGTCTCCAGGCATCGAGTGGTGCAGGCACCAGCCAGGCGTCGAGTGATCTGGCGTCGAGTGAGGTTGCGTGGCATCGAGTGTAGCAATTAGGCGTCGAGTGCAACAACCTGGCGTCGAGTGGAGCTGAGTTGGATGCTAGGCGTCGTGTGAAGATGCTAGGCGTCGTGTGAAGATGTTAGGCGTCAAGTGATGTCGATAGGCGTCGAGTGCTTTGCTGACGGAAGCTGTTCTGTGAAATCACGGATTTCTCTGTTGTCTGATGGCTTAGAGTTTGATCTAAGGGCTGAGATAGCCCCGCCTTTTGCCCTAAATAGGCCACGACTTATTCCAGAAAGGACACAACAATTAATTGACCGTTAGAACGTGAAGATCGTTGTTCTCGGGTTCGACCTTCTGCCATTGCTGCTACAAGAGTTCTTCTTCAGGAAGAAGAACAGAAGATTCTCAAATTGGTGCATTGTCTTCGTTGTAAGGGTATTTTTGCTCTCTTTCTCGTCTTCGCTTTACTATAGGAGTTTTGAAGAGAGATTTGGAGTTTGCGACCTTTTTGCTTGGAGAAAGGATTTTTTTGTAATCTGAGAAGGGGATTCAATCTGTGAATCCAGGGAAATCTGGGTTGGACAAACATATTGCCTATTGTTGTAATCCTTATTATTATTCACAGTGGATTTTTGTATGCCCCGCCCCGTGGTTTTTCCCTCACTAATTTGAAGAGGGTTTTCCACGTAAATCTGTATTCTCTGGTTGTGCAATTTTTCTTTGTTTTTGCCTGTGTTTATTTTTCTTCTGTGTGCCCGGTTACGTACGTGCAGTGCGATATTTTATCTCCCAACAAAGTGGTATCAGAGCCAGGTTTGGTGGTGTATGATTGAGCGTTCCATTCTAGATTTGGGTCAACGGTAGGTGACGATATTAGTCCACTCCCTACCTTCCTAAATATGCTTTGTGAATTAATCTGATTTGTCTTGGATCGTCAGGTTGTTTGAGAAGATGGAGCAGAGCACAAGAATGATTAGCATGAATGGCAAGAACCATAATATTTGGAATCTGCGGATGGAGGATCTTTTATATTGTAAAGATCTCCCTACTCCGTTGTTAGGGAGGCCGGCTACCATGTTGGATGACGAAGAGTGGAAGAAGATGGATCGGAAGGTAGTGGGTTTCATTCGACATTGGCTTGATTATTCTGTCTTCCATCATGTATCAATAGAATCATCGGCCCAAGCTTTATGGAGGAAGCTGTAAACGATGTACGAGCAGAAGATAGTGGGCAACAAAGCTTTCTTGATTAGGAAGCTTGTGAACTTGAAGTATAGAAAAGGTTCTTAGATGACTGAGCATCTCAACCTCGCTCAAAGCATCATCAACTAGTTGGAGGCCATGAAGATCACCTTAGGGGACGAGTTACAAGCATTGGTGGTCTTTAGTTCTTTGCCATAGAGTTGGGAAACTCTTGTTGTGTCACTGAGCAACTCAGCGTCAGATGACTTTGTGTCGATGGAGATGGTGACGAGCTGTCTTTTGAACAGGGAGCTAAGGAGGAAGGATTCTGGAGTCTCTACATCGGATGCTCTCCTTATGGAGGGAAGAGGCAGACCGATAAATAAGGAAGGTAAGCCTTGGGCTAACTCTAGAAGCTAGTCCAGACCCAAGTCTAAGAAGGAGATCGAGTGCTATTATTGCAAGAAGAATGATTAATTTAAGAAGGATTTCTTCAAGTTGAAAAGAAATCCGAAGAGGAAGTCAAAGGAGTCTGGAGAATCAAGTGAGGGTACAGGTGCGACCTCGATTGCGGAGGATGAGTCATTGTGCTTATACTGCAGTGGGGCTGCTTGCTAGGAGTGTTTTGACACGGATTGGGTAGTGGATGATGGAGCATTCTACCATTGCACTCCTCACAGAGATTACTTCTACTCATATGCTATTGGAGATCTTAACACTATCCGGATGACTAATATCGTGAGGCCGAAGATTGTTGGTAGTGGAGATGTTCACTTAGAGACTGGTCTGGGAAGGGTTATCCTCAAGGATGTCAGGCATATTCCTGAATTGAAGATGAACCTAGCTCATTTCTGTTAGCAGACTGGATGATGGAGGTTTAATGAGTATTAAAGACGGAGGTGCTTGGAGGCTAGTGAAGGGGTCATTGGTGGTGCCCAGGGCAAGAAGTGTTGTGGTCTATACCGAGCAAAGATCAAGATCTGCAGCTCAAGTGTGAATGCAGCTGAAGACAACTCCATGTAGTTGTGACATCGCAGGCTTGGCCACATTAGCGAGAAGAACCTGAAGATCTTGATGAAGAACAAGGTTCTTCCAAAGTTGTCAGGGGAGCTTCCTGACACGTGTGTTCACTGTTTGGCTAGCAAGCAGATACGAGTTCCCTTCACACATGCTGAACCGAAGAGGAAGACAGTGCTGCTGAACTTGATACACAATGATGTGTATGGTCCAATCGATCCCAATTCTGTGGTCAGAGCAACATACTTTGTCACGTTCATAGACGGTCACTCAAGAAAGGTATGAGCCTATTTCTTGAAGCAGAAGAGTGAAGTTTTGGCAAAGTTCATGAAGTTCAGGGCGAAGGTGGAGAAGATGACCGAGTAGGTGATCAAGCGGGTACGATCTGACAATGGGGGTGAGTACATTGGAGCCTTTGATGCCTATTGCAGAAAGCATGACATTGTGCATGAGAAGATAGTACCGAGGACGCCGTAACAAAATGGGTTGGCAGAAAGGATGAATATGACAATTGTGGAGAAGATCAGGTGTATGATCTCTCAGGCAGGTATTAACAAGCAGTTCTGGGCAGAGGTCGTACAGACTGCTGTGCATTCGATCAATCTGTCCCCCTCTGTACCTTTGGATGGAGATATTCCAAAGCGTGTTTAGTCTGGGAAGAAGGTGTCTTATGGACACGTGCAAGTGTTTGGTTGCAGGGCACATGTTCACGTCTCCAAGGAGGAGAGATCGAAGCTTGATGAGAAGTCTTGGGAGTGCATCTTGCTTGGATTCCCATCTGAGGAGTTTGGTTATAAACTCTGGGACCTGAAGAGAAAGAGGATCATCAAAAGCAGGGATGTGGTCTTTGTAGAGGATCAGGTTGCTGGTGAGCAAGATGTTGTTGAGCCGCAAGTTCCATCGGCTGTGAAGTGTTCTTATATAGCTCATGAGCCAAAGTATGTTTGTAACACCCCAAAAATAAGAAGTGATCATTGAAGGTTACCGCCCGACGATAGTCTTATCGTCGGCGATAACCTGGTGAATTAAAAGACCAAGCGCTCGGGTTTTTACCGCCTGGTGATAGGAAGCTATCGCGCCGCGGTAAACCACTCAACGCTTTTGAAGAATCGTCGAGAGCGCTAACGCCAGGTGATAGGCGTTACCGCGCCGCACTAGCCGCTCGACGAACGTCGAAAGGACCTCTCGAGCAACCAGTCTACCGCCAGACGCTAAAGAGTTATCGTAGGGCGCTAGCTCTGGATAGCGGCGTCGACTGGTCAAAACGGTTACCGCCTATGTTACCGCGCGACGGTAGGAGTTACCGCGCGGCGGTAGCTTTCAGATAAAGGCTGGACATGAGAATTTATTCTCATTTTCTCTCACACACTCTCTTGCTTAGTTCTAGAGAGGGAAGAGGAGGAAAATCCTAGGAGCTCTTGTGGAGATCGATCCAAGGTGTGCTTGTACTTGGAATCAAGATCCGATACTAGATCCGTGAAGAGGAAAGCGACGTGCTTGTTTCCAACCGGATAGAACGCTAACGCCATGACTCCAAAATGAACTACAAGGGTAACGATCTTCCTTCTTGGACAAGTGAAGTTCTTCTTTTGGCATATGAATGGAATCCCCCACCAAAAGGTGGAGAATCGAGGGAATTCCTTTGAGTTGATTCATGAAATCGATCCCTAGTGAGTCTTGCATATAGATCCGGAAATATGTAGTACGGAATAAACATGTTGTGTGAAGCCCATCTGGACAGGTTGGTCTGGATTGGAGATATTTATTTTGCGTGTCGGAGAAGACTCCGAGTATAAACGAGTAATATGCGGGTTCTGCGGGATACTGGAGTTGCATTCCAGGAAAATACCCTAGAAATCCACGGTTGAAGACCAGTTGGATACCAGCGGGAGATAGTGAGTATCGCCAACGGTGAGCTCTTGGTGAGCTATTTGTGCTGAATACTATAAAAAGACTAGTGTTTCTAGCACTGCAGAATGCTGACAGAAAGAGAGCTTCTGTTGGTCCTACCAAGTGATCGTGATGAACGCTGACACTAACTCCCTTTTTGATTATGAATTCAGTCCTTGGAGGACAGTGTTGCTATTGTGTGAGCTACAAGCTCTTAAAGGCCAGTGTGCCGAACGGGTAAGGGGAAAGCTGACATGTGTCGTTTGACGATTTGAGCAACGGGCAAGGATGAACTGTACCCGCGTTATATATGACCAACTGGTAGACCGAAGTTATTGGTCTCGTTGGAGCGTATAATGAGAGTCTTAGGCATGTGTGCCATTAAGACTAAAATGCTCAAATTTGCCGTTATGTCTGGGACCTCTGAACGGTGGTGGGACCCCTGTTTTCCGGCACACAGATAATGTGCCCTGAGTGCACAGAGCGTCGGGCTGTACGACCGAAGTTTGTGATATATTGAACTGTGCGCGAGTGCACGTTTTTATGATATATCTGTTTGTGAAAATACTATGCCTGTAGGGAAGGAATACCACTACCCCGAGAAAGGAGTATGGTCGTTATAAATTGGTCAGCTGAATGCTTGCCGTTGCATTGTTTGTCACCCTTGTGGTGGATTGTCCCTGTGTAGGTGCTGGATAGCCGAGCGGGAAATAGTGGGCTGAAGCCCTTGCTGCTATGCTGGCCCTCGAAGGCCGATTGGAAAAGTTTTACTGTTTTCATGTGTGGCCGGCCTGCGCGCCGATGTTTGTAAACCACATTTGTGAAGTATAACTGTAAGGCCTTAAGACCATAACTTTTGTGTATGTGTAAGTGACATTCCGGTTATATATATAAATGATTTGATTTATATATAGTGGACATTCATTTGGTATGAGTTCATGCAACCCTAAAGCTTCCTCTAGAAAGCTCTGAGTTAAGATTCGAGTAGTTCTTTGATATTAACCTGTAATCCCGTCGCCTGTTTGTGGAATAAGGTGTGGGGCCCCGACCAGACTCTCTATTATATTTCATGTGACGGATGGAGGTGTTACAATGTTGGTGTTGATGGAGGGCATGCCGAGGAGGAAGCTGTGCAGATACCAGATCAGGAGGAAATTTTTGATGGAGGGGAGCATTGCCTGTTGATGTTCCACCTATTGTGGAGGCACCCCTCAGGAGATCTGACAGGGTTCGGAGGCCGATCACTAGATATCCATCACAAGACTATGTCTTAGTTACTGATGGTGGAGAGCCCGAGTCTTTTGAGGAGGCTTAGAGATATGAAGATAAAGTGTCTTAGGTTATAGCTATGGAGGAGGAGCTCGTCTCGCTCTAGAAGAATGAGACCTATGAGTTGATCCGACTATCAAAGGGGAAGAAAGCATTGAAGAACAAGTGGGTGTTCAAGTTGAATACTGATGATAATCTTTCCCAACCGAGGTACAAGACAAGGTTGGTGGTCAAAGAGTTCATTCAAAAGCATGGTGTGGACTTTGATGAGATTTTTTCACCAGTGATGAAAATGTCTTCTATCAGACTGATATTGGGTTTGGCTGCTTCTAGTGATCTTAAGATTGAACAAATGGATGTCAAGATGACATTCTTGTATGGAGATTCGGAAGAGGAGCTGTATATGGAGCAGCCCGTAGGCTTTGAGGTCAAGGGCAATGAGCACTTAGTCTGCCGACTCAAGAAGAGTCTTTATGGGTTGAAGAAGGCACCCAGGCAGTGGCACAAGAAGTTTAACTCCTTTATGCTGAAGAGTAAGTTCCAGAGGACCAGGGTTGATCACTATGTTTATGTGAAGAATACTGAGAAGACCCTTACTATTTTGTTGTTGTATGTGAATGATATGGGGATTGTCGGTGATGACAAGTTGAGCATTACTGAGCTGAAGAAGGAGCTTAGTGAGTCCTTTGAGATGAAGGACTTAGGACTAGCAAGGAAGATTCTGGGTATGAAGATCACCAGAGACATGAGTGCCTGTCAGTTGTGGCTATCTCATGCTGAGTATGTGGAGAAAGTGTTGATGCAGTTCATGATGGAAAAGGCTAAGCCGGCAGCTACTCCGTTGGGTGGACACTTCAAGCTATCATGCTCTCAGTGTCCTTCATCTGGGAAGGGAGTGGAGGAGATGAGCCAAGTCCCCTACGCATTTGCAATGAGGAGTTTGATGTATGTTATGGTCTGCACAAGACCAGACATAACTTATGCAGTTGGGGTAGTGAGCAGATACTTGGCAAACTCTGGGAGGATTCACTGGGATGTTGTGAAGTGGATACTCCGATATCTTAGAGGTACCTCTGGCTACTATTTACACTATGGTGGAGGGTCTCCGACCCTTGTTGGATACCCTGATTTGGACATGTTTGGAGATGTTGACCCTAGGAGATCCACTTCGAGGTTTGCTATTACTTAGGACGGGGGAGCAGTGTCGCGATAGTCGAGGTTGCAGAAGTGCGTTGCATTGTCGACGATGGAGACTAAATACATCACTCTGACAGAGGTGTCAAAGGAGATCTTGTGGATGAAGAAGTTCATTCTTGTACTTGGATTCCAGCAAGAGGTGTTCACTGTATACAGTGATTTCAGAGCGACATTTTTCTGGCCAAGAACCTCGCCTACCACTCCAAGACAAAGCACATTGATGTGAGGTATTACTGGATTCAAGATACTCTCAAGGAGAAGCTGCTGAAGGTGGAGAAGGTCCATAGGGACGAAAAATCCTTCGGACATGATGACGAAGGTTGTGCATAAAGAAGCACGAGTTTTGTCGGTCACGGATCGACATGATGACTATCTGAAGATGTCAGGTATATGAACTCTTCTTTATTTTCTAGAGGGGGAGTTTGTTGGGATCCAGCCCCTAAAGAGTCAGCGGACTCAGAAAGTTAAAAGTTTAGGTCTCGAGTTGTGCTGGAAGCAATTTTGAGCTCTTTGTCTCCAGGTGTCGAGTGGTGCTAGCACCAGTCATGCACCGAGTGATCCATCGTCGAGTGAGGTTGCGTGGCATCGAGGCAGCAGTTAGGCGTCGAGTGCAGCAACTTGGCGTCGAGTGCAGCTGAGTCGGATGTTAGGCGTCAAGTGAAGATGTCGGCGTCGCGAGTGCTGGCTGGCGGAAGCTGTTCCGTGAAATCACGAATTTCTCTACCGTCTGATGGCTAAGGGATTGATCTAAGGGTTGAGATAGCATCGCCCTTTGCCCTAAATATGCCACGACTTATTCCAGAAAGGACAGCAGTTATTCGACCGTAAGAACGTGAAGATCATTGTTCTCGGGTTCGGCCTTCCGCCATTGTTGTTACTAGAGTTCTTCTTTAGGAAGAAGAACAGAAGATTCTCAGATTAGTGCATTGTATTTGCTGTAAGAGAATTTTTGCTCTATTTCTCGTATTCGCTTTACTATAGGAGTTTTGAAGAGAGATTTGAAGTTTGTGACATTTTGCCTGGAGTAACGATTTTTCTATAATCTGAGAAGGAGATTCAATCTGTGAATCCATGAGGATCTAGATTGGGCAAATCTAGTGTCTGTTGTTGCAATACTTATTATTATTCATAGTGGATTTCTGTGTTCCCCGCCATGTGATTTTTCACTTATTGATTTGAAGAGGATTTCCATGTAAATCATTGTGTTCTTTGATTGTGCAATTTTTTTATTTATTTTTGCTGGCGTTTATTTTTCTTCTCTGCGCCCGATTACACAAATAGAGTGAGATATTTTGTCTTCACAGCAACATCAACTGGACGGAGGTGCCAAACATCCCGCGCAACCCTCCTCGTCGACTGTGTTCGCAACTCCATCGTTTCCCCCACGACCGACCTCCCCCCGGGTGTAGAACTCCAGATCCGTGACCTCCCGCACTGCCCTCCTCGTCAACAGCTCCAGCAACACAATCGTTTCTCACGGTCGCTCCTCTCGCCGGGCATAGAACTCCAGTTCGTCGTCGACCTCAGCACATCCTCCCGACGAACTGGAACTCACTGTTGTTAACCAGTCGGCTCCTCCCACAGCCATTCCTTCAATTGGTTCGGATTCCGGGTCGTCGTCGACATCGACACATCTTTCCGACGATTTGGAATACACAGCGGTCGACCAGATGTTGCCGGAGTTGTTGGGTAAGTATGTGGTGATCTCGCCGTCGAGTGGGGGTGGCAAATGGAGGAAGACGGCACGGGAGTGTTTTATCCGGTGGGGGTAGCGGAAATTCTTTTCAGGTGGGGGTAGGGCACGGGAGTGTTTTATCTGAAAATAGAGAGAACTCTTTAAATGAATACTATTTTAAATCGGGTAAAACCATGTTCTGCGAATATATAATATTGGTTATCGTATCACAACCGCTTTGTTATTTTAACGCGCTTGAAGTCCAACGCTGTCACTGGGCGGCACTTCACCCTCTATCGATCACCTGCGATCACCGGCGCTGCGATATGGAGCGTAGAGAAGATCTGAAGTCGATTCTGCCTCTTCTTCCCTTCATTCTGCGCTCCTCCTCCCTATTTTGGCCGTCGAAAGCTCTCGAATCTCTTAAAGCACTTGCCCTAGGCCCTGATCTCAGCCGCGTTAGCTCCGGTGAAATTCTGTTCGATGCTATCGTCGATATTAGGGACTCCCTCGGCCTTTCCCACGAGCGGTTGGCTTCCCATGCCGGCGATGGATACTCACTTTTCTTCGACGAGGTAGCACCCCGTCCCCGTCGCCCTCCTTATAATCGGAATCTCAAGCTTGAAAGTTTTTTTTTTGTTTATTTTCTTCTGGAAGTTGATGTCGAGGATGGACTCAAGGGCTTGGTTCGGCGAGGTCGTGCCGAAGCTTGCCACCCTGTTGCTGCAACTGCCGTCACTTCTGGAAGCACATTATCTGGATTCGGATGAGAAGTTTGGTGAAGGGAGGGCTGGCCTTCGTTTGATCGATCAGCAGGAAGCAGGGATTGTAATTCTCAGTCAGGTATGCTTAGCTGATGTGTTTTTTCTTTTGTTTGCATACATGGGATTTTTGTTTGTTGATTATTTGATAAAATATTAGGGTGTGTTCTTTTGGGGGTTTTTGTATGGAGGGAATTGGTTTTGTTCAAAACCAAAAATTTGTGGGTTTTGGAAATGAGCTCAAAATAAGTTTTTTTTGTTGGTTTGGAGAAGGTTTTGAGATGTAAAGAATTCTAAATTGGATTTTTTGGGAGAGGGCAAAATCTACTGATCATCCTCTTCTCCGGCGTCAAGCTTCGCCAAATCTGCTCCGCTCGACAAGCTTCTCCAAAACTGTGGCGCCATGCTTCTCCAAAACTGCGGCGCCAAGCTTCTCCAAATGTGAACTTCTAAGATCTGTGAACTTCAAATGTCTCTGAAATCAGAGAAGATGGATGAGAAATTGGGTGGTTTCTAAGGGGGCGTTGGAGGGTTGCTTTGCTCGCTGGTAAAAATCAGAAGCGCGACGGGAGAGGCGAGAGCTGCGGGAGAAGAAAAGGATAGAGCCCGATGGCTTATGCGAAGGATCTTCATTTGCAAACAGATTAAAATAGGCCTGATTTGTGGATAGAGTAAATCCTAAAGTCCCAAAACCCATTCCAATTCCGTCTCGAAAAAGGCTCAAACGAACACAAATTTTTGTATTGCCCCAATTCTTTTCTCTTCCATCCTACAAAAATAACAAGCGAACACAAATATTGAAATTTGGTGTACCAAAACTAATTCCCTCCTTACACAAATATTGGAATTGTAGGCTTGAGTAATTTGTTTGCAATTTCTTGTTATTATTCAGGAGTTAGTGTCTGCTCTTCTTGCTTGCGCACTCTTTTGCCTATATCCTACCAGTAGAAGGGCTTGGAAGTCTCTTCCTATCATCAATTTTGATCATCTGTTTGGGTGAGTATCTCAGTGAATTGCTTTTGTAATTCTCTATTTTATGAGAAATAATTTTACACTGTGCACGAAGGGACCCCATGCATGACAGTGAGTTGTTTATATGCAATTATAGAAAATATGACGTGTTTTTAAGAATTATGATACCCAAGTAATCCATTTGGTTTGT
Organism: Platanthera zijinensis; assembly: GCA_039513925.1. Lineage (NCBI taxonomy): Eukaryota > Viridiplantae > Streptophyta > Magnoliopsida > Asparagales > Orchidaceae > Platanthera > Platanthera zijinensis. The sequence continues at coordinate 60,878,330 of CM077080.1, forward strand.
AACAAATGAAGTTTGTTCAGGTTGTTCATACTTTAGACCCTTATATTCCCTTATATTTGACAACATATGATGTTTATTATGCAATTCATTTCTGTTTTACTTTGATTTGCCTGATGGGTGCTGTCATTTTTTGCTTTCCATGTTGTGTGAGCTTGGTGATTGATGATATTGAGTTGCTCTCATAGTGTCCTGATGGGTTTTGTATCTCTGTTCTTTGACTCTTTTTGAGCCTGCCCGATGAGTGATGAATGAATGCTCTATCTTTCTTTATTTGCTTATTGACGTTGCAAAATTGATGGTGGTTATGACTGCTGATTTAAAAATCTTTAATTCTTTATACTTCAATAATCTTGGTTAAGACTTATGAATGCTTTGTCATTTTGTATATTAGTAGATTTAGAAGTATATATATATATATCTATCCGTGTGTGTGTCTCCCTCTATATATATTTATATGAGTGACTGACAATGCACGGCCCCTCCCGTGCTTCGCTTGACATCACTGCCTCCACTCGTCTCCCGTCTACAACGTGCTGTCACGGACTAGTAGTTTACGACACATTCGTTACCATCAATACGCATGTAGACGATATGATGAGCCACATTATGGTGTGGTAAGGCTTTGAAGACATCGATGGACTGGGCGTGGGATTGGCATGAGCAGAGCTCCATACTCGAGACATGCTTACATAGGGGGAGCGTGACGCGAATAAAGCATCACACGACAATATTACCCCATGGGCATCATGGGATCGTAACTTTGTGTCAACAAACATGTAGCAGAGCACGAAGGACATGAATGACCTAAATATGAAATGGAGCAGGACAAATAGTTGGCAAAGGATATGCGCGACAAGGGTGTCACACATACAGATAGAGGAAGAGGTCATGGAGTGGCGTCAATAACCATGACATATGGTGCAAAATCTTTGTGCAAAAGCTTTACATTGCAATGAGGGATTGTGGCAAAAGACAACAACGTTGGTGGTGCCACAATACTTGGAAGAAAGAAACATGGTGCAAAGACCGGATATGCCCACTTGGCACTTGGATGACGAATGATGAATCCATACGATATGGATTGCAGCAAATAGAGGATCACATTTTAATGCATATGAGTATGCCTAACATTAAGTTCATACATGTGCAAAAGAGGTTAGCACAATGTATAAGACTTAAGCTTGGATAAAGTATTCAATGACTTAGAAGATTATGAAAGTCTCCAAAAGATTGGAGAGAAATTTTGAAGATGTTGGAAGATTGTGGAAGATTCTAGAATAGTGTGAGTCTTCTGGATGATTATAGAGTTATGTAGAATACTCTAAAATATTGTAGAATAATATAGAGATTTTTAGAATATTTTAGAGGAGTGTAAAATAATATAGAATATTCTAGAAGTGTGTGAAACATTCTAGATAACTCTAGGTGTGTGTGAAGGTATCTAGAATGGCGTGGAGTTTTGTAGATGTGGGGAGTAATTTAGAATTGTCTAGAATACTCTTGAATGTTATGGATTAGTGTGTACGCTTGTACATAGCCATGAATGGAGTGTAGAATTGTATAGAAGAGTCTAGTGTAGAGAATTTCTAGAGTTTTTCCTTTGTTGGAGGGAAAACTTCTTGGAGGCTATAAAAATGGGATAAATGTTCATTTGTATCAATCAATCAAAAATCCAAGAAATCAAGTATTCTAGCTCTCTTGTTCCTTTGCTCTCTTTCAACGTGCTCACTTACTCATCTTGCTACGATTAGTGTTGAATGAGATGGACTTAGCTAACTGTGAAGGGGTGTGGAAAGGAGCTAAGGACGCACGTGACATTGTCAAGGTGATAAGTCCGTGACAGTGCGGTGATGATAGGAACCCAGCCTTGCTCGACCACCTTCGCTCAGACAAAGGCATTGAAATAAACTTTGCATTGTTTAACATGACCCGTGCCTTTGTCCGAGCAAGAGGAGGTCGAGGGAGGCTGGTGTCTGATCGTCAACACGCGGTGCAGACGGGAGGAGGCGAGAATGAGGACTACTGTCGTGCAAGGCACCGGGACCCCCACGTGCACTGTCACTCGTATGAATTGACCGAATGATGGAGATAGTGTTACTGCACATGAAAGAAAACCTTTGGGAGTTGTTTAGGAAGGCATAACACTAAAAAACGATGATAATGGTCTTATTTGGTGGAAGGAAAAGTTTAGGGATTTATAAATGAGATAGAAGCACAGCTAACAATGAAAATTGGTTCATTTTGAAACTATGTTTAAAATCAAGAAAGTTTAGTATGATATTGTTAGGATTCTAGATAGAGAGAGAGAGAGAGATAAACTAGAGAGGAAGAGGGGCTAAGAGGAATTAGGGTTTAGAAGGAGGAAGAAGATTATACCTCAATACTTGCATGCTCAACCAAGAGGGGTTCCGGTGTATAAATACCCGGAACCAAAGAGGGGCCGGCCAAAGGGGCCGGCCGGCCCCAATAGGGCTGAACCGAACCGGTTCAGCCCCATTTCGGCATCTTCAGAGAGAGGGGGCTGAACCGGATGGTTCAGCCCCGTTGTGTACGACATCCTTGCGTCTGCGAGCATAATGACGACCGGCAAAACGTTGCGGGGGCGTAACATTCCCCTCCCCATCAAGAACCAGCTTGTCCTCAAGGTGGTAGTCGGGGTAGAGTTCCTTGAAATCGAAGAAATCCACCCAAGAGTTTTGTGCCGGAGACAGGTTCTTCCACTTGACCAAGAGTTCGGGCCGGAGTTCGGTGCCCCGGTGCTTCCATCTGCTTCGTAAAACATCCTCTGGCAGTGGCCTCAGCTCACCCGCTGCCGTAACGTCAGGCAAGAGAGCAGAAGGTTGGACATGCTGGCCCACCTTTCTCTTGAGCAATGAAACGTGAAAAGTGGGATGGATGCGGGAGCCCGCGGCAACGCCAAGGTGTAAGCTACCGGCCCCACCCTGCTGATGATCTGAAAGGGGCCGTAGTAGCGCGGGGATAACTTCTGATTGCCACGGGCTGCAACAGACAACTGCCGATATGGTTGTAACTTGAGAAAAACCTCATCACCGACGGCGAATTCCCGCTCAGTGCGGTGCTTGTCCGCTTGCACCTTCATACGATCCTGGGCCACACGGAGGTTGGCCCGGAGAGTGACCATCATGCGATCGCGGTCCAGAAGAGCCCGATCAACCGCCGGTAGAGCGGTGCTACCCGGCTCATAAGTGCCCAAGGTCGGAGGTGGCCGACCGTAAACAACCTCAAATGGCGTCATCCTGCTGGCGGAGTGATAAGACGTGTTATAACAGTATTCGGCCCAATGTAACCACTCTGGCCAAGTGCGGGGCTCATCCATCACAAAGCACCGAAGATATGTCTCCACCCCTCGGTTAAGAACTTCTGTTTGGCCATCCGATTGCGGATGGTTGGCCGTGCTGAAATGTAAGCGAGTTCCTTGTAAGCGGAATAACTCCCTCCAAAAGCTACTAACGAAGGTCGGGTCACGATCAGAAATAATCGCGCGAGGAACGCCATGCAGACGCACAATCTCTCTAGCAAAGAGGGCGGCCACTGAGTCTCCAGTGTAAGGGTGGCTGAGGGCAATAAAGTGGCCATACTTGGAGAGTTTATCCACTACTACCAAAATGACCGACTTCCCTTTTGATTTAGGCAACCCGTCGATGAAGTCCATGGACACCGTGTCCCAAATAAGCTGCGGGATGTCCAACGGGACAAGCAGCCCCGCGGGTGAAGACGTCTCATATTTCTGCCGCTGGCAGATCTCACACTGGCGAACAAACTGCTGAATGTCCCGTCGCATGCCCGCCCAGAAGACATTGGCCCGTGCCCGCTGAAGGGTTCGAAGTACTCCGGCATGTCCCCCCGTAGGCGACGAGTGAAACTCATGCATCAAAACTGTTCTCCAAGCTGAGGCGGCCGGCACCACCACTCGGCCCCTAAAGTGAAGACGACGATTACATAAATGATAACCAGGCGTAACAGTCTCGCCCCGCTGCAAGGCCTCCACTAACGGCCGCAAGGTGTCCGAGCTCATGACCTCCTCGTGAATGTCGGCCAAAGAATCGAGCAAGGGTCCCGTAATGTGAGTGAGAGCTGCCTCCGGCAAGCGAGAGAGAGCATCAGCGACGACATTATCCTTGCCGCGCCGATAAACGATCTCATAATCATATCCCAAGAGCTTAGTAACCCACTTCTGTTGGAGAGGCGAGGAGACCCGTTGGTCCAGAAAATGTTTTAAGCTTTGATGATCCGTGCGCACCTTAAAATGCCGCCCCAACAAGTACGGCCGCCAAACGCCCACCGCATGAATGATTGCTAACATTTCTTTTTCGTAAGCCGACAGGCCCAGAGTACGAGGGGCTAACGCCCTACTGTAGAAAGCTATAGGCCGTCCCTCCTGCATCAAGACGGCGCCGATGCCCACCCCCGACGCATCCGTCTCAAGGACGAATTCCTTCGCAAAATCTGGTAAAGCAAGAACAGGCGTGGTCGTCATGGCCTGTTTGAGGGCCTGGAAGGCGCCCTCCGCCTCTTCTCCCCAAGAAAAAGAATCCTTCTGCAAAAGCTGAGTCAAAGGTCGTGCTATCTTGCCATAATCCCGGACGAACCGCCTGTAGTATCCCGTGAGACCCAAAAATCCGCGCAAGGCACGTACTGTAACTGGCCGCGGCCACGATTCCATACTCTGAATTTTTCGTGGGTCGGCCCGCACGCCCTGACCTGAGACCATGTGGCCCAAGTATTCCACCTCCTCCTGACCAAATGAGCACTTAGAACGGTTGGCGTAAAGACGGTGTTGCCGAAGTCGGCATAGGACCTGTTCCACATGTCCCACATGATCCTCCCAACTAGCACTGTAAATGAGAATGTCGTCAAAGAATATCAGCACAAAAGTCCGCAAGAAATCCCGAAAAATCTCATTCATGTTGGCCTGGAATGTCGCAGGTCCGCCAGTCAAGCCATTGGCCATGACCAAGAACTCATAATGGCCGTCATGTGTTCGGAAAGCCGTCTTGTCGATATCTTCTTGGGCCATGAGAATCTGATAATATCCAGAGCGAAGATCTAACTTGGTAAAAAGTTGTGCTCCATGCAGTTCATCCAGCAGCTCCTCAATGTGAGGAATCGGAAAGTTATCCTTGATCGTGGCGCCATTCAAGGCGCGGTAGTCCACACAAAACCTCCAGGAACCGTCTTTTTTCTTGACCAGAATGATGGGGGCGGAGAAGGAACTAGTACTCGGCCGAATGATACCGGCCTCCAACATCTCCCGGACACTCCGCTCGATTTCCGCCTTCTGAATGTGTGGGTAGCGATATGGTCGCACATTAGTAGGCTCGGCGCCCGCCTTGAGCGGAATACGATGATCCCGGAACCGAGGCGGCGGCAGAGTACGGGGCTCCTGAAAAACGTCAGCGTAATCTGTCAAAATGGACTGTAAGTGAACTGGTACCTCAGAATTGCCGGAGTCGCCGGTCTGAACCTCCCGTAGAATGGCCATCACTTGCCCGTCTCCGCTCAACTGTTGCATGCTGCGAAGAGATACCTCCTTAATAGGAGAAGACATAAGACCCCGCAGGCAAAACTGTTGCTCCCCGAGCACAAACTCCATGGTCATGTGCGCCCAATCAAAAGTTACCCGTTGTAATTGGCGTAACCACTGAACTCCCAAAACCATATCCGAGCCACGAATTGGTAGCAAGTAGACGTCCGTTCGTCCCGCATAGTCTCCTATCCGCAGTTCCACTCCCTTCAGCACCCCTTCACATTGCAACTTACTGCCATCCGCTACCATAACATGAAAGGCAGCCCCCTTGTCGACCCTGTGTCCAACTCTCCCTGCCACATCGGGATGCACAAAGTTGTGGGTGCTCCCACTATCCACCAAAATAGTAACCTTCTCCTGGGCGATCCGACCCGCCAGCCGCATTGTAAGCGGAGGAACGCACCCTTCCAAAGCATGCATAGAGACTCCAAACTCAGTGTCTTCCAGGTCCACCTCCAATTCATCCTCGTCGACCGCCGGTGCTTCCTCAGCCTCCTGATATAACATGAAGGCTTGTGTCCTCTGGCATTTGTGGCCCGGAGCAAACTTCTCATCACAATTGAAGCATAGACCCTTCTCTTTGCGAGCTTGCAACTCACTCCAAGACAAGCGAGTCACCGTCGGCTTGTTAGCCGTAGGTTGTTCCCGCCGTGCAACCGTAGTAGTAGTAGTGCTGGCCGGGGGCGGCCTATTCTGCATGCGGCCTCTCTGTCTGCTGAACCGCTCCTCCTGAATACGGGCCAAGGTAATGGCGTGGTTCAACGACTGAGGCATGAGTGCCTGCACCTCATCACGAATATACTCCTTGAGACCGGAGATGAAGCAACTGTATAAAGTCCTTTCTGGCCATTGCACCCGATTTGCCAACTTCTCGAACTCCGTACGGTACTCCATCACCGAACCTTTCTGGCGGAGTTTCTGAAGCATGACCTCATAGTTCTCATACTCTAGCGGACCGAATCGAGCCGTAAAGCCCTCCACAAACTCCCCCCAGGGCACGTACTCCCGTCCCCGCAGGAACCACTGTGTCCATTGGAAAGCGTCGTCCTTTAGGTGAAAAGACGCCAACTGCACCCATTGGCCTTCAGGAACATCTTGATATTGGAAGAAGAGTTCGGCCTTCTGAATCCACTCCAAGGTGTCACCACCCTCGAACTCCGGGAAATACATGCGAGACAAGCCTGGAGACAAGCGATGCGGACCATGACCTCCTTCTCGCCTTCCGATATCGCCTTGCTCAAATACACCGTAACCCGGTGGTTGGCCACCCCATGGTGGTCCATAAACCGGCGCACCCTGCTGTCCAAACCCCCGAGGAGGAGGAAGAAGACCTCCCCTCTGCTGTCCTGCCTGTTCCGGTGGCCGCCGCTGACCTGCGGCCTCATTCCAGCCCCGCCGCTGACCTGCGGCCTCATCCCAGCCCCGCCGATGGCCTGCGGCCTCATCCCAGCCCCGCCGATGGCCGGCGGCTTCATCCCAGCCATGCCGATGGCCGGCGGCTTCATCCCAGCCATGCCGGAAGCCTGCGGCTCATCCCAGCCCCGACGCGCCTGGATCTGGGTTGCGACCGGCTCGCCGAAGCCGCTATTCAGCGATGCGGGCGGCATCGGCCCCGGCCCCGCGTAATTCCCCGATCCCGACCCGCCATATGGCCCCGTTGACGGAGGGGGAAAACGACGCACGTCCTCGCCGAGCCCGACACGCCCGACTCCGCCATCCGTGGCCCCGCGCGCAACACCCGCAGCCGGATCTTGTCCCGATCCGGCCGAATCATCCGTAGCCGGCCCTTTTCCTTTCAATAAGGCTTTCAACTCCTCCATACCGGCCGTCATGGCCGCCACCGACTCCGTGAGAGTGACCACCGTCCCCTCTAGGGTTTCGAGCCGTGCGGATTCCTCTTGCGTGCGCGTGTTCACCATGTCGGAGAACGAACTCCTCTGATACCAATTGTTAGGATTCTAGATAGAGAGAGAGAGAGAGATAAACTAGAGAGGAAGAGGGGGCTAAGAGGAATTAGGGTTTAGAAGGAGGAAGAAGATTATACCTCAATACTTGCATGCTCAACCAAGAGGGGTTCCGGTGTATAAATACCCGGAACCAAAGAGGGGCCGGCCAAAGGGGCCGGCCGCCCCAATAGGGCTGAACCGAACCGGTTCAGCCCCATTTCGGCATCTTCAGAGAGAGGGGGCTGAACCGGATGGTTCAGCCCCGTTGTGTACGACATCCTTGCGTCTGCGAGCATAATGACGACCGGCAAAACGTTGCGGGGGCGTAACAGATATATTTTGTCTATATATATAATAACGAAATAAAAATAACCCCAGCATTTGTTTCCGACAAAATGATTATCATCTAATACACTTGCAAAACTATGAAAGATGTATATGGAACCAAGCATCAGTATCTCAAATTCATAGAAATTGATTTGGTGCTGTGAAATGTCATCTCCACCGGTGGACGGGAAAAATAATATGCAAATAAATTAATTGCTATAAAACTCACCATGGAGTACATATTTTGGTAAGGTAAATACCATATAATTTGTCATACAATTGACCTTACCTAGACAGTAAGAAATGTTTTAAAAAATAGAAATATGTTTACAATTTTAATGCAACCTAAATTGTGCCACCACAGTGTCATCATTGCGCTTCACAACATAATTGTATTATATTTATGAGATCAACCGAGTTTTCAATTAAAATTAGGCTCAACGATCAATTTAGATCCCTTAAAAAATAAATCTACATCATCCTCAAACTGAAAATGTTCACATACAAAATGCAATTATGGAAATTTGAATGTGCGCACTAATGTTGATGATGGATCTGTCTAGGTCTTAAATAAGAGATCTAAAAAAGTGCTAACTAAAGTTGTGTCAACTAAGGTTTCCCGAACAATAAATTTCAGTCTGTTTGCATAATTTATTGTGTTTCATTGTATAGTAGTATTATCAAGTTTTAGATCCTAAGAAGTCCTGGATCAGTATAAGTGTTGTACATTTAGTTCATTGTATAATGCTACTACAATGAATTAATAAAAACATTAAATATGTGGGTTAGAAATTATGTTGTCACATTATTTTGTGCATTTCATTGTACAGTTCCATCCTTCACTTGTATTGAAAATTTATTACCATGCTTCGCCACAAAATATCTGTTCTACCATCTTCCCGGCTACACAGAAGGATAATTAGCTAGGAGAAATGATTCAAATCCAACCATAGAATGACACTATCTTTGTCGATTGCTCAAAATTATTGAGGCCATAAAAGAAGAAGAAGAGTGAAGGAGAAGAAAAAACCGAGCGGCCAACATCGCAAGGGGGGGGGGGACTAGAAGAAATTCATAGGACGAACATGCTTATTACATCAACGGAAAATGCAGCAATCTCACGGCTACTATCGAGAGGTGTTGAAAATCGCAACAGGCTCACACCTTCCTGTCGTAGGTGACTAAAGCCGAGAAGCCCGAGTATTTGCTTACTGTTAGAGAATATAAGGAAAAACAATGTAAAAGCCCAATAAGTTGGCCCATTTATAGTCTTTTTGTTTAGTCCCACATCTTCTGTATAGGATGATTTCTTTCTCTTCTCTCCTATATTCATGTACTCATACTTGTATTTGCATGATTCAAGAAGGATATACAAGGTTTGAACCATTTCTCTACATGGTATCAGAGGCATCGGTCCGGCCTGTTTTATTCTAACTGCCCAGCCTTCCGGCAAACCGGGCGGTCTGTTTTTCTTTTCTTGCCGCACCTCTCTGCGGCCTCCACTTTTCTACCCGCCTCTTTCTTCTCTTTCGTGGATCCACTTTTTCTTCTCTCCCCCTCTCCTTTTTATAACCCCTTGGCTCTGCCGCTGGCTCGTCTCCTTTTTATAACCTCTTGGCCTCAATCTCCGATGAAGGGATATCTTGCCTCTCCCACGACTCTCATTGGATTATGGAATCGGGTGCCACACATCATCTTTCTCTGCAGAAGCCGTCGCAGTACTTACCTTCTGATTATCCCAAGTTTATCACTGTGGCTAATGGTGACACGACACCGTTTTTGGAGCTGTCCATCTGCCTCTTACCCCCTCCCTCTCCTTATCCTCGGTTCTTCATATTCCGGGGTCCCCCTTTAATCTTCTCTCTGTTAGCCGTCTTATTTAGGACCTTGACTGTTGTGTAACTGTCTGTGTCTCCACTTCTCACGTTCTTCTTTTGTTGTGCATGATCGACTAACGCAAACTATACTTGGTCGGGGCGGCTGTCCAACGGGTTGTATCTTCTTGATGTTCCTCCTATTGCTCTTACTACTATCTCCTCTGTTGACTGACATCGTCGTCTTGGGCATACTCCTCTCCAGATTCTCAAGAAAGCTCTTCCAGGTGTTCCTCTTCATGAGTTTTTTTGTGAATCGTGTATCTTTGACAAACAATATCATGTCTCTTTTTCTTCTTCCTGTGCTAGGAGCGATGCCTCTTTTTCATTAGTACATTCTGATATTTGGGGACCATATAAGATCCATAGTATTTTTGGTTATCGGTACTTTGTAATCATTATTGATGATTACTCGCGGGTTACCTGGTTATACTTACTTTGTGATCGTACCGAACTCACATCGACTTTCCGTATTTTCTTACTGAGACTCGCACACAGTTTTCCACATGTGTTAAAATTATCCGTACTGATAACGCTCGTGAGTATACCGGTCGAACCTTCTCCAATTTGTGCGCCGAGTTTGGTATTATCCATCAGACTTCATGTTCGTATACCCCTCAACAAAAGGACGTCGTAGACTGCATGTCATCTTATCAAACGCATGCCCTCGTGTATCCTCCACTTTGTGGCCCCCATGAATTTCCTGTACTTATCCAAGGATCTCTTCTCTCTCACACCTCGTGTGTTTGGATGCACCTGTTATGTCCATACTCTTGGCCCCTCAACTGACAAGCTTGCCCCTCATACTACCAAGACTATGTTTGTTGGATACTCTCGCACTCAGAAAGGGTATGTTTGTTTTTATCCTGCCATTGGTAAGGTGGTTGTCTCTGCGGATGTCTCTTTTCATGAGGACCAACCCTATCACACTGCTCCTGCTGATCCTCTTCTTCTTCCTTCCCCTCTACCTCGGCCCACAGTTCCAGTTACGTCTCTGCGTCCTCCTCTTCTTTCCACACGTACTCCAGTTGCAGTTACATCTCCTCTTCCACCTCTTCTTCCCACACCTATTCCGCTTCCACCGATAGTCCCCTCCAAACCACCCCTCATTCAGGTTTACACTCGTTGTACTTCACGGTCTGATGCCCTACAACAACTTCCCTCAACCGGTGTGGTCTCGCGGCCTGTTGATTCGACATCAACCTCTACGGCTCATGCCTTGGTCAATTATGTATCTTTACTAGAGCTGTCACGGTTCCGGTTCTACTAAACCATGAACCGAACCACTAAGGTAACGGTTCTTCAAATTAGAACAAAAACCTTATTTGATTTGACCGGTTCCGATTCTGGTTTCGGTTCCAGCTTAATTTTTGGAACCGTCGCGTCAACGGTTCCGGTTCCGGTTCAACAAGAACCAAAACCAAACCGGGCACTATCGGGTCGGTCCGGTTCCAATCGGTTTCAACTAAAACTAAAACCAAACTTGGCGGAATTAAGTAAAAGCAGACTGCAAATAGTAAAACTCAAAACAACATTGAAATAGAAATAATTATGTTACGCACTTTTCGACGGTCTTTTCCACAATTGGCGGGATAGTATCAATTGCCTTTCTACGCGTGTAGATTCGCCACAAATTCTAGTTGGCATGTGCACGTCTCGTCGGCATGCTCAACCGTAACAACCGCTTACAATTAGCTGTCTTTCATGGTTACTAATAAATAGTAGTTGTATATCTTTTATATTTTTTAAATAAAATATTTCAAAAAAATATGTAAGTAAAATTGAAAATATATTATATAACTGTATAAAAATAAAAAATGCACTGCAAAAATTGACTCCAAACCGTACCAATGTCAAACCATATCATACGGTTTTTATGCGGTGAAGTTTTGTTCGGTCCAAAATCGCCTCCCTTTAGTGCGATTACGGTTTGAGTTCAAACTGCACCAACTTCACACGTGATAGTAAGTATAAATATTATAGATAAATTATAAAATAATAACAATATAATAATACTAATAATAATAATAATAATAAACGGGTTTCGGTTCGGTTCTACTTTGGTCCGGTTCGGATCGGGTCTAAAAATCTTGAAACCGCTTGAGACTTGTATGTTGCGGTTCCGGTTCCGGCTCCGGCTCCGGTCCGGATTATAAAATGTAAGAACCACAACCAATGTCGTTCACGGTTCCAAAATTCAAACCGGAACCCGAATAATTTGCGAACGGTTCGGTCCGGTTCTTTGCGGTTCCGTTCGGTTTGCGGTTCCGGTTCGGTTTGCGGTTTTCGGTTTTAAGTGACAGCTCTAGTATTTACATCGCCTCTCCCGGCTTTCTTACATTTGCTCTCTCTATCCTCTATTTCTATACCTAACTCTGTGCAGGAAGCTCTCCAGCATCCGGGGTGGCGTGCTACCATGGATGAAGAAATGACTGTTCTATGGGACAATCAGACTTGGGATCTTGTCTCTCTCCCTCTTGGCCATCGCTGTGTTGGTTGCAAGTGGATTTTTACAATCAAGCATATGTTGGATGGAAAAATTGATCGCTTGAAAGCTCGGCTTGTGGCACGGGGGTTCACTCAACAATACGACCTTGATTATGATGAGAATTTCTCTCCCATCGCCAAGTTAAACTCGGTTCGGGTTCTGCTCTCCTTAGCTGTTTATCGTCAGTGGCCCCTACATTACCTTGATATCAAAAATGCCTTCCTGAATGGTGACCTTACTGAAACGGTTTACAGGCATCAACCGCCCGGGTTTGAGACTACGGAGGAGTCTCGTGTATGTTTGCTTCAGAAATTTATCTATGGTCTCAAACAGTCTCCTCGGGCGTGGTTTGCGAAGTTTAGTAACGTTGTTCGTGAGTTGGTTTCAAGAGAAGCTTGATTGATTTCTCTCTCTTCACTCATCATCAGTCAACTGGGATAGTCATACTTCTTGTTTATGTGGACAATATTTGATTACTGGTGATGACTTCGCAGGAATACAACATGTTAAGCATCACTTAAACTCTGTATTTCAAATCAAAGATCTGAGATATTTTCGGCACTTCCTTGGCCTTAAGGTAGCAAGACGACCTGATAGTCTTGTCCCATCTCAACGAAAGTATTGCATTGACCTTCTGCTAGATGCTGGACTCTCAGGATGCAAACATGCGGAAACCCCGATGGATGTCAACCACAAGTTATGTGCTCAAGGATTTGAGCCTGACTCTCTACTTCCAAATCCAGAGTACTATCGGCGTCTTGTGGGAAAACTAATATACCTAACGGTTACTTGAACCCGATATCTCATTTGCGGTTGGAGTGGTGAGCCGATTTATGCACTCCACAGGTTTCTCATCTTCAGGCAGTCAAACGTATTCTCAGGTATTTGAAGGTTGCTCCTGGACAGGGACTCGTGCATACGCCATCCTCATCTCTTTCTCTTGCTGCATACTCTGATGCAGATTATGCTGGTTCTCTTGACGATCGATGGTCCACTATTGGCTTCTGTACTTTGGAGGAAATCTCATCACCTGGCGTAGCAAGAAGCAGTCTTGTTGTTGCTCGCTCATCCGCTGAGGCTGAATACCGTGTGATGACGTCTGTTGTATCAGAACTCACATGGCTTGAGAGTCTCCTTGGTGATCTGGGAGTTGAATTATCCTCACCATCAATTTTGTTTTGCCACAGTCAGGCTGCAATCCACATTGCAAAGAATCCTGTGTTCCATAAGCGGACCATACACATTGAAGTCAACTGCCACTTTGTTCGAGAAAAGGTTTCAATTGAAGAAGTTGAAGCTAGAGCATGTTCCTTCCTCTGATCAAGTTGCTGACATTCTCACCAAGACATTATCACAAAAATTATACCATCAATTCTTGTTCAAGTTTGGTGCCTACGACTTGTACGCTCCAGCTTGCGAGGGAGTGTTAGAGAATATAGGGAAAAGCAATGTAAAGACCAATAAGTTGGTCCATTTATAGTCTTTTTGTTTAATCCCACATTTTTTGTAGGATGTTTTCTCTCTTTTCTCTCCTATATATATATGTACTCGTACTTGTATTTGCATGATTCAAGAAGGATATACAAGGTTTGAACCACTTCTCTGCACTTACGAAGGAAAGTGATGAAGCAAGGCCGACTTCTTGGAAAAAATTTGGAGTTCTCGAATGTTGTATCATGAGATATTTAAAAGTATATATGTTTAGATATTTGGAAGTCTAAATTCAAAATTTTCCGATGAAGAAAACATAAAAATTTCAAAGGGGTGTTTGATCGTATCTACCCATAGAAAACTGATTGAATATCAAATGTAATTGAACCTTGAATTTCAAATGGACATAAATCTGCTAATAAGTTCACAAATGTAGCTTAAAATAAAAAAGTGACGTACCTTAGTGTTCGGCTCTTAATCACTATGGTGTGTCCATTTTTCCTTTTTTAACCTAAAAAATCCTGCAAAAATTTAAAAAGAACAAAAACAGGACGTCAGAATATAAGTGTAAATTGTAACGATGGAACATCAAAAAAATAATAAGTGTGAAATCGGAATCAATACACTTGTAGATCCCTAAGACCTCGGCTTGGATGTGTTCAACTATCATAAAATGAAGAACAATGCCATGTCTTAGAAAATTGCAAAAAATGTATGGACAATCTAGAAAGAAAATTGAATGTGTTTTTATACAGTGGTTATGTCTTTGCAACGTCCGGCATCATTGATGGCCTGGACTCGTGAAAGCCCTTCTATCAACGAATTAAAGAAATCTCCATTCTAGAGCAAAAGCGAAGTAATACCGAATAATCAAAAACAAACAAATGCCTAGTTAAATATTGTACATTGGCAATCCTGGAGCAGATGCAATACCATTGGCAATCCTGGAGCAGATGCATTATAAATTTTGTACATAGTTGAATGTATGTGAAGACCTTGATAAATATAGATAGGTGTGTAAAGATAAATGCTTAGTTAAATTAAAATGGCTCTGGAGAAACATGAAGGATCTTTTGGAAAATGCTTAAAATCTTTGGCGGAACATATCAAAGAACTTTGAATCCAACTGCAAACAAAATTTTCCCTTCTTTGCTAGGTTCAGAGATGGCCGACTCCATCTACAACTTACTGGTATTTGGAAAATGGCCGACCGAACACTTGTTATTCAGCCAACACACCGTTATGGGCCTACTTTCGTAATGACTGTAACTCGCCGGGGCCAGAGTCGGAGAAATGATGATGGTGGAGGATACCGTGGAGCCGGAACCGCGACTGCTTATGCGAGGCTTGCTCGTTGGAGGAGAGACCTACCAATATCTCACAATAAGAGGACAAGAAGACTAACTTTTCATTTATACCATAAACAAGACCCCAAGCATCCCTTAAATAGAAATACAAGGGCATTAACGTAAGTAGCCCGACACCTACTAATAATATCATCATACAACTCGATATAATAAGTCAAATTTTATAAGAACGTTGACCATAACAAACGTTGACCATAACATCACTCCCACCGTCCTATAAGAGGCTGTCCTCAAGCTCAAGAGGTTACGGTGGAGCACTGGAGCACCTTCACCTATGCCCTCGTCATCAGAGTTCTCGACGTGCAAGTAAAAAGCCTGTTGCACCTGTGGCTGCGAGTGAACTGTTCATCGCAATAAAAACGCAATCCCTGGGAGCGTCGCGCAACATCTTAGCCCGAGATATTCGGCGGACCTGTGGGGCTGTGGGACCCTCGATACGTCCCTGTTGAGTGCTGATGTTAGTGGGCAAGTAGGCCTCCCGTGCCAACTGGTGGCGGCATTCGCATAGCCTGGCCAGACTCATAACAGTCACTAAGTATGGAGGGGCCTCTAATTCGACATCCAGTTGTAGGCGATCTTGAAGTTTGGCTGTGAAGATGGCGACTTACATCGCTAGAGGAAGGGACGTGTGCTAAGAGGAGGTGAAACTGTTCTAAGTAATCATCCACTGTACCCGTTTGATGAAGTGTTATAAGAGCACCGAGGTGGTTGGTGCGGATGGGAGGGACGAAATGCAGATTGCAAAACCGCTTGAAGTTGTCCCATGTCAGGCCTGGTCGGTCGGTGAGGAGACGAGTGATCCAAAGCAGTGCTGAGTTGAGTAGGTGGAAAGAGGCTAGAGGAAGTTGATCAGTGGCCGGAGTTTGTTGGTGGCCGAAGAATTACTCGCATTTGGTGAGCCAGGCTAATGGATTTGTTTTGCCGTCGTAGGTGGGGAAGTCCCACCTGGTGTAGCGCGGCAGCATAGCCACTTCTGGGTTGATGAAGGCCGGTGGCGTGTGGAGGATTAGTGGTGGCGGCGCCTGGCTGCTATTGGCATGATCCGTCTGTGGGGTAGTAACAACAGGAAAGGCGTTGGTCGGCTCATTAAGCTTGATTGTGATGGCGGCTAGGTCAACCTGATGACGTGTTTCGGCTTCCCGAAGGCGGGCCTCTATGGACGTTATGAATCCTTGGAGTGCAACATGAATCTTGTGTGTCGCCATATTGGGGCTTGAAATAGCACGCGAGACGGGCTGAGTGATTGGACGACTAGATTCCTTTGAGGAGGCTAGTTGGGAGTTACCGCGAGAGCCACGTCGTCGCCCAATGGTGACACGAGTATATATGCTCCAAGCTCCAAGCCTTCGCTCTCCCTTACCTTGGTGGCACCGAAATAAAAGAAGTCAAAAATAGTGGCGGGAGATGGGTGAAATAAGAAGATGAGCTGGGCTTGCTGTGAGAAGGCAGCCGGTATAGGAAAATAAAAAAAAATTGTGGCTGGGAGGTTGGTGGGCTCGAGAAAGAGGTGGTTAAGATTAGGTAGTTGGGAAAAAATCTAATAGATTAATAAAAATGATTAATAAATTAGAAGTCAATGGGGCGCAAGACTTTGTGGGGCTCGAGGGATTGGGGGTGGGGGGCTCAAAGGAGAGGGGGCTCGACTGCCAGCGGCCGACATGTGCTGCTAGGGGCAAAATCTTGCAGTCGATGAAGATGCAGGCGACTGGGCTCGACGGAGGTGCGGTTGGGCTTGACGGAGGTGCGCTGGAGGAGGCGACTGGGCTCGACGGAGGTGCGCTGGAGTGGTCGACTGGGCTCGACGGAGGTGCGATGGAGGAGGCGATTGGGGTTGGATGGAGCGGGGTTGGGCTGGTGGAGACTGGGTGCGCTGAGGAGCGACTGGGCTCGATGGAGGTGCGACTGTTCTCGATTGTTGGGCTCAACGAAGATGAAGATGAACAAGGATGTGTTGGATACTGTCTGTGGAGACGATGCATGTGAGGAAGGATGTCGTCGGGAGAAAGTTGTGTTGGAGTATGGCTTGGCAGCCGCAGAGG
This sequence comes from Platanthera zijinensis, assembly GCA_039513925.1. NCBI lineage: Eukaryota > Viridiplantae > Streptophyta > Magnoliopsida > Asparagales > Orchidaceae > Platanthera > Platanthera zijinensis. Next base: position 60,895,350 of record CM077080.1, read on the forward strand.
AGGCAATGGTTGCAGTTTTTCTTGCAGTTTCTGGCGTCAATGGCGCGAAAGCAGTCGATCGGAGGGAGCTGGGATCTATGAGGCATCGATTGATGGAGATAAACTGGCACGGGGAGAGGTACGGGGAGAGGCACGGTGTTGGTGTGCGTCGACGCCGACCGAAGAGGACCGAGTATGCTCTGATACCAAAGTTGTTATGAGCCTACTTTCGTAACAACCGAACTAACTCGCCGGAGTAGTGGCCGAAGTCGGAGAAGATGACGATGGTGGAGGATACTGTGGAGCCGGAACCGCGACTGCCTATGCGAGGCTGGCTCGTTGGAGGAGAGAGTTACCAATATCTCACAAATAAGAGGACGAGAAGACTAGACTTTTCATTCATACCATAAACAAGACCCCAAGGGCCCCTTAAATAGAAACATATAGGGGTATTAACGTAATTAGCCCGACACCTACTAATAATATCATCATACAACTCGATATAATAATATAACTTTATAAGAACGTTGACCATAACAAACGTTGACCATAACACACACCTCAATTTTTATGAGCACAATATACTTTGAAGTTCGAACAAATTAGAGATAAAATGGAGCCAAATTTGTTGTATCATTCAAGTGCGTTGAAGGGGGGGGGCATGGTGGCCAAACATCCGATCCGACCAAACTGCAGTCCAAGCATCCCAACCAAATCACCCCGGCTAACTATAAGGAGTGGATGACATGTTTGTAAATAGAGGATTATCATGTTGGTTATTAGGCTATAAATATGGTCTATTGTGTTGTAATATGGGAGGAGAAGTTGAATGCATGTTTAGTAGTTTCTAGTTGTCTCCCTCTTGCCTCCTTCCTTTCGTCTCTACACCATTATCTTCGTCTCTCGTCTCCTGCCATCTCTTCTCCATCCTTCATCTTGTTACATAATTACAATTCTTGCGCGCGACGATCCCACCGACAAACTCGTAACGACTTAGGTTCGTTACAATGGTGCTCTCGTTGAGAGTCTCGCTCCCGATTCACTGTTCTTGAAGCCACGCCATACCATTCTTGCCTCGCCGGAGGGATGAAATGCAATGACGAACTCCGGCAGAGCCTGTTCCTCCAACGAAGCGAACAATTGATTTTTCGTTTTGTGCAAACCTGTCGGCAACAGGGTTAAAGAAGAAGAGCGATATCGTCATCGCAAATTACAGGGAGAAGAACCCTGTCAGGCTTAGAGATTCCGAGCGGCGAGTGCTCTTTCTGCCGGCCATCCGACGACCCTGATTCGGCCATCCGCGACCCGGATTCCGCTCTCCACAGAGGATCCGCAGAGAAAGGCGACCGTCGTCCAGCAAGAGAGGCTTGTTCTTGGATGGACCAAGGATTCCGGGAGGAAGCTGTTCTCTTCCCGACCAACTCATCCCGCCGTCGTCCGGCGCGCCTCATGCTTCAGCTCCATTTTATGCACTTCTTGGCTGATCTTGTAGATCAGTAAGACTTCGAGCGAGGGAAGCTGGAACAACACCAGATTCCACAGCGGAATCCCCTCTTGTTCGTCTGCGATCGGTGGAGGGATCTATTGCCCGTTGGTGAAATTCTCCAGCAAGATCTTGATGTTGGGAGTGCTTTCTATCAATGGTTTATCAATACCTGAAGCCAGAAGGAGAACCATCAGCGTATTTCAGCCCCAAGATTCTACTCAACGAAAAAAAAGACAGCAAGATTTGTTCAATTATCTTTAAACTCTTCTCCAAAGGCATCATCGCTTTTAAGGATTTCTTTCAGGCTTCTGTTTCTAATGCACCAGAATTCATAACGCTGCATAACTACTATGTTGAAGACTGCATTGACATTGTTTCTTATAAGTTGAATAACGGTTTAAAGAACCGTGCAATTTCGACCCTAAGTAGCTTGGAGCTGCTCTTCAGGCCATTCTGATTTCCACACGAAGTCAAACTGTGTCATCTCCATAGAGACCAATATGTACTGTTCTTGGTTTTCCATAATCAACAAATGATTCCTCACATAATGGCGGATATGCAAGAGATTATTGTCGATATTACTATTCGTCAAGAAAAACGTCGAGTTGCAAAACATCAAAAGATTGGAGAACTTGATTAATGCTTGTATAGTGGACGAGGAACAAGAAGCCATCAAGACAACTACTTTTCTTGAGGCAGTAATTATGGTGAACACGGTTTCGCCACCATTGGAGGAGTTGTCATTTGCACTGATTGTTTGTGATTGTCCCAACAAATCTAATACTCATGACAAAATTAGATCGAATGCATATGTTTCATTCTAATAAGACCTCATTATAATCTCTGCAAATGCCCTAGCAAAAATAATTGATCTAAAGTTTGTTACTTCCATAATGAGTTTTTGGATGATTCGCGTATTCGATCCCGGCGGATTTCATTTCATTTCATAAGTTGCAAGCAGTCATTGAATTTTTTTTAGGAGCAAACGACGAGGCTGTAGTTTGATGGGCAGGTAGGAATGTAAAGGAGTGGATGACATGTATGTAAATAGAGCATTAACATGTTGGTTACTAAGCTATAAACATGGTCTATTGTGTTGTAATATGGGAGGAGAAGTTTAATGCATGTTTAGTAGTTTCTAGTTGTCTCCCTCGTGCCTTCTTCCTTTTGTCTCTACCCCATTATCTTCGTCTCTCGTCTCCGACCTTCATCTTGTTACGTAGTTACAATTCTTGCGCCGGCGATCCCGCCGGCGAACTCGTAACGACTTAGGGTCGTTACACTACTTAGTTGGGTATCAGGAGCTCTCTCAAGACCTTGATAAAGGAGTTCCGGGTTCGATCCTCTGCCTCAACAACTTACCCCTTCAATTGTTGTCAAAGTCCTGACGAGGGTTAGCCCGGGGTGATTTGGTTGGGATGCTTGGACTGCAGTCCGGTCGGGTCGGATGTTTGGCCACCATGCCCCGCCCTTCAACAAAGTGGAATGTGTAAATGTAGGGAAAAGGGGTAGAAATACAAAAGAGAATATGATGATAATATAAAAAAGAGAGCAAAGGCTATACAAATCTGATAAAATACTGATGAAAATATGTGCTCCTCACAGGAAAGAAGCATCAAACCTATTAATCAGCAACACCCAGCAATTTAATTTATTTTAAATTGTGGCACGAAGGATGAAGATATTTAGCCTCTCTTTTCTTTTATCTAGCAGGATGCGCGCATGTACTTCACGTGCAATGTTTGATGGACAATATACATAACATGAGTATATACCTACATGCTATATTCCCTTGCCTCAGAGCACCGATATCCGTGCGACTACCTCATTCCAAAGGAAGAGCTTCTTCAACAAAGGGTTTATGCTTCTTTCGTTTCCCACCTTCTCCGCGAGCCTCCACAAAATTCGGTGACCCATCCTTGCACTGCAAGACCCTCGTCTGCATCTACAACTCACGAAAGCCTTCTTCTCCTTCTGATTCCTTTTTTCCTGATTTCTCCACTGACATGCTTCCTCAACTCCTGTATTTTTCTTCTAGATTTCAGTGCAGCTAGGGTTGCATTTATTTTGTGAGAAGCTTCTCTTAATTACTCCCATATCCTGGTATTTTGCACCAATCTTCCAACAACTGCTTTTATTTCCTTAAATATTCAGTTTTGCAATCCATAATCTGTTGTTTAATTGCTTCTCTAATCTTCTTAGTAGAGATCTTCTAATCCTTTTGAATAAAAACACTTAGAACTTAATTTCAACCCATTCAACCACTTAAGAATTCCATTAAACTATGAGAACACAAATCAAAAATAAATGGTGAGTATCTACCTATAATAAACCTTCTAGGTTGCGTTGAAATAAAAGTCAAACATCATAGATTATATTTTTTGGAAAATGATCAATTTTATTCGATTTTTGTAAACAATGGTTTGTATTAATGAGATAATTTTCAATTAAAAAATACAATCATTTTCCTATTAAGAGTTTAAGAGCAAAGAGGAGTTTGGGGTTGATTCTGATTATTGTATGCTAGCTTATCAGAACTTTCAGGAGCTTGGATTCTTGGTGGGGATGAGTTAATGAGCATATATCATTAATGGGCACTGTATTGATTCTTCACATGTTAGAAAATATCGGAAGGAACTTGTTAGTCTTTTCTCAGATTTAAACCCGATAAAATATATAGAAAAAAATGGTGGAGAGGCATTGAGGCCCTTGATTAATGCATCAGATAAATATCCTGACATTCTTCCAACTGCTGTAATGCTTCGGCCCCTAGAATGGATCGGTCATGTGTGAGAACAGGGGGAGGGAGGAGGGAGGGGAGAGAGATTACCATTTGTGTGCAAGCCCTATTGCCTCCTGGATAGCGTTGGCCTCTCTGAAATCCTGCAGCGATAGGACGGTCAGTGATCCACACTGAAGTTGGCGACGATCTATAGAAGGAAGCATAGCCATTATGTCAGTCAAGAGCTAAGTTGTTAGGCGCATCAGGCTCAATAGCTAAACATGCGCTTGACGCGCTTTGCCACCACCTTGACCCGGGTGCTAAATTGGATACATGGGAAACAGCCAATAATTTTGATAATGGAATGGTGACATTGGCTTAATAATAGAATGATGACGTGTTGTGAAATTATGTCGAGCAGCTTAAAACGTAAAATTGATTTTATGACCACATATTTTTTTTAAGAGATATAAGATAGTTGTGAAT
>CM077080.1:60900522-61047908 GCA_039513925.1 Platanthera zijinensis
CTTGCTGAATTCAAAATCCATACGGTTTATTTCTAAATGGCAATTGGCACCATTCAATTCTCCCAATTGTTCTCGTGGGTTTCATAATCCTGCTTCAAAAATGGATATTCATTTGCAAATAGGATGCTCCAATTATACATATAGCATGATCATACATAAACGGATCAAGTCCCTCTAAGTTCTTCTTACCGCGTAAAAGTTAATTCTATTTTGCTTCATTCTTTTTTGCCTTTTTTTGCATTTTCTTCGATCGATGTTAGTAAAAAAACATCTATCAGGCCTTTTGGCTTTTTCTTGCTTGGTCCACATCCAGAATCTTTACTCTGAATCATATTCATATCCTTTAATTCCAAAAGTATCTAGTCTGCAAAGAATAATGTTTTTCCGTATTGCTTGCAGCCATTTTCTTTTCCATATAATCTTGAATTTCCTTCCGTACATGTTGTGGGCGTTTGAGACAAGCTTTGGTATTGATGAATCCTCCAACTAGGTGTTGATTCACACGAAAAATTCTACCCTTTGTGACTTTCTCACAAAATTGCAAGTTAAGTCATTTTTATTAGCGGCAGTTGTCTGACGCACATACTTCCATCTTGGATCAATCCTAAATTGGACATTGGATGAACCATAACCAATCGCATCCATTTCCAGCTATTAAATCATTTGTCAACAAAAACAATGAGTACATATAACAAGATAATTAGTGTAAACATTGAACTGGGCTTCCAGTTCACTATTTTACAGTGAACTTGGCTTCCAGTTCACTGTAAAACAGTGAATTCCCTAGTTCACTGTTTTTACAGTGAACTGGAAGCCGAGTTCACTGTAAAACAATGGATTGGAAACCCAGTTCACTGTAAAACAGTGAATTCCCTAGTTCACTGTTTTTACAGTGAACTTGAAGCTTAGTTCACTGTAAAACAATGGATTGGAAACCCAGTTCACTGTAAATAGTGAATTGGAAGCCCAGTTCCAACATGATACAAGAGCTCTTATATCTTGAAGCCCAATTCCAGTTCACTGTTTTCAATGAACAATTAGCAATTGTCGATCAGCTATTACATAATTGTTGCGCTGTGCAGAGTATTGAAGATCTTAAAAGCATTGAATCTTGATAGTCAATCTCTGATCATTGAGCTAACATAAGAAGATTTTTGGTCTCCAATCATCAAGCTTCAATTATTGACCGATCTCAAGAATGAAAGCCCATTTAAACATCTAGCAACATGCAACCTTAGACAACAACAACATTTGTAGTTTCTACCGAGATGTGAAAGACAAATGTGTGAAACCTACCATTCCTAGGAAGATCTTTTTAGGAAGAAGACAATATTTGCTTCTAAAGAGAAATCACGTAGCAATATTTGTAGTTTCTACCAGTGAAACAAAATAATCTTCTTGAAAAATATTTCGAGAAACCTTAAGGAAAAGAAACTTTAGAGCTAAAAGATGCAGATAAAGATTCTTAAAATGAAAGCAAGAGGAATGGAGAGGGGACTCCAGAAGAAGAGCGGCGCCAGCTAGAGGAGCGGTGGTGACTCCGACGAGAAGAACGGAGAACAACAAAGGAGCCGAGAGGAATGGAGACGGGACTCGGGAAAGAAGAGCGGGCTGACAATGCTCGATTCTTAGCCCTAAAATGGGCTGCTGGAAAATGAACCCTAATAAGGAAAAATGAACCGGTTTTTTTAGTGTAGACCGTCCCTTGGATTGAGGCGCGCCTGAATTGTGCCTGGAAGGCTCGCGAGGCACGCGCCTAGGCGCGCCCGAGGCACAGCTCCCCGTTTGGCCTTGCCAGGGCGCGGCTGCTTGCGCCCGTGTGCCCGCGCCCTCAGGCGCGCATTTCAAAACATAGAATGCTACTAATATAAGTTGTAGTTGATGAGTAAAACAATGGATGTAAATTGCAGAACTATTTTCCTTCGATATCAAAGTTTTTAACCCTTTAATTCACCTTTCATATTGCCGGCTCCATCATAACTCTATTGCCGTAATTTTGAAATACTTAGACTGTATTTCGCAAATAGTTTATCGATAACAATCTTCAGTGATAAAGCGATGGTATCAGATACATGCACAAAACCAAATAGTCTTTCAACAATTAATCCCTTTTTATCAACATACGCAAAATAATAGCCATCTGCTCTTTGGTTGTTATATCAAAAGATTCGTCCACTAAAATTGAGAAACAATCATGTCCAATGTCCCTATTGATTATGTCTGTTATTGCACTTGCTATTGTAGAAACAATCTGTTTTTGCATTTTTGGTGATGTCAGTTGACAATTAAGTAGGACATTTTTCAGAACCACTACTTTAATGTCATTATTATGTGATGCAAGAATATATAGTTGTTCAAGAAAATTTCCTCTGTTGATTGACTCATTGGACTCATCATGACCACTAAAAGACAACCCTTATTGTAATAGAAAACGGACACAATCAATAGATGCGCTTAAACGAGCTTGATATTCAAGGATTTAACATTTTTCTTGTCTTGCAAACACAATTTGTATACCCTATTTTTTATTCATTAAAGCTTCACATATTCTCTTAACAACACTTTGTGGAGTCGTGTGATTTCTGACGTGTTTTTTCGAGTATAATTTTTATTTTTCCAATACCGAAATCCACGAGTAACAAACGTTGGATCACAACCTCTTTGAGGAAAGACATAACAGAAAGACAAAAGGCTGCATTCTTTTTGGCGCTGTATTCTAACAAATCTTTAAAATCATTAAACCAATGTTTGTTGATACGATGTTATTTTTTTAATCTCAGTTTGAGGAAAACTCTCTAGAAATGATTGACAAGGTCCATTCTGCAGATAATTTCTTATAAAATCATGAAGATTAACATCTATGATATTATAGGCTGCCATAAATCAGGATCTGAAGGTAAATTTTCAAGCTTAAACTCAACTCGAAGTCTCATACTATCTGTGGCTTTTGACTCATGCGCTCCTACTTTCGAAAAAAACTTGTCCTAAAACTGAATAACAAAGAATATTTCTTCTAATACGAGAAATAAACATTTATACATAAGTAATATAAATTATAACATTCAATACTATGTTGAATTGTTGATTGTTGTAGTTGTTTGTGAAATCTCTTCCTTGCTTTATCACTGGGAATATAATCGTCTTTCCTAAAAATAAAATCATACATAACTTCATAAGTAACATATTAGGAGGAAGATTTCTGCACCAATTCATGTTATCATTCACACTTAACAGAAATACAGAATCAGAGCTAACAACCGAAAATTGTACTTTTCCTCTTTTTTCAGCTAGTGGTTTTTCTATTTTTCAGCTCCGTATTTCCAAAATTTCTGACAACATTTACTCATTTAGTATTTTGAGATTCAAAACATTGTTGGGTCAAAACGACTGAAAATTATAGCATGAATTGGTGCAGGAATGAGTCACAAATCACATGGAATTGCATCGTATTCACCTCGAAGGCTCGAAGAAGAGTGTGGACCTGCTGCTCCACGACTAATTTTTTATCAGGGGTTCCAGTTCTAGAGAACCACATTTTACCTAGAAATAATGCATAAATTATTTAGTAAAAACTCAAAATCTGTCTATTTTACTTCAGGAAGGTGACTAGAAGAGTGCCTACCTGCTGCTCCGTCTCCCGTTGCGACGGTCTCGCACTGCTCAGTTGCTCGTAGTCGGCTTCTCCCTCTCGCCGGTGTCTCGCATAGTCGCACTTGCTCGCAGTCGGTGTCTCACCAACTCGCTGTCTTGCCCTCTCTTAGTCACAAAATCGCAGTCGGCCTCTCCAAAAAAATGAGGGAAAATGTCCTAGCTTAAGGGGGAAACTGTACCTGGCCTACATTTCGCGAAAACACACACAAACATGTGCCCGGGTGTGTCTAGGCGTGGGTCAGGCTCCAGAGTATGAGTCTGTGTTGGCCTTGATCACCGGCTATCGTCCGGGATAGAGGAATTGCTGTCACCAACTCCCAATGGGCCCGTCTTCTCGAGGGTTTTGCACCGTCCACATTACTTCTTGAAGATCCTAGCTTGCGGAGAGCGAGGAGTGCTTTATCTTCACCTTGAAGCTCTTGGATGATGATAAGAGCCTATGGGATAATCCCTAGCCTTTGGAGGAGAAAAACGACAAACTAGGGGACAAACTAGGGAAACCTGGCCGGAAGAAAAACGATGGATTCTTGCAATCCCGTCAAAAATCCATATTTATAGATGGGCAGAAAATTGACTGCGCATGATTAGGAGCACGACCAGTGGTCGTGCGTGGAGGAAATGCTGCTAACCGTGCGAGAAGGAACGTGGACTGGAGGGGAAATTTGCGGCGCTTGGAGGGAAAATAATGAATGCGCACGACTTGTGGTCGTGCGCGTAGAGGTCCAGTACTCGTATGACCACCCGTTGGAAATTGAGGGGGCTCTCGCGATAAATCTGTCAATTGAACGGGCACGACCACTGGTTGTGCGCAGAGGAGTCCACTGCCCGTGCGTGAACCAAAACGCTTTTCCACTTGAAAAAGGGCCATATCACCTGGGGAAAGCTTGTGCCTACGTGAAAACTTCTAGCACATCCATAGCTCTATGTCCACACAGTCAGAATCACAATAACAATATACAAAAATGAAATAAGGAGAGGAAGTCTCCTTCATGCATGGAATGAATCCAAATATGCTCTAAATAGTCAAAACACTCAAACAACACAAGATTGGATTATAAGAGATTTTATGCCAGAATAAAATAAAATATGAGCGAAATCAAATGAAACCAAGCTATTCTAGAGCCTAAATCACTATATGAAATACGCTCATCAAATTGTAACCCTTATATATAAGTAGGGAAGAACTTATGTTGGGGTACCTTGGGCTATTAGGAAAGAATGGTTAGGGTTGCTCCCTAAAGGCCACCTAACTCTGTTATCTCTAATTTAAATTTTTTAAAAGCGTCAAATTGTTTATCATGCTGCATAAGGACAAGATCAGTATTTTACTTGCAACTGTGTATATATATATATATATATATATATATATATATATTTGTTTTCTCTATTTGTCAATGCAGGAAGAGATCCGTTTCATGATCAGTCCAGAATTGATTATTGGGATGCTTTTTATGGTTTCCATGAGTAAGAATGAAGCTATTGAAATTATTGGTTCAGAGAGGTTTTCATGTTACATGGGGTAAATCTTATTGAATTATTTTTGTAGTAAGTTTCTTATTTATTTCGCACTTACTTTACTGAGAGCCTAGTCTCATGTTCATGAAATCTCTATGATCTGAAGTATTTATAAGTCAATGATTTGTATTTGAAGTGTTCAATTAGTTTTGATGGTAAAATTTCTTGAGTATTGTGAAGGCATACACTTCAAATATTGTTAGGAATTTTGATGCGACTAGTATTTCCAGGAACTCCAAAAGCTATTCACGCTCATGGTTGAATAGTCCTAGCATGCGTGCTCTCCTACCAATGTTCCTAAAGAGGAAGAACTTGTGGGTCTATAAGGTCAAAAAGGGCGAAATGCCAATGGATTAAAATTCGGTTGTGATCAGTTATTTGTAAGCAATATTAGATACATTGTAAGTGTCAATCCCCGATGAATTGTTACACAATGGGATCATGTTTTAACTCTTGTGGAACAAAGGGATTCATGACTGGAGCTACATCTGAACCGTAGTTAGATTGTTTTTTGTGTGGTAAGTTATTCAGGGTTGTACAAGGCTTTGGCGTTGTCAGTTCCTTAAGTGGGTAGTAAAATCTCAGTGTAGTGAAACATAAGTTTCTCGGTTTGTCACACCTTAGGGGTAATTCTCAAATTCTATTAGGGATGCTTGAAGTTAAGCATGCTTATGATGGATCACACAGTATGAGTGACCTCTTGTGAAGTTTCATGAAGAGTAATAAATCTTGAGCTTTAATAAGCCAATGTGGACAACATTTCTGAGTGCTGAGATTTCAGGTTGTTGCATTTATAGCTTACTCGAATGCATAATAGAGTGATAGAAAAATTTGTGTTTTTTTGAGGTCTTCAAATGAAATGAAAACTCTCAACTTACCGGAACACAAAAAAGGATGGTAGAGAAACTTTGTTCCTATATACGCCCATATTGCATGCTTCCAATGTAATGCAGTGTAAACACGGACAAAGCAAATGTGTAAAATTTTCCTCATGCAAAGATTTAATTTTACATTAAAGTTTTCTTTAAACCAGAAAACCGCAAGATCTTGATAATTTGTAGTTGTTGTAGAGGTTCTGCATGGTGTCGTTTATTAGGATTAATTTAAGATATAATTATTAGAAGAAATGATCCTTACCCAATTTTTTCTTTAGTTTCTTCATCCAGCTGGATTTGATAAGACATCCTACCTTTTATTTAATACGGCTTGATCTTGCCAATTTTGCATTGGAAAAAATATTGATGGAGATCGTTCGCGCGACATTGGAGGATTCTACCGGATCAACATTTTTGGATCATCAGACGGACGAACGGATCCCGCGATTGCGACCAGCTCGATTTTTCATATTTTTATGTATTTTCTTTTATTTTTCTAATCTTTATTTTGGGAGTTAGGTTAAATTATTCATTCAGGTGATTAAGGTCATGAGACACTTAAATTAAACCCCTTATTTGTATCCCCTTTAGGTTACTGGTTGAGCATTGGGATTTTGCTTCTACACGATAGTTGTTGTTGGTCCTCCTTTGGTGCGACACTGCAGAGCCCATGCGGTGTTGACGCTGTCGGTCCCAGTTTTGGGGATGCCAACGCTCCTGTCTGCCACCTCCATCGCCTTTGATGAACCACCCCTGCATCCATCTTCCGCTCTCCCATGTTGATAGCTGTTAGTTCAACATCCAACCAACTAGAGTTCTTGTTAAGCCACCGTTCACCCCAGCCCTACCTCCAACGACCCCCATCCAAGCTTGACCAGCCCCAGTACCCTCTCGCAGATGGTCCGAGCCCCCAACCACCTTCCTCATCTCAACCCGAGCTCCCAATTGCATTCTTCGCACCTGTCGAACCCCCATCCACTTCCCCACCTCTTCTCAAGACCCAACCTCCTTCGCCGCCCACTCGAGCCCCCAACAGCCTACCCCACCTTTGTCCGAACCTTTCTTCACTTACCTTTCTCCTTACACCCCATGATAACTCATCTGCAACCTCCCATGGCCATCACTTGCTCCTTCTAGCACCTCCTCGCCCACCGCCTGCCCTCCCTATCATCCCCACATCAAAATTTACCTCCTCCAAGCCCTTTCCCAGCCAACACCCGCCACTAAGGCCCATTCCCCCCTCAGGCAGCCCCTACACATCAGTATTCTCTCTTTCAGACAACCACCACCACCATTGGATTTTCCCCTCCACCGATGTTGATTACTCGGTGAGTTTACATTTTAGTTCCATCTTTCTTCACACTATACGCGTATTCTCATTTATTTACAGTAATATTTTGCGTAAATTGATTTGTCTCTTACGTTTCTATGTAGATGTGCAACACTTGCTCACCTGCATTTAATTTTTTGTGGACTTTCACTCAATTACAATTATTATCCAAGCTTACAGTGATAAATTTGTGATAAACTGTGATATTAACGCAACAGTTTAAAATTAAAATTATTTAATTAATTGCGCATTAGAACAAACTGCATGATTAAATAGTTTAGGGTTTATATTGTTACACCCTGTTGTTTATTTACTTGTGTGTATACTCGCATCGTCATTTAAAAATCCCTATAACTTCATTTGTATCTGTCACGTACTCTCATTCATTCATCTATGATTATGGCTTTACACATTTGTCTCGTGTAGATTTGTCCTGTATCCGTTGGTATCAGAGCCCCCAATTTTGGGCTTTGTTTATGATACACGGTTGCTGAGTCTATAGTATCCTTCGTGACCTGTTATCGTCGCTACCCCTCTCCTTTATTTGAGAAATCCGAGTCTGTTTATACTCGACCCTATAGAGCTTCACTTGAGAGTCTTCATATTATTACGATCATTATTCTAGTTTGCAGCACACTACTTCCAAAGATCGCATTGACCTAGAGTTACTTGGGTGAACTCACATTGTGACCGCCCCATCATAATGAGTCCTCCACATCCTGAGGCTACCACCTTGCCTACTCTTGTTCTTATGGATACGAAAGCCGAGACACTTGATAAGAGATTTTTCTCACCCCAATGGGATGCTTTGTCGATTAGTGGTCCATCATTTGAGTTTGACTCATACCTTATGACCCCGAAAGAGAGTGAGTACGAGAAATCTGGTGATTCTATACTTATGTCCTTCTATTATAGAAATAAAACATTCCCTTTCTCGGACCTCATGCATTGAATTAGTCATGACCTCATTCATAGACTCGCCATTGAGTTTGTGTTTATCTGAGTGTACCCACGTTGTGATGACAATCATGTTTTAAGTGAGGGTCAAGGCTCTAGCATTTGATTTGTTGTGGGTATCCCGCTTGTTTCCATGAGCACTACATTTATTGTTGATTTAATTTGGAGGATCATCCTACCATTGTTGTTTCCCTTGCATAACTCTTCGTTGAGTCCCCGGGAGACCCATTTGACGAACCTTCCTTTCTAGGGAGCATGCACCTTTGTATGGATGACTTGAGTCCTCGCACGAGTGATCATCACATTCGTGATGAATTTTCTTATATACCTTATGGAGAGCCACTTGATGGGCTTTACCCATTGGGAGGTACTCAACACACTCTTGAGTTGCCTTCTTCTGTCACCATCTTTGGCAATCCTTCGAGTGATGGCTTCATTCATGCCGAATTTTTCTATCTACTAGTTGGTGAGCCTCTTGATTATTCTCATCCCTTAAGAAGCATATGACATACTATGATTTTGCAACTTAGTACCGATGTTTCAGACAATCATTTGTGTGTTCACGACACGCTCAATGAGTGTTTCTACGCCCTAGCCGAAGAACCTCCAGATAAACCACCCATCCATGAGGACTTTCACCGCTATATAGAGTATGCACTCTGTCTGTCTGTTATGTTGGTCATCATTCATTTGCATATGTTGCATTTTTTGCATGTCATACTCCGATGTAAAATTATATTAAAAATTTTAACTTTAAAACTTGGGCGGATAGTCACATGAGAGAACAAATGTTCAATGAAGCCATGAAGGTGATTGTGTGATAATTAGTTGATTTCTTGAGTTTCCCATTATGTCAACTTTGAATGGGAGTGCTGGGCGAGTAAGTCCACATACCGTCATAAAAGAGTCCGAGTCAAAAAAATTTAGCTTGATATTACTGAGATTATGGGTATTCCTCATGTACTCAATGCAGAGAATTTGATTTTAGATGTGAAGTCACCTTGTTTTGGACCATTAGTCGTCCTATTCAGCCTCGGTTTCCACCATCTCCACAACCTCTCCCACACCTTCAGCTGCCATTGCATCCCTACCCTTCACCTCTACAGTGACTTGTTTTGTACGTGGGTTCCTCAGCTACGACAGCAATACGATGAACTTTTACAGAGACACTTCTTGATTGGAACGACGAGTCTTGCCTGATGAAAGTTTTCATCAGGGAGCATCAAAATTTCATGATTGAATTGTTGCATGTGCATTTGGGTTGGGTTTATGTTGTGACACCTTGTTGCTCATTTGTTTGTGCGTATGCTCGCATCATCATTTAGAAAACCCCATAGCTTCATTTGCATCTATCATCTGCTCTCATTCATTAATCCAGGGTTAATGGGCATCGCGCGTTCGTTTCCTATAAATTTTTCCAGTGTCAGATATGCCCTTTCTTTCTCTCCATGACCTATCATTATCTATTCATCTGCATTGGAAGCCACACACCCCTCCATTAGGTTGGCAAACACATCGAGTGCTCTTATGGCCGGCATATCGCTTGGGCTTGGCCTCTAATTGTCTCAACTTATGAATGCTTGGGTATCACTTCAACTGACTGACCTTAAGAGTTGCATTCAGTTTCTGACTTTTGAGATTGTTTCTCTTATTCCATCATCAGGTAATGTTAGTTTTGGGTAGATTTGTTTAATATAAGTAAAATATATGCAATGTATTTTAGGTAGAATATATGCAGTGAAAAGAGATTGTTAATAAAATTATAGCCTCATGATTAATGCTGAAAATGATGCAAGGCTGTATTGAGTAATTGCAAAAAAGGAGGTAATCAAACCTGAATCGAAGACAGATTAAAACCAGTTAACATGGTCTTCTTGGGTGCAAATGAATAATAACTTGTGAATTTCACAATGTGATTGGTGCTCTACCAATGCTTGTGCATTTCCATTGACACCATGAAAATTGAAATAGTATCAGTTGAATATACGCGTTAGAAGCGTTTTAATTTATGTTGTATTTTGTCACATTTATGTATTCATGTGATAGGTCACGTGTATTCCTTGCCTATTAATATGAATTCTTAGCCCGGTTTAGGGCATTCCGCCTAATCGATTATTCCGCTCTAATTGGTATCAAAGCCGAGGGAGTCGATCCGTTCCATCTCGTTCCATTTCCTATGATACGCCCCTCTCCTGTCTAGCCAAAAACCACATTGTCCACACCTCTCACATCGCCCCTCGTATCTTTGGTTCTGTCTGTCTTGTCCATGTTCATACCCCGCATTGTGATAAACTGGATGCGCGCTCTATCCGATGTGTTTTTGTTGGATACTCTCCTATCGCCAAAGGATATCGGTGTTATCACCCTCCAACGCGTCGCTACTATTGCACTGTTGATGTTACATTTCGTGAGGGGGAGTCATATTTTGGTCCTCGTCAGGGGGAGACAGGTAGTAACGGTGACGAGGCCTTCGACTCTCCTCTCCCGATTGTTGCCTCTTCTCATCTTCCACATTCTCATGTTTCGTGTACTGATCCTGTTCCTCCTTCCTCGCTTCCTCCTATATTATACACATAATCCCGCAGACCCCAGACTACTGAGCTAGTACAGACAGTGGATGTTCCACCAGGGCCGGTGTCTATCTCCGCTCCAGATTCAGATGATGACCTCCATGTTCCTCCTCATCTCAAAGGTAAAAATGGTGGCACCAAACACCTCATTTCCAACTACATATGTTATTTTCACCTCTCTTAGGCTCACAAAGTTTTTATCTCATCTCTTTCCTCTATTATGATTCCTAAGACCTAGCAGGAGGCTGTTCAGATACCTGTGTGGAAACAGGCTATGGAAGAGGAAATGAGTGTCTTGGAAAAAATGGAACATGGCGGCTTGCTAGTCTTTCCCCAGGGAAGCACACGGTTAGGTCACGCTGGATCTTCTCTGTTAAACAGAATTAAGATGGGGTGGTGGAGCGGTACAAAGCTCGCTTGGTCGCTCAAGGGTATACCCAGACCCAAGGTATTGACTACCAAAAGACCTTTGCCCCTATTGCAAAGATGAATTCAATTCAGGTGATTCTCTCTTGTGCTGCTAGTCGTGGATGGGAGATACAACAACTCAATGTCAAAAATGTGTTCTTGTATGGTGATCTGGAAGAGGAAGTCTACATGACTATCCCTCCGGGCTTTATCAAAGAAGGGTTCAATGGAAAGGTCTGTCGTCTGCAGAAATCCCTATATGGCCTGAAGCAGTCCCCGAAAGCTTGGTTTGAACGGTTTAACAAAACCATACTTCAACAAGGTTATGCTCAAGGACAAGCTGATCATACTCCCTTTATCAAGAGGAGAGGAGCGCAAGTATCAATTCTTATTGTGTATGTGGAGGACAGGTGATGGCCTAGAGGAGATCGCTCACTTGAAAGAACAACTGGGTAAAGAATTTGAAGTCAAGGATCTGGGGAAGTTGAAATACTTCTTGGGAATTGAAATAGTGAGGTCTCGTCGAGGGATCTTCATCTTTCAAAGGAAGTATACCCTTGATCTTTTGGATGCAACTGAGATGCTTGGGTGTCAACCCGTGGATACTCCAATTGAGGCTAATCACAAGATTGACACGGATACTAGTGGGGAGAAAGTGGATGCTTCAAAATACCAACGATTGGTTAGGAAGCTCATATATTTATCTCATACTCGCCCTGATATTATGTATGTTGTGGGTGTCCTAAGTAGATTCATGCACTCTCCCTCAATTTGCCATCAGCAGGCAACATATCGCCTGAAGAAGTTTCCAGTACGTGGGATTCTGTTCTTTGCGAACCAACCTTTGGAGATTGAAGTGTTTACAGATGCTAATTGAGCCCGTAGTCAAGATGATAGAAAGTCTACTACCGGGTATTGCTCGTTTTGGGTGACAACCTTGTTTCGTGGAAGTGCAAGAAGCAGAATGTTGTTGCTCGCTCAAGTGCTGAAGCAGAATTTAGGGCTATGACGCAAGGAGTATGTGAGGGATTGTGGTTGAAGACAATTCTCCAAGATATCGGTCTTCAGATGAACAAACCAATTACTATCTACTGTGACAACAAGGCGGCCATTAGTATTGCACATAATCCGGTTCAACATGACAGAACAAAATATGTTGAAGTTGACAAGCATTTCATCAAAGATCACCTTGACAAAGGGAATATCTGCACTCCATTTATGAACTCATGATCAGTTGGCCGATGTCTTCACCAAGGGGCTAAGCAGTGACAACGTCATGAACAATACTGACAAGTTGGGAATGATCAATATATTCTCAACTTGAGGAGGAGAGTTGAATATACGCGTTAGACGCATTTTATTTTACGTTTTATGTTGTCACATTTATGTATTCACGTGATAGGTCTTGTGTATTCCTTGCCTATTAATATGAATTCTTAGACCGGTTTAGGGCATTCCGCCTAATCCATTCTTCTGCTCTACTGTATCCAGGTTCAGTATACAGATAATTTCCCGTTCTTTTACATTTGGATACTTTGATGGTCTCAATGGTCAGTATGCAGGTTTTAGTTCCTTTCAAAAATTAACCTTTTCAAACATTAACTTAGTCATCCTTCGAAAGCCCCCCTCCCTTATAATCTTGTTAGCTATCAATGGCAATCAAAATTACTGTTATATCTGCACTATATAATAAGGGAAACCATTTTGGTGTAATCATACATTTAACACTATCAAAAATACTCCTGCTATAGCTTATATACTACACGTCTTTGATGTTGCACCTGGGCTTCCTATTTTACCACTTATTTTTGTCTTTTACATACTTTAGCCAAAGACAGGAAGAGGTTGCATGTGGGGACCACATACACATGCATATGTGTGTGTGTCTATATATATAGGATTGTTTATGGGGACCTCTACCTACGAAGCACGGATATGTAAAAATGGTCTACGTATCGACTCGAACGCGTACCGGATACGGGAAATGCCTGGAAACGCGCGGAAAAGCGTTTCCAAAACTCCAGGAAACGGATTTAAAAAAATATATATTTTATTTTCGGAATCGCATATCCCGCAAGGGGGATACACGATTCCGTGAGATATAGAGCTCGCGTATTTCATTTTACGCATTAGGTTTTCCTGTTCCGCTCCCGATCCTGCCGGCGTTCCGCTCCCGATTCCGCCGATCCCGCAGGTACTCTTTTCTTCTCTTCTTCTTCTTCTTCTTCTTCTCCTGCTTCTTCTCCTTCTTCCTTCTTCTCCTTCTTCTTCTTCTTCTGCTTCTTCTTCTTCTCCTGCTCCTTCTCCTTCTTCTTCATCTTCTTTCTGCATCATATTAATATCCAATATATGCCTAAAAATATTGCTAAATATGCCTACATCTCTATTCTCTACATGTTACAAATTAATCTAATTTTGCTTATGGTATTTACATTGATAATCCCCCAACAACTCAAACAAGTAATGGAGATGACATTTTCCCTTTTCCCTTGATGGCTTTCCTTCCACAAAACTTGAGTTCTTAATGTTAGCACCATGTTAATCTGATGTGATCTATGTAGCACTTATAGTAATAACAAATGCGTGTAGCTAGGATTTTCCACTCAACAGTTAATCTATTGTTGTACAAAAAAATGTGTGTAGATAGGAATTTCTCACATGATCCAATTTTATTATGAGTTTGTTAACATTGTTTGTTATGAATTTCATTGTTGTTTAAATTAGGTCTTATCTTCATAACATGGATTCAAGTAGCGGCGTTACTGAAAATGACAAAAAGCCTTTTTGGAAATATGTGACAAGAGGGAACAAGTTAACTGAAGGAGGTGGAAGTATAAGTTGGACATGTAATTTTTGTGATAAGCCTTACAAAAGCTCATACACTCGTGTGAAAGATCATTTATTAAGGATCAAGAGTAGTGAAATTGGAGCATGTAACAAGGTTCCATCTTCCACATACAAGAACATGTTGAAGGAAGAAAAAAATGCTCAAAAGCTTATTGAGTGAAGACTTCCAAAATTTATACCGGTAGCTCCAAGTACTTCAAGTGGAGTTGGAAGTGTTGGGAGTGTTGGTGATAAGCGGAGAAGAAATGATGATCCAAGCGGTAGAGAAAAGAATCCAATTTCTAGTGCATTCAATAATGAGGATATAGCTCATTTAGATGCTTTAATTGCTAGGGCATTTTATTCTGCGGGGTTGCCTTTCAATCTAGCAAGAAATTCTTATTGGAGGGAATCTTATTCTTTTGCCGCTAGCCATAACCTTGCGGGATACGTACCACCCGGATATAATTCTCTAAGAACCACATTATTGTTGAAGGAGAAGATCAAAATTGAAAAAAGATTAGCTAATTTATCGCTTGATGAACCAAGGTTGGAGCTCTCGATTATTGAAGTAGAAGATGAAGTTGATACTATTGGAGAGAATGTTTAATTTTTATATTTGATATTTTGCATGTAAATGTAACAAAACAATGCTCTCAATTGATGTAATGATGTATTGATGTGGATATGTGATAGATTGTTCTTTATGGTGCTTGTTTCCTTGAATGTTATTTATAGCATTATATGAAATGTCAATTATATTAAAATAATTAAAAACGTTTCCCGTATCCTAATTTTTTTAAAAATCACGTTTCTCGTATCCGTTTCGTATCCCGTATCCTGTTTCGGTCCCCGTGCTACATAGACCTCTACTATAAGTTTGCAAAATTATAGATTACACCCTTTATCTTTTGAAATTACGAAGACCCCCCATGTAAGTTTACATTTCATAACAAGCATGCATAAAAATACCCCTGTAAATTTTCTCTAGGGTGGTTTTTTGTTGCCTGCCTGCTATGGAATGTAAACTTGTAGGGGAGGTCTTTATAATTTAAGGGGGAGGGGGGGGGGAACCTGTATTTATGCCGATAAAAATTCAATATTATTTTCCATCTTTTTCACCTTTTCTTTTCTGTCACCTATCCTTGCACACTATATAATTCTTATTACTTTCCTTATATGCTATTAAGAAGTATTAGATATCATTCAGACAATATTCTATGGGTCATGGATGGAAAAAAGAAAAGGAAGACTTAAGTATAAAAAAAGAATTTTAATAAATTTATTCAAACATCTGTGAGCTTAAAAGCTGAGAAATTGAAATATAAAAATGGTATTAAATGAATCTAATAAATATTGCACATCTTCCCTCTATATGTACAAGAGGTGTAATAGCTAAATTCTACAAGAGGTGTGACGCAGGGTAAGGCCCTAAGGAAGCTACGGTTAGATGCAAATGCAATTTCCAACAAAACTAATCTTGCAATCTTATAGTTTATAAATCAATACAATTTTATCCCCCTCAGAGATATAAGCTTTTAAATAAAGTTAACAGGAAAAGATGTATAAGCATGAGAGTGCATGAATATAAATAGCTAGGTAAATTGAAAATTACAAAGTCTTCATTCGTCAAAGCCTTGGAAAGAAGAACTACAAGCTAATATTCTCAGAACAGGAAATTGCAAATAATTCAACCAATTGAAATCGACTTAAACTTTGAACTTGCACAACACACAAAGGGTGAGGGCTGTAGATGTCTTTGGAGGACTGTCAGGGAGGCAAGGTCGCGATTCGAGGCTGATTTCAGTCCTCTCAATAAAGGCCCAACTGCTGGACAGAGATGGCGGCTGCTGGAATAAACTTGGAAAACCGGGAAATTGGACAATGAGACCGAAATCATGCAAACATCTGCTGTAGTTGGCTGTTCAGGAACCAGGACAGCAATTCTGGGCTATGCAGGGAGGCGGTTTTGGTGGCTGGCAGCAGTTTTCTGAATGGGGATGGTTGTAGGAGTGGCGTGGGATGCTTAGCAAGAATTCTGGACTGCTGATGGGTGGTTGGACAGCAGCAGATGGCTGTGTGGGGGTGGGAAATGGGTGGAGAGACGGCTGCTGGAATAATTCCTGTATGGGGGGGGGGCAGAACAGTGGCTCCACGTGGAGAGGGGGGCTTGGTTGGGCTGGAGGAGGTGGTCGTGGGGATGGGTGACAAGGTGAGAGGCGGTTTAGGGGAATTATGGTGGAGTCCACATGAACTGGGGAGTTATAGGGGTGTCCGGCTGTTGTGGCGAGTGGGGCTAGAATTTAGGAATGGATCCTAAATTTTAGGAAGTGGTTAAGTGGGCGGTTAGGGGTGGTGGTGGAGGTGGATGGCCGGAGGATGGGAGGTGGTTGCCGGTGGTGGTGGAGGTCGCCGAAGAAGTTTTCCGGCGATCGCCGGAAAACTAAAATGATGAAGGGGAAATGGTGGTAGCTCACCGGAGTTGGCCAGAGACGTTCTCCGGTGATTGCCGTAGGTAGATATAAGGTGGAAATTGGGTTTGTTTTGGAGGATTTGGTGAGGGGGGGGGAGGTGGACTTGGGATCGACTGTGAGGTAAAGGGGATATGGGAGGGGCAGCAACAGACTGTTACGAGATATCTGGGAGAGGGGAGGGGCTGGTGGAGGTTGTGTAGCTAAGGGGGGGGGGGGGGAGGGAGGCAGTGGATAGGGAGGGAGTTAGGATGGCCGATTGCTATGGGGAGATGTTGGGAAAATGGGATCTGGGCTACAGTGGACTAGTAGGGAGGAGAAGGAAGGCTCCTGACTAGGGGGACTAGGTGGATTCTCAGGTTTCACACACGGGGGTCGACTTCGACACCGAATTGTCCAAAGGATGGGCTTCAATATGCAATTATTCAATACCCAAATGAGAGCCCTCACCCTTATAGACTCTTGGGGGGACAGTGGATGGCTATGATTGGCCGATCGTTGCGACTCAAAAATAAATAAAAATAAAACTCGAAATAAAAAATGAAAAGAACAATTAATGCTACGATCGATGATCCACTTAAGATGAATGGTCCCCATCGCCATTGTGCCCGAGGTCGTCGTTAGTAGACACGAACGGGTCGGACGGGCTGCTCCCCATCCACACCCCCTTCTTAGAATTATTCATCTCCATATAATGAAGATGATCGTAGTGTTGTCATAGGGAGGGTGCGAGTTTCTCGAGCTCTGGTGCTGAAATCCAAGTATCATCAGTAAATGGGCGGTTCTGCCAATGGATTAAGTAGCAAAATTTGTCTGGCGCTGATACATGATCATGGACCACGATCTCGGTGATGACGTCAAATGGGCTGGCGGAACTGGTAACGACGAATGTGGTGAAGGAACTGAAGAAGCCAAATGATCAATCAGTGTCGAGAACTCAGGCTAAGCAGGAGGCTGGGTGGTAGACGAAGGCTGCTGCTGATGCACTAAAGTGGAAGGGGAAAGTGGTGACAACTGGGACTGTGGCGGAGGCTGAGCAGATGTAGTGGCAGAGGGAGAAAGGTACATGTAGTCATGCGGCTCAAAGAATGGTGTCAGATCTTCAACGTTGAATATAGTTAAAATTCTCGTACTCTACGGGATATCCAACTCAGAAGCATTTATTCCGTTTCTTTTAAGCACAGTATAAGGACTCATTCAATTAGCATTTAATTTTTGAGCAGTTTCCTTTGGAACCTCTTAGTGCCTATGCGAACCATCGCTTGTTCTTCTTCATTGAAGTTTTGCATTCTCATTTGGCTATCATCATATGATTTATGAATATCATCATTGTAAGAAATCCTTCGTCGGACCGACTCATGCATGCTATATAGGTGCCTAACAAAATACTTGGCTGACTCGTTAGGATGGGACTCAACAGGAAGGGGAATAAGTTCTCTGGGTTTCTTAGACTCATAATCTAAGACTATCTGAAATCGACTTAATCCTCTCGTCCTATTCACTGAACTATTGAATGCAAATTCGACCATTTGTAACAGAGAATTCCAAGAGGCGGTCTGGTCACCAACGACGCTTCGCAGAAGATTTCCTAAACTCATGTTTACTACCTTAGTCTGGCCATCCGTTTGTGGATGGTTGACGAAAGAAAATAACAATGTAGTGCCAGTTTTCTTCCAGAAATAATTCATGAACCGGACATCTCGATCAGAGACGACGGTCTTAGGAAGACTATGCAGTCTGAAGATGTCCCGAATGAATAGTGATGCAACGTGAGACATGTCAGCAGTCATGCTACATGCGATATGTAAGCCATTTTGGAAAACGATCGACTATGACAAGAATAAAATCATGCTTGCTTAGTGGTGCTAGGTAACTTGAGCACGAAGGCCATACGGATTCCCACCCAAGGCTGGTGTGGTACCAGAAGTGTATATAGACCTGTGTTCTGTCGTGAACCTTTATCCGGCTGGAAGATGTAGTAATGTCGAATGACTCGAGCAATGCCCTTTTGAGTGTGGACCAATAAAAATGATCTTCAAGTGTGGTGATTTTATCCCTTCCAAAGTGACCAGCCGCGCTGCCGACATGCATCTCACAAATCAGATGATCTCGGAGGGAGGTCCTGGGAATGCATAGTAGTATGCCACAAAATAAATATCTGCCGGTGATTGAGTAGTCCGGGATGACCTCAGGTGGGTTTAGAGTTAGTATGGAGTATATATCCGTAAAGTCTGGGCATGTCAGATACTCTGTGACCAAATGCATGAATCTCGTGACCTCAGTGTTAAGGGTGTGAAGTAGTCCCACTCGGAGGCTAAGTGCGTCAGCTGGTTTGTTCTCAATACCAGCTCGATGTGTAAGAATGTTATGGAAATCAAGCATATATTCTATCCATTTGGCATGGCTATGACTAAATTTCTTCTAGGTGTCCAAATAACGTATGACCCGGTGATCTAAGTATAATACAAATTCATGAGGGGGGGGGGGTAGTGTCTCCAATATCTCAGTGACTGTACAATCGCGTAAAATTCCTGGTCGTAGTTGGAATATCTCTGTCAGACTTTGTTCTGTTTCTCACTAAATTAAGAAATCGAGAGACCCTCCTGACTGAGTAATCCTCCTATGCCCAACGGAGGCGTCACATGCTACCTCGAAGTCTCGACTGAAATCAGGTAATCAGAGTACCAGGGCCATGAACAACTTTTTCTTAATGTCCATGAATGCTTGAGTGGCGGTGGGTGTGCTGAAAATCTCCCTTATGAAACCAGCTCGTGTAGGGAGACATGATAGTGCTGAATCCTCCGACAAACCATTGGAAGCTTCGAGCTTCATGGATATTAGTGTGGATTGGCCAGTCTCAAGCGGACTTGACTTTATCAGGATGTACGGACATGCCTGAGGCAGAGATGATGAACCCTAGAAAGTGTACAGACTTGGACCGATAGGTGCATTTTATGATGGATATAAAAGTGCTCATTTTTTATGGTGCCGAAGAGCAATCATAAATGTGTGATGTGTTCCTCATAAGTCTGGCTATAAATTAGGATATCATCAAAATAGACTACGAGGAACTTACCCATATAAAAAAGGGCAGCCCGACGCACAAAGCATCTTCGTGTAGTGGGGGTCCGGGAAAGGGTACCACCATAAGGGTGAAATGTAGGCAAACCTTACTCTGCATTTTTGCAGAGGCTGCTTCCAGGACTCAAATACGTGACCTCAAGGTCACACAGAGACGTTTTAACCGTTGCGCCTAGGCTCCCCTTCGAGGAACTTACCAATATACGAGCATAAAATTTGTGTCATCATGCGCTTGTACGTCCTAAGGGCGTTGGATTGCCCAAAGGGCATAGCCAACCACTCATCTAATCCATCATCCATCTTAAATGTCGTCTTCCTTTCATCACCCTCTCTGACCTTGATCTGGTGTTACACGCTCCGTAGATCCAGCTTGGAAAAGATCTGGGTACCCGACATAATGTCTAGGAGGTCGTCGAGTTGAGGAATGGGAAACCGATATTTGATCATAATTTTATTGATAACCCTGCTATCAACGCACATTCATTGGCTACTGTTCTTCTTATAGGTAAGAAGGGAAGGTACGACACTGGGGCTCAGATTCTCTCTTATAAATTATGTTCGTGAGTGGCCAGCAATCTGCATTCTGAGCTCTTCGTGTTTGTCGGGGTTCATCTGGTAGTGTGGAAGATTCCGCATTAGATGATCTAGCATGAGATCGATCCCGTGT
The DNA here is from genome assembly GCA_039513925.1 of Platanthera zijinensis. Taxonomy (NCBI): domain Eukaryota; kingdom Viridiplantae; phylum Streptophyta; class Magnoliopsida; order Asparagales; family Orchidaceae; genus Platanthera; species Platanthera zijinensis. The sequence goes on from CM077080.1 coordinate 60,920,874, forward strand.
TGTATATCCCGTAGCGGGGGTAGCTCATCAAAAGCTCTTCTGTCGTGATGCCATTGTACTCATCTAGGAGGTGTTGGACGTTAGGATGGATGGACTCTTAAGTCCATAATTTCCTCCGTAGTCTGAGATGCAGCAACGACATATGCCGATTTTGTGACTCTCCCGAGTAAACTCACTACGCCGTAGAATATGGATAAGTCTTAGGGAACCCGTGGTAAATAAAGACTCGACCCTTCTCTTTGGAGATTCTTTGGGTTAGATCGGGGATAATGTGATCTTGCGGCCCTTATCAAAGAATAACTAATAACTAAGTGTTGGACCGTCCATAACAAGTCACAACCCTATCATAAAGCTAGGGCCTGCCTAGTAATACATGTGCGACGTCCATGGGAATGACTTCACACCAAACTCTATCCTCGAAGGAGGCTAACCAAATAAGCACTTGGAACCTCTGGGTGACCTGAATTGCTGTCTTATCTACCCAGACGACTCTATACGAGTATGAATGGGGTTCTACCTTAATCTTCATTCGTTCAAGCCCCTTTTGGGCGATGATGCTCACACAACAACCACTATCAAAAGCGAGCCTGCAGGGTCTGTCTGCGCTCGGGGAATAAGTGTAAAATATAGTGGTCCGCTTCCAATCTTCATTTACATGAGTGTGCAATAAGCGGAGGATAACACCCATCTCATCTCAAGTGCTCGGTCAGCATCATCTTCCCAACCTTCTTCTACGAGCACAATGATCTCGTCCTCCAGTAATTCTACAGGATTAGATACATGGTTAGGATCCTCCTTAATAAGTTGATTTCATGTGGGGCACTGCACTGCAGGTTGTCTTACTCTGACAATGATTACACTGGATTCTGGGCTTCGGGGGCCCGGTGGTAGTAGGGGTGACCCTTGTATCTATGGGAGCATGAGGAGGCATGAATGAGGTGGATCCCTGCTAAGGGAGCCTTCTTGGGGCAGAGCTATCAAACTATGAAGTAGGTCACCTCAGACCGGTAGTGCGCATGAACTGCTCGTATTTTAATGAGAGTTTGAAGATCCGCTCGACCGTTTCTAGGTGATGAGAAATGAGCTCCCTACGGATGTCAGCCCGCTATTCGGCCTTAAAGTGGAAGGCCGTCATAATATGCTCCTCAGTGACATCACTCCTCGTGACAAGCTCATCAAAACGAGTCATGTACTCGGCTACAGAAAGGGTGCCTTGTTGTTGAGTTAGAAGCTCTAGGAGTTGATTTTGGTACGAAGAGTGGAGGTACTTTTCTCTAAGCTTTTGTTTCATATCGTCCAATTGGGTGTGGGGGTCGTGGCCCTCTCTATCTAGGGAGTGCTCCCAACTTGCCCAATAATACTTGGCTTGCCCAACTAACTTCATTTATGAGAACCTCAGTTGCCTCTCGTTATTCATCTCATACCTATCAAAGTAGTTATCCATATCCAATAACCAATCGCTAAACACCTTAGGATCTAATTCCCATCGTAGGATGGAGAATCTATTCGAATGCGACATGTAATATCATACTCACCTCCAAAACATCTAGGGGCCTCATAGTGACCCACATAGTCATCTCGTCCGTAATCATATTCCGTGTCTTGAACGTGACGACCTCCATGCCTTTTCTTGCAAGTTATAATTCGTTAGATTTATGTTGTTGCATTTAGGGTTCATTCATGGTCCCCCGTCATTGGACTGCCCTGCATCAGATTGGTATCAAAGCTTAAGTTCAAGCTTAGTTTAGATTACGACTAGAGTCTATATGTCACCCCATGTCATATCATTGTAGCCGTTGCTATAATTCTCTATTTGAGGAATCATAGTCCACCTATGCTCGATTCCATAAAGTTCCTTTGGGAAGATCTTCATACCATTATGATGATTATCTTTGTCCCTGACCTATCACTTATAGAGGCCGTGTTGACTCTTCGACACAACTCGAATATGGTAGGAGTTACTACGATGACCATCGTTTTGAGGAGAGTTGAATATAAGTTTTGTAGAGTCTCCCCACCGTTTGATGATTTGTCAAGTCCCGAGGTCTTTTAGTTATTGGCTCGTGGGATTGAGATATTATCTATATCACTTTGAGTTATTCGGTGATTGTCGCGTTAGATCTGCAAAACTTAGGTTGCTTGGTCATGTGTGACAATCCTGGGATATTATTGATAGGAGCCTTGCGCAAGATCAACTTCTTCCCATTACTAGTTGGATGGAGATGAAGTAGAAGTTGTGTCACAAGTATTTTTTGACGTCATATAAGAATCGTCTCCTCGAGCAAGTATTTACCCTCCAACAATGACCATGTTTGTTGCTGAGTATAAAGATTGTTTCAACGAGTTAGTAGTGATGAACGACATTTAGGATGAGCCAGTCGCTGTAAGATTCCGTTCCGGGATTATGTCTGCGATCTGCATCACACTGTATGGTCATTGGTTAGATTCTGTTGAGTAGACATATCAACTCGCCCTCCACTACGAGCAGTCCATGAGATCCGCTAAAGTTAGTCGAGACTCACACCCCGATTGGCCCATCTCGAGGAGTCCTCCCCAGCTTAAGGCCACACCCATGCTCACTCGTGTCCTTATGAACACAAATGAAGGGGCACCTGATATAGATTTCTCCAGTGAGATTCAGTGACCGTTGAATGGTTCGTCACTAGAGCCCGACCCAGTTATGTGACCCCTAATGAGAGTGAGTACGAGTGAACTGGTGATCCTATAGTTACATTTCGTCCCCCACCCACTATTTTGACTTATGTACTACTAGACCATCAAGTCACCCTTGAGCACTTGTTCATTAGAGCTTCACGATTAAGTAGTGATAAGTTATGTCCGTAGTAAAAATCGAGAGTCTAGCATTGATTTTGTAGTGTCTGTCTCACCTGCTTCTGATGGCACCACCGCTATGCGGGTACCCTATTTTAACACTCATCGCATCTGCAATGAATGTTATTATACCCAACCCGATAAGTCACCTGTTGAATTTTCCTTTGTGAAGACATTCAACATGTCATAAAGCGACGTCCCAGTGTCAATGTCTCACTTATTCTTATGAGTGTTTATCTCACACTTGACAAGTATTTTTACACTCCACCTAGAAAGCCTCTAGATAAAGCACCACTAATTATGGGTGTGTCTACTATCTATGAATAGTCGAGAATGAGTGTGCTCTCGATAGCCTGGGGATCAATTCTATCATCGTTAGTGCTGACATCTCGGTGATTATTTAAGTGATCATCGCACCCGCGATGAATTTTTTGTACACCCCACCCACCGAATTCCCTGATTATGCAGAGCCTCTACATAGGGAATTCATTATGTATGTCAAACATCACTTATCGTCATTACGTAGCATGCATAAGTCTATCTGACGTATCAACACTTATAATAATGATATTTATAAATTTTATGCCGATAGCCACAAGTACAAAGATTCAAAGATGGGGAACATATGTTGGTCTGTATACATGTTGAGAGATTCTCTAAAAGAACTGCTCGAAAATTAAATGTCAAGCGAAAGAGCTCTTACAAGGTTATCAAAAGGAGTGGAACAAATGCTTACAAACGAGATATTTCATAGAGTATGAGAATTTCACCTGTATTTACCATTAAAGATTTGACTCCTTTCTTCGAGCCACACGACTATATGTACCCTTCACCACCCTCCAAATAAGCTCCTCAACCTCAACCTTCGTCTGCTACTTCACCAAAGCCCTGACCTCCACCTACTACTTCACTCCAGCCCCAATTTCTGACACTGATTGATCATCTGATTTCTTTCACAGCAGTACCATTGTCAACATTATCCTTCAGTGTTTTTTATAGCAATGTGATTTTTGGTATCGACACCGCCGTTCTCGACATTGACGACAACAACAGTACAATTATTAGTACTGTCTTCAGAATAAACTTTCTCTACTTCAACTCAAAAATCTTTAGCACTATCTCCCATAGCAATAACACCACCTTCAACATTGTTGCCAGCTTCAACAACACCATCCTCAGTTGCATCATCAACATCGGCTTCATAAGTACCATCTCCAGCCTACGCAACAGTTGTACCCTCGAGCCTGGCCCACGAGGTCAGTACACCTGCTAGAGGGATTCACCATGCCTTCATGTGAGAGCATGCTCATCTTCATTCACGAAGATGAATGTTTTTAAGGCCTGCTAATTGAGCATTTTTTTTGGAAATATCCCCCGATATATCGGTTTATATATCTGACAATATTTCGCGACCGATATATCGTTTAGAGTTCTACCCCTCTCACGAGGTGTAGGAGTCTGAAGCATCCCCCCTACTAGGCCGACCCTTAGCATTTTGATACGTCGACGTGTTCTCAATTTCAGTTATTTCATTTCTGAATCGTTTACTGCTTTTCAATTTGTTCAATTCAAAACGAGAATTTATTTATCTTTGGTTCCCCTCGGGTCTTACACCTTCCTCATGTGGAACCACCCTCCCAGCCGAGCCCCTCCCTTCTCCAATACATCACAGCCTGCAAACCACTGCCTGGAATCCTCCATTATCCCCAATTAAGTCCTCCCAGCTCTTCTTTTCACTCCTTCCGGTTCCTTATCCCTGGCTGACTGCAACACTCCTCACTAGCACTCCTTCCAGTCACTACTGAGAAATACTGCTGCCTGCCAGCTACCTTCCAGTACAGCTTTCATCAATGTGTCTAATCCATAGCTCTACGTGTCCACTGCTGGCATCCCCTCTCTCCCCCCTCAGGTCCCACTTCTTCCACCAGCAGTTGCTAGGAAGTCCAGCCTTTTAAAGTTCATTTCCAGTCGGGAATAATGCCATCCAACTTCCTGCAACTCCATTGAGAGCCCGGGCTTCAGTGTCCACCACTGTCCCGTCCCGGGAGAGCCCTCCAAGTCTCCTACTTTATAGTTGTGTTAGTTTTAAGTTTACCATGAATTATTCTTTGTTGAATTAGTGGTTGCTTCTATAATTTGCATCATATCTTATTTGTAATATTTGTTTCCACACCATTTGGAGCTAGTGGTAATATTCATTTGATTGCTTATTTATGATGTGTTCTCTCACATTAATACTACTACACGTGCTCTCTAATTTCGAAGTTTTCTTTTATTGTTGTTTTCTTGCTTTTGCTTTTATAAATCAAATTATTGCAAGTTATAATTCGTCGTATTCATGTTGTTGCATTTAGAGTTCATCCATTATCCCGCGTCATAGGACTGCCCCGCTTCACCATCAGCGCATAATTCTGCGCTCCTTAGCATTCTTGATTGTATTCATGTGAATTGTATCTTCTAAAAATTGGCGTGCATATGGGGTCTCAATAATATAGTTAACTATTTCGATTTCCTGCAACATTTATTTGATACTTTAAATGTACTTTCTCACTACCTACTTAATCAATTGAAAATGGGGATTTAGTAACGCGTTTAACCATTTCTATTTTGTGCAGGAATATAGTACACTCTATGACTATTTGCATAATCAACCGAAATGTGTATGATAGAACTGTGTAGAGTTTTAATATATTTTTAATGATCTTTATCTAGTGTTCTTATTCTAGTAATCTCAGTGTGGCTGTAGTTAGGATAAATATCTTCAAATGAATTTTGGCTGATTAGTTTTTTACCTTTCTATTAGGTACGGGTCCTCATTCCGTTTTGTTGGTGATTATGTGGATAGAAAGCTATTTGATACTACAAGAAGACGCAGAACAAGGATCATTGCAATAGATGCTCTTCATTCGCCTGGAAAGTGGCAATATGGAGTTGATTGTCTTGTTAGGTACATCAAAATATTTTAATATTTACGATACATTATGAGTTGAAGTTAATTTCAAGTAACAAATTATTAGCCACAATATTAGTGTCTGCAGTGTAATGAGATTGGTTGTTAGTGGCATAATGGTGTTTTTTGTAATTTGTTATTTCCAGGTCCTCCTCCTAACCCATGCATGTGTTTGTGTAGAGGATTAGCTGATATTGAATCAAACTTCTATTCTTATCTCTTTCCATTCGTCTTAGTATTATAACATATTCTTGATCCCGCTCGGTGTGACCTCGCTTGATCCGTCTGCTGCTTGTCGAAGCTGATCTCACTTTCCAATCTCCGCCCAATCCCTCTCGCTTTGGCCTCCACCCTCTACGGTGACCCTACCTATTGGTTCTGTGCGCTCAACAACTGCGACTGTGCTCGTCAGATGTCGTAGATGCATGTGTCGGGTGTTTCTTGATTCTTCCCTCCATATTCTACCTCAGGCCGAGGTCTCCAGGCCTCCTTCTGACCTAGGACGTCCCTTCTAACTCTCTCACTTCTTGCTTCTTATCTGGTAACCAATCTATCTATGTCCTCTCTCGACATTGCTAAAGCCATCTCATGGCTTCCTCAACCTGCTTCCCTATCCATCAAATAAAGATTTAGAGTGGTGTGATATGTTCAAGTGATTGTGTCGCATTCTTGTTCTTGTTCCCGTCTGGGCCGTATTTCTATGACGGTCCGTTCGGCCCCCCTGGAATTGGGAATTGGAATTGGGGCAATAGAATTCCAATTCCAGTGTTCGGATGTTAGGAATTCCCTCGGAATTGGAATTGGTCCAATTCCATGGAATTTATTTTTGTACTATGACTAATTTTTAGGGGTAAAGACAGATATTTCATAGAATTCAGTTTTTTACTATGGCTGTCGTTGCCTGATCTCATCGTCGTCGCCCGATCTCGCCGCCGCCGCCCGATCTCACCGTCGCCGTCTGATCTCGCTGCCGCCGCCCGATCTCACTGCCGCCGCCCGATCTCACTGCCGCCGCTTGATCTCGCTGTCACCGCCCGATCTCACCTCCGCCTCCCTATCTCGCTTCCGCTCACTGCTTCCGCCCGATACCTCCGCCACCGCTCGATCTGGCCGCCGCCGCCCGATCTCGCCGCCGCCACCGCCCGATCTCGCCGTCGCCGTTTGATCTCGCCGCCGCCGCCGCCCGATCTCGCCGCCGCCGCTCGATCTCGCCGCGATCTCGCCGCCACCGCCCGATCTCGCCGCCACCGCCCGATCTCGTTGCAGCCGCCCGATCTCGCTGCCGCCACTGCCTGATCTCGCCGTCGTCGCCCGATCTCGCCATCGTCGACCGATCTCGTCGTCGTCACCCGATCTCGTCATCACCGCCCGATCTCGCCGTCGTTGCCCGATCATTATTAATTGTTGGTACACTACTTGAAGTTGATTTCTCTGGTGTTGTGTTCCTTTTTTGCCAACTTTTATATTTTCTTAGAGATTGTAATGGAATAATTCTCTCCACCACTTTGTTTTGTTGCAATAACTTCGTCCCGAGTGACACAAAGCTCCAATTTCAAATTGTCATGTCGCCCGATCCTACAGGTATGAGAAAAAAAGAAATTCTAAACCAATTCCAATTTCAATTCTAGAAATCCATCCTGCTGCCGAACAACTGCATTGGAATTCAGACTAATTTCAATTCTCACAGGAATTGGAATTCAGACCAATTCCAATTCTCACAGGAATTGAAATTAGATGAATTCCAATTCTGCAATTCCAATTCCAGGGGGCGGAACGGACCGTGAGAGATTTTTTAGCTTCGTCGTCCAGTGTTCAGGTGCCGCAAATGAGTGTCCCTCGAAGGACATTCATTTGTCTCTGTTAAATCCCAAGCCTATTTGTAAAAAGCCCAATGAAAATTAGTCCATTGTTCGTTTTTTTTCTTTATTGTATTTAGTCCCACATCACCGAGTGTAAATTCTTCCTTCTCCTCTACTCTATATAAATATAAAAGTTCCTTTTTAATGGCTAGGTTTTTTGGAATATTGTCTATTTAATTTTTCAAATTCTTGTATGATATCAAAGGCTGATGAAATCACTCGTAGCTCTCCTCTTTCGTGAGTACTCCTGACCTTGAAAAAAATCTTTTCGAGCTCATGTGAACACTCCCAACCTCACACGAAAGCTCCTACTTTCCCAAAATTCCCCTCTTGCTACCTTTCAAACTAACCCGCTCCCACAAATAAATTCTGCTTGTTTGCAGTCCCAGCTCATCCTAGCTTATCTCTTGAACTCGCGGTTCAACTTATCCCGTGAACTCGCGGTGCAGCTCATCCTGTGAACTCGGCGTCCTCGACAAAATAGAGATCGCCGAGCTCGCTATCCTCATCCAACTTGCTCATCCAACTTATCACCGTGTTTTGAAATCTTTGACCATGAAACTTGCTTCTTTTTAGTAAAAGTCCTTCCTTGGAACTTATTCTTCGTCACTTTTTGTTTTTGTGAGAGGATGAGTTTCGGTTATGTTGTGCTAACATAACATTTTGAAATCTTTGACGAGGCATACTTCACTTGGTGTAAGCTATTACTTGACACCGACACGGGACACGCGATATGATATGACACGACACCGACTCATCAATTCTCAAAAAATCTCCGACACGCTGGGACACGTATATTAAATATTCATTTTTTTAATTAGTAAAAATAATTAAGTTTTTAAATATTATTCATTAAATATTCAAATCAAAAGTTAACTTCAAAAAAAATGATAGAAAATATCTCAGTAAAAATTGATTCTCATGCAAACTTTTTCCCCACTTTCAATCTTTTTCTAGAGAAAATATCTACTCGATCCATTTTCACTGCTTAATGTTAAAGACACTTCGTCACCCGTCTCACCATTAGCTACAGCGGGACACGCGTTCCGATTGAGCGGACACGCGTTCCGATTGAGCGGGACACGCGTGCCCGATTGAGCGGGACACGCGTGCCCGATTGAACGGGACAGTGCCCGATTGAGCGGGACACGCGTGCCCGTTGAGCGGGACACGCGTGCCCGTTGAGCGGGACACGCGTGCCCGATTGAGCGGGACACGCGTGCCCGATTGAGCGGGACACGCGTGCCCGATGAGCGGGACACGCGTGCCCGATGAGCGGGACACGCGTCTGAGCGGGACACGCGTGCCCGATTGAGCGGGACACGCGTGCCCGATGCGCGGGACACGCGTGCCCGATTGCGCGGGACACGCGTGCCCGATTGCTCGGGACACGCGTGCCCGATTGCGCGGGACACGCTGCCCGATTGCGCGGGACACGCGAGTCTCGCGTGAGCCAGCGTGTCAGATTTCCGACTCGAGTGTATGTCGGAGAGTCGTACGAGTGTCGGACTCCCGACACCGACACGTTGGGCATTTTGAAGTGTCGGTGCTTCATAGGTGGTAAGTCGAGACGATTGCTTGGTATTCATTAAGAAGTGGCCATCCTAAGATGACATTATAGCTTCCCGGGTCACCAACCACTACAAAATTGCTTGACGAGTCACTCCACACATAGTGACGGAGAGGATAACGAGCCATTCAATTTCTTTCATTTCTCCTACAAACCCGTAGAGTCGCTCAACACAGGCCCGAAGCTTCCTCTCAATGTTCATGGCCTCAAATATGAGTTTGAAGAGAACGTTGAAAAATCTTTCCAATGCCGATGAAAATTCGAGACACCGAATAGTTGTCTAAGACCTATTTGATGACGACAACGTCGTTGAAAGGATTGTAGTCTTTGGGAGATCTTCTATGTTGAAGATGTCTCCCCTTGGTGGAGTGGTATGAGAGGTGGAAACAACCTCTCGTTTATAGGCTTTCCTCATGCTAGCCTATTTGGAGCATTTAAGGTCTACTCCTTCATGAATGCAGTTGATTTGACCTAGATAGCCCATGACATCTGCTCTGATGCATTCACAAACATAATTGATACTCTCGATGGAGCCAATATCTTCTTATTCTATACACTTACATTGCTAAGGGGAGTGTACTTCAAGTAATTTTCCCTTAGTGGAGATGAGCTTGTCACGAGTCTTCTAGGAGACATTCTCGTAGCTTGCCCGCCCTTGGCATTTTCTTAACTAGATCCCAGGGAGCTTGGCAACTTTTCATATCATGACTTACATCCTCGTGGAACTAACAAAAGAATTCCCAGTTATGATTCTCGTAACCTGCCTTGAAGGGAGGTCTTTTGAAGCCAGACTGCTTCTGGATTATTTGGACTGCCTCTGGATTATTTGGACTGCCTCTTCCATTGGTAAAATTAAATTGGTGTGCTCCTGTTGTGAATTGTCCTATCTATTCGGGCGATGGGCATAGGATTGGAAGGGACGAGCTTGTTGTGGGGTTGGTAGTAGAGCTTGCGATGGAGGTTGTACGAGTTTGTTCCATGGTGAGCAACGAGGCCGAGGTGGCCTCATTTGCTAGAAATGCCAGGGTGGAGGTGAGCGTTGATTGTGGAAGTTCTTCCCACGTTACGACTGAGGGGGGTGTGACTTTGATCGATGCTTCAGGGCACGGTGGTGATGGCCAGTGGGAGGTTTGGTGAGAGAGGGATTCTTCCCCGCTACTGCTGTACAAGTTGGGTGAGAGAGGAGACGAGCCCATGATTGGTCATCTCACCTTCAATGAAGTGGTTCTCCATGTTGACCAGGACCCGTAAGAACTTGGTGGCATCCGACTGACTTCAAACTTGAAAAGCTCTCCCCGAATTCCACACATTAGGACAACCTAATACATTGTTGGATCAACATCATGGATCCCAAGAATTTCTTTCGGGAACCTGTCGATGTAGTGACTGAGAGTTTCAGTCACTCGATTAATCTAGAAGATTGCATATGGGCCACTTTTCTCTTATTTGTAGTGGTGAACCTCTGAAGAAGCTCCTTCCTAAGTTCTCCAAAGGAATTGATGGAACCCTAGGGTAATCTGTAGAACCAATTCCTGGCCTTCCCATTGAAGGTCATGAAAAACAACTTGCAATAAATCCCAATAGAGAGATTCCGTAGAGAAATTATAGACTCGAAATCCTACAAGTGATGGACGGGATTTTCCCTCCACGTAAACCGAGAGATGTGTAGTTTTGTGAGTTCCATTAGGATATGTTCCCATCGAGTTGTATATATGCATGGGGGAAGGCTCCTCCTCTTACTCGAATTGAGATTTACCTAACCCAACACATCATCCTTGTGTGCACATGTTCTATTTGTAAAGAACATGGATGACAGTATGAGGTTGTGCATTGATTACCGTAAGTTGAATTAGCTGACAATTGAGAATAAACATCATATTATGAGGATAGTTGATTTGTTTAATCAGCTTGAGGGATCTTGCACATTCTCTTAGTTAGACTTGAGATCGGGATATCATAAGTTCAGGATCCGTGTTGGGGATGTTTAGAAGACCACTTTCAATGCGGGGTATAGACACTACGAGTTTGTAGTCATGCCGTTCGGACTGACTAATGTCTCATTTGTCTTTATGAACTTGATGAACAAAGTGTTTCAGGAATTCGTAGATCGATCGTTATCTTCTTCATTGACGATATCCTGGTTTATTCAAAGAGTTAAGAAGAACATGTCGCTCACCTTTGAACAGTTTTGAGTATCTCTTCAAGTATGGGTGGCTTTTATAGCGATGCTTCGGGTCAAGGCTTGGGATGTGTGCTTTTGCAACATGGAAAAATCATAGTCTTCTCCTCCAGACAAATAAAGGACCGCGAGAAGAGTTATATTGTGCACGACTTGGACCTAACAGTCGTCATTCACACACTACACACTGAAGATCTTGAGACACTATCTTTTTGGTGCACATTGTAACGTATTTACAGATCACAAGAGTCTCGCGTATATCTTTGATCAACGGTAACTCAATATGAGACAGCGTAGATAGTTGAAGTTTTTGTCTGATTATTATGTGGATATTCAGTATCATCCTGACAAAGCAAATGTCGCAGCAGATGTTCGTAGTAGAAGTTTGAGTTATTCTCTTATCAGGAGTTGATACGAGCACTAGAGAGGCTGAAGATCAGTGTGATACCTCGTGGCAATGGGAGTTCTGCAAGTTTAACCTGGATAGAAATCACGTGTGCTATTAAAGACCGAATCAAACAGACATGAAGTATAGGAAAGCGCTTGCTTGAGCTGGGAGCTGCGGTTGAGTGATGAGTTTCAGTCCTAAGGGCATCATCTTCACGTGTTCATTTCATTTTTGAAAAAGGAAAGAAAGGAGAAGTCTATTAAGTTATGTCTCCATAATAGTTTCAAAACAACTGGGAATACCCGAGAGAAAGTCAGCTCAGGCTTTACCAATCTGGAAAAAGTACTGTAAAAACTTAATTGAAATCATCCAACACTTAAACTTTTAACTCTGCAGAAATCCTTATGTCACGGTGTCTATGTAGTCGACAAAATATATAGTCTTTTAAACGACACAGTCGACAAATTACTTATCCTTGCAGTCGATGCAGTTGATAAATAACTTAGCTTCTTGCCGATGCGGTCAACACTTTTTAGTCGATGTAGTTGACACAACACTTAGCTTATAGCCGATGCAGTCGACATTTTCCAGTCGATGTAGTCGACAAAATACTTAGCTTCTAGCCAATGCAGTCGACACTTTCCTGTCAATGCAGTCGACAAAACACTTAGTTTCTAGCCGATGCAGTCGACATTTCATTTAAGGCTAATTTGAGCTTCTGCCTCTAAAATCTTTTAACTTCAGTGACTTTCCTCGTGATAGTGACATACTGACATGTCTAATATAAGATTAGATCATAGGCCAACACGAGGTTTGCACCCTGAAGGTTTACAAGGACAAAACCCTGTTTGAGTGACCATAAGTCTAACACTACATTAGCCTAGCACTCCCGTTAATCCTGACACAACAAAACTAATACACACATCATATACAAGATGTTTATTGTCATCTTGAGGCTTTCTTCAAATCAAAAATTTTGTGAATCCCAAAACAAATTTAGTTCAACACCCTAGTCTTTCTGCACTCGGTAGTCTTCACCATCAACTTTTCTCTTTTGTCTTTGGAAGTGGCCCAGTGCCTTGGGAATATATCTAGGAGGAGGAGCAGGTTCATTTGTGTGATTTTTTTTGTGAATCCTCCTCTTTGCTTACTGCTTCTCATACTTTCCCCTTTCAACTGAACTGTAGTACCTTGAGGTGTTGATGCCTAATTTTCCAAAGTTCTCCCATGTTTATACGATGATGTTTTTGCATATGGGGCTTCATTCTTCGTAACCAGACATATTCTGAATTTCAATTCTCCTTCTCTGTCTTGCCATCATAATCTCTTCTCGACTCTGAACAACCTTTTTCTTCTGAGATAAAGAAGCCTCTCCATGGTCAGCTGGATGAGAGTAATCATAATCATTCCATGCTTCTTCATAGTGTTCTGTAGGAGTGTAGTCATAATCAAGCTGAGATATATTTTGGAAAAGCATGCTCTGACTTCCCTGGTTGTGGTGAGTCTAGATTTAGAGCTTCTCTGGTAGCATTTGAGATCCAAATGGCTTGTTGGGCTAATTGTTGACTTATTGTCCTCTCCCTCTTTTTTATTTCTTCAAATATGTGTTTGTAGATGACCTCTTGAGAATCACCTATCTTTTGTTCCAGCATATTTACTTCTGCAACCATGGTGTTCTTGGTTTGGAGGAGATGACCATCCAACAATTGACTGCAGAAGTCAATTCTGTCCAATACATTCATTCTGTGCTCAGCCATGTTGTTATCAGTTGCTTGGAAGGCTTGAGGAAGATTTGCTCCAGTGACTTCTTGATTATTTATTATAGCCTGTATGCCCCGGTGAGTCATATCATTTTTCTTTGCAGTGAAGTCTACAACAGTCGCATCCTTCAAGAAGAAATGCCGTGTTTGAGCATTTAAATGGTGCATTTCTTCTTGTACTGTTGTGATCATCTCATTCAGTTCAATCCCCAGCCCTTGCATTGATGTCTGCACAAAATCTTCTATCTTCCTTCTTTGACTACCCAGCATGACTTGCAGCTGAGCCATAAAAGAACCAGAAGGTTCTTCTGAGGTTGGAGGTGCTGAAATCTTAGGCTCTTCTGCAGCTATTCTCTGGGAAAGGCCTGTGATGCTCATAGTCCTCATAAAGGTAGTCTGGAGTTGATTTCTGAGAGTTGATCTTGTCAGTGTCTGGGTCTACCAACACACTTTTCCGTTTCCACAAGTCTATCTCTTTAATTGTAGGGATGAACTCTTCAGATTCTTCCTGAACAGTAGTGAGTGGAGGTGTGAACTAGTCTGTTGATGACTTGGCCTACTCTTTCCAGATCTAAACCACCTTGGGCAGAATCTTGTAGGTTTTGACTCTAGGCCTGTAAGCGGTTCAATTCTAGGTAAAATCGAAACCGAACCGAATAGCCTCGACTTTTACACACCTAAAACCGAAACCGAAACCGAACCTGAACTGAAATTGATCGGTTCGGTTCGGTTTGGTTTTTTTAACATCGGTTCAGTTTTCCAACAAACTTAAAACATTGTATTCAAAAAAATATTGATTTTTGTTAGAGTTTTCTTGGATGGTCGGCTACTAGTTGTGTGGAAGTCCATGTAACTATAAAATATTATCGAAAAAATAAGTTCATCAACATTTAAAGAAAAACTCAGGGAACATATATAGCATTTAGTTTAACTAGTGCAATTAAAACAATAATTACAATTATATTTAATTTTCATTCAAAATAAAAACAATAAGTACATTATTTTTAATTTTCATTCATATGTATTTCATGATCAACTCCATTCACTTTCTTAGTGTTAGTTGTTGTCACCTAGGACGAAGAAGTTGGACGTCTTGATCCAAACAGAATTATAATACATAAGCTTTGTTAATAGTTTTTATTCAGTTCAGTTTTTTTGGTTTACCCAACAAACCCAATTGAACTGAAATGATTGTCGGTTTTCAGCCCCCCTAAACCAAAACCGAACCGAACCGACCGGTTCAGTCGGAAAATCAGTTCGGTTTAATTCGGTCAGTTTCGGTTTTTTATGCACACCCTTATTTGACTCCCCCTCCATCTCTTCAGTGATAGTTGTGTCATACTCTTCCAGTACCTCAGTTTCTGGCAGAGTCTTCCTGAACCAACTCCCCCTCAACTGTTACTGCATCTAAGATAGCATGGTCCTGGCTAAGTTGTCAAGGCGCGCGCCTGAGGCGCTGGGCGCAGCCCGCCGCGCTTTAACACTGCTGAGGCCGGCGATGTGGCCCAGGCGCTCCTCAGGCGCGCCCAGGCGTGCGCCTCACAGGCTCTCAGGCACGCTTGGGCCTTTCAAGGTGTTTTTTTTTAATTTTTTTTGAGATGAGCAAAAACATGATCTCAGGCGCACCTGAGACACCCCTAGGCACACTTGAGCACCCAATTTGCTCAACTTGGGCGCCCAATTCGCTGAAATTGAGCGAATTGGGCGCCCAATTCGCTGAAATTGAGCGAATTGGGGGCGCTGAAATTGTGCGAATTGGGGGTGCTGAAATTGGGCGAATTGGGGGCCCAATTCGCACAATTTCAGCGAATTGGGCCCCCAATTCGCACAATTTCAGCGAATTGGGCCCCCAATTCGCACAATTTCAGCGAATTGGGCGCCCAATTCGCTCAATTTCAGCGAATTGGGCGCCCAATTCGCTCAATTTCAGCGAATTGGGCACCCAATTCACTCAATTTCCTTTTTCCCCCATTTGTGCGCCTCACGTGCCTCAAGCGCGTGTCTGCGCCTTGCGCCTAAGCTCCAGGAGCCCTTTGCGCCTTGGTGCTCCTTGCGTCTTTGATAACTTAGGGTCCTGGTAAGCTTCTTCTTCCATAACTTCTGTCTGGAGTGTAGATAGTTCTTCTTGAACTTCTCCCAGAACCACCACTTCTTTCTTCAGTCTCCTCTTCTTTTCAACCGTTTTTCTTGGAGGGATTGTAGCACTTTTCTCCTTCTCATCTTGAGGTTGCTTAAAACTTTCTCATCCTTTCTCAGATTTAGGAAATGATTTTTCCCACCTCTCAATTGTCCTGTAATGTATTTTCTTTAGATAGTGCAGATATGCCTCATGTGATTCATTCAGCTGTTCACTTAGGCATTTGGGGCATTTAAGCATCCTCTCAACTATCTGAGAATGATTTAGCTCCAATTTGTCTTCTTGGTGAAGATTATTGCAGTCATGATTATGAACATTTCCTTAGAAATCCTGTCTTGTGAACCAGGTTTACAAAGGAGAGCCTCGTGTATGTCACTCATTTGCATAATAGATAAATTGAAGAATTATGCAATAATATATAATTTGAAAGAAGCTAGGCATAGAAAATTACTTTAAATTTAACATGCCCAATTCAATTTTGAAGAAATTAATTTTTTCTTCATCTAGAGCCTTAATAAAGATATCTGCCACTTGTTTGTCAGTGAGGACAAAATCAAGGCAGATATCTGTGTTCTCAACATGCTTTCTAATGAAGTGATATCTAATCTCAATGTGCTTAGTCCTGCTATATGACACATGATTTTTGGCAATTGAGATTGCACTATAAGAATCACAAAATAAAGGAGATCTACTTAGCTGTATGGTTTAATCCTATAGTTGTTGTATCCGTAGTAATTGAGCACAACAACTTCCAACAGAAATGTATTCTGATTCAGCTGTTGAGATAGCCAGACTGGTTTGCTTTTTTCTACTTCAGAGTGTAACACCCCATCCCAGTTTAACAACAATTCAGCCGTCCAGCCTAGTCAGCGATATGAAGAAAACCAAGAAACGGTATTAAAACTAGTACATAACAAGTAAAAAGAAAAATGCTGAAAAGTATATTTACAGCAGAAGTTGAATATGCAACTAAGGTTAAAAGTGTACCTCATCCTGGTGATTTCACAGAGCCACTAAAACTGAATAGGAAACAAATAACTGCATATCTAAATTTTTTACAACAAGTCTGGTACAAGATAATCTTAGACATTAATATTACATCAAGGTTATGAACTAAGTAACAAAGTACTGAAATGAAATAACTAAAAAGAAACCAACTACATGATGGACTACATGATGGACTCCATAATAAACACTCATCCTAAGCGCAACTTCTCAACTGGGTCCCCTGAAAAACCATGCCCAATAATGGGTCAGCCCAACGGGAGAGTAAGAAAAACCATTCCTCCTAGTGACACTGAAATTATATAAAAATAAATGAATGCATGCGTTTTATTTTAAAATCAATTTATACTATAGAAAAACTTTATGATAATATACTATGCATGCTCTGGCAAGATATCACTAGCTACAGGTTATATGATTTCGTACTCTCGTTCGTTTGCACAAGTTCTGATGTTGGTCATCTAAGTATTTTTCTAGCCTACGATCTATTCTTGAGTTCTAGGTGGTTCGTGCTTACTTTTCTTCTAAAGCTCTATACAAAGTAGTTCATAACGCGCAACTGTAATCTAACAATCCGAGTCCAACTAACGAACTCAGGTGTTCTAGTGTCACGTGGACACAAACTCGAATCTATTAATTGTCTAAAAGGGAAAGCATCTCCCTAAACTCTGAGGCCCATAGGGTACACTACGCATTATGAAAGATAGTGCGCCTCTACCAAGCACGAGAGGAGAACTCTGACGTGCTTCATAATCATCTTGAACTAGTACTACTCTGCTTGTGACGTTACTTTTTTGGGTACTAAAGACCGTTCATCAAATTGATGTGGTTAGCTAGAAGTTGTATTCGAGCCCCTAATATCTCATATTTGTATCTATATGTATATACATGTGGAAGTTCCGTATCATGCATTAATCCGAGATCTAACTGTTTGAGGAATTGGGAATTGGTCGCTATCAGGCAACGAGTTAACTGAATGATTACTAATTTACCATTTTTCAAAACGATACTAATCTCTTTTGTGCTGCTATAGTATTTATACGGAGTTACACGAACATTTAAAATGTAATCTAATTGATATGCCTAACCAGGAAGAATTAGAGTTTCTTACCGTGGAATTCCGCCGTTCAAACACGAGACGCGGTGGCATTGCTTTTGCAGCACTTGAAAATGTTAAAAGCTCTCTTTCTGATTCTCCCTACAACTCCAAAAGAGCAGAAAAGGTTATAAGCATCACTTCTAATATTAGGGAATACTACTTCATAATGAAGGACAAGAAATTACCCTTTCTCTAACGCCGAAGCGCTAGGATTTCTGAAATGGAGGAGTCAAATTCCCTAGTTTCCGGACTGAAATACGAGATCAGCACTGAAAAATTGATCCTTTGCTGGGAGGCATCGATTGCTGGAAAGGTCACTTGACTAGAGACGATGAAAATCTGGAAACGTCGAGAACTTCCATTAATGACCGGAAGGATTTGCATGAACAAAATAGGAAGAACAATAGGAACTCACCTTGGCTGTAAACAAAAGAAAGGGCACTCCTGACGATGGTCTAAAGCAAGGAGAAGAAGCAGTCGACGGCCTGCTATCGGCGCTCTGCACCGACGGCTTCTCTGTTGCTACGGGCAGGACGGGAAGTGTAAGAGGGAGCCGACTGAACTTTCTGGAGAGGAAGGAGACTTCGAATGATAGAGAAGTTGGAGGCGGAGGCTTCCTACAGACGATCGGGAGACGGAAGACTTGCCTGCGGAGGGTTGCACCATCGTCGGTTTCCAGAAACAGAAGTGCGGCTTGATCGGCGAAATAGGGTTACTGAAAGGTAAATACGCGGCTTATAATGTGCGACTAAATGCGGTTTTGGTAACTGCCGGGTGAGAGGGGGAAGGGTGAACCGGCACACCACTTGGGAATCTCTTTTTTTTCTTAAAAAAATAATAATTTACGGGTAATTTATGGGTGTTACGTAGGAAATTCGTCTTCTCTCGAGGAATTGACATGTTCTTGAGGTACTTTTCCTGTCTTCCTTGCACCCTGAAAAGTCTGCATCTGAAAAATCTGTCAGCTCAAAATCATTACTTTTAGGGTACCATAAGCCAAAATTTTGTGTGCCCTTAAGATATCTTAAAATCCTCCTGACAGAGAAATAGTGAGATTCATTAGGATTCACTTGATACCTGATACAAACACATGTAGAAAATATGATGTTTGGTCTACTGACAGTTAGATAGAGTAGGGATCTAATGATACATCTGTACGTGGTTTTATTAAAATGTTTTTCTTTTTCATCCTTGTCCAGTGATACATTAGAGCTTATTGGAGTCCTTATTGAGGTTGCACTCTTCATTCCAAACTTCTTAATAAGCTCTTTTGTGAACTTTGTTCGAGTGATGAAGATTTCATCTTCAGATGGCTTCACTTTGAGTCCTAAGAAGTATTTCAGCTCTCTCATACTTCTCATTTCAAATTTCCCCTGCATAAGGTTAACAAACATTTTACAAAGGTATCATCTGTATATTCAAAAATGATGTCATCTACATAGATTTGGACCAGCAAAGTCTCGTCTTTCTTCCCTTAGGAATAATATATTATCTATCTTTCTCCTTGAAAACTTGTTTTCATTGAGAAAGTTAGACAAAGTCTCATACCAGGCTCTAGGTGCCTGTTTGAGACCATATAAAGCTTACTTCAAATAATATACATGGCTAGGGTGAGAAGAATTTATTAAAACTGGAGGTTGTTCTACATATATTTCCTCTTTTAAGTCTTCATTGAGGAAGACAGACTGCACATCCATTTGATATACTTTAAATCATTTGTGAGCTGCATACGCTAGAAACAACCTTATTGCCTCCAATCTGGTCATAGGTGCAAAGGTCTGATCAAAATATATTCTTTCTTTCTATTTGTATTCCTTTGCAACCAACTTTGCTTTATTCTTGATTATGACTCCTTGTTCACCTAGCTTGTTTTTGAACACCCACTTTGTTCCAATGACATTGTGGTTATGAGGTCTTGAGACCAGCTTCCAGACCTTACATCTTTTGAACTGGTTCAATTCCTCTTGCATAGTCAGGATTCAGGATGGATCAAAGTTGGCTTCTTCAAATTTCTTTGGCTTTACCCAAGAGAGAAAGCTTGGGTGGAGAACTTCATTTATTGTGCTTCTCCTGGTTTGAACTCCTTGATCTAAGACACCAATGTTCTGAGTATGTGGGTGATCTCTTAGGTACCTTAAAGGTATTGACAATCTTTCTACATTCTAATCTGCTTTAGGTTCAGCTTGAGTCTTAGCCTGTTGTGCCCCTTCAGCAGCAATTTGTACATCTTCTGTTGGAAAGCTTTCATCTCTGATCAGCTCATCTAGTGAAGTTATTTCACTTTTCTCTTGCTGGTCATTGATAGACAACTTTTCCAGCCTTTGCTCAGTACCTGTATCACTAGAAGAATTAGGTCAGCCTTTATAGATCAGGCTGGTCTTATCAAATACAACATAAATAGATTCTTCTACTGCTTGAGTCATTTTGTTGAATATCTCGTATGCTCTACTATGAGAGTTATATCCAACAAAAATACCATCAAAAGCCTTTTCAGCAAACTTGGTCAGATAGTGTTTACCACAACACTTCCAATTGTTTAGGTTGGTTTTCTGCCTTTCACACATAACTTGTTGATTAAACTTATTTCCAAAAATCGTGAATCACTCAACAAGTATGTTAATTCCTTCTCTCTGTAACTCTATTTTGTTGGTTTAGGAGAGGAAAACTCTGCTTTTCACAGTCTGATTGAAATTGAGTTATATGGTCATATAGAGACTTATTGTGATTAAGAAAGAACACTTGTTGAAATCATCAACAATCACAAATTACTTTTCCTCCTAAGCTCTAGGACCAAGCATTTTTGCACATGGCAGACTGTGTTGACAGCCTCAGCAAAAAAATAAAAGTGCCAAAAATATTCTGGAAGTGACTCAATATAATAACACAAAAGGAATCACTCAACATAGTTCTACTAACGATCAAAACTATACTATCAATAAGAGTTCTATTCCTTCTCTCTGTAACTCTATTTTACGAGAAGGGGCGCCAGGAGGTTGAGCAGTTGTAGGAGAGGAAAACTCCTGAAAGATACGTTTACATTATTTTCTTATTAAGCTTTTCTTCTTTCATTCATTCTTTTTTTACACAACGTATTTTATTTTTGGTTTTCATCATTCTTTTTCTATTCATGACTCCTGATTGAAATTTAGTTATATGGTTAACTTTCCTTTCATATCACTTCTGATTTTGACAACGGACATTTACTTTTCAATCAACTGCCCATTTCATTTTGGACTTGCCTGACAAAGTTGGTGAACCGTGGCTTTTCCTTTTCCTTTCTCGTTCCTATTTTCTTCGTTGCGCTTTCCGCTTCTCCAGGGTATCTTATTTTTGTTTAAGACCTATTTCAAAAAAGGTTTTGTTGCCTTAGAACACTCATGTAAAACTAGAGAGGGTTTCTCCTTTTTCAATCATCAACAATCACAAATGTATAGACTTTTCCTCCTAAGCTGTGAATGAAAAGGAAACAAAAGGACTGGATTACCTTTCAATCATCGGAAGAAACGGAGGACCATCGGCGGGTTCGGCTCTTCCGTCGCCTGCAGCGGCTTCCTGCGGGCATATCAATGTAACACACGCGCGCAGCAGGTGTAAACATCTAGTAGAGTCCTTAATTTCAATGGGTTTGAATGAGGTCTTTGTTTGCTTGCCTATTTGGCATGCATGACAAGAGCTTTCCGGGACACTTCTACTTACTGCCAGCTCTAACTAAGTTTTTTAATAAGAGCTTATTGATAGTCTTATAGTTGATGTCAGTCAGTCTCTTGTGTCTTTACACACACAGAGATGGTCTATTCTCAGTCATAAGACATGGAAGAATTTGAGTTTGCACATAAGAAATTTAAGCAAAAAATATTTCCACCATAGTGTTAGTCAATATGATCTTTTCAAATTTCTTAATCAGACACTTTTTCTTGTGAAAAACAATCGCATAGTCAAGATCACACAGTTGGCTTATGTTTATCATATTGTGCTACAATCCTTCTGCATATGCTACCCTTGTGATGGTGACTATGTCATTGGATATCTTACCATAGCTTTTAGTCTTTCCTCTATCAGATCCTCCAAAAATGACTTTTGATCCATCTTGCACTAAGGAATAATCTGTCAACGGGCTTCTTTTTCCTGTCATATGTCCGGAACATCCACTATCCAAGTACCAGATAGCAGTGCGGTTGGTCTTTGGACATTCCTAAAAAAATCATATCTTCTTAGACACTCAAATCTTGTTGAGTCCTAGATTCTTGTTAGTATTGACAACCTGCTTTAGTTTTTGACCAAACTAGAGGGTGCATTATGGACTTGTCGAAGTTTGGATGCTGGCTTGCTAGTGATTTTCCTTGACACAATTGGGTTGAGCCAACAGTCAATGGCAAAGTGGCTAGTTTTTCCACAACATCAGCATTCATACTTGTTGTACCTCCTTTTGGGGCTTACAACAGGAATTGAATTACTCTTCTTGTGACCAGAAGGATATTTGAAGGATACTGCATATGAATCTTTGCATGACATGTGTTGGTGTACTGGGTGAGACTTGGATTGCACAACCATTATCTTGCCCTTCCTGGCCCGTCTTCAAAACAAAAAAAAATAAGAAATTAATAAACCACGCGTTACCGCTGCTGATTAATTTTCTGCAGAAGCAGTGATGAGCTTGAGAAATTAATTCATTTTATTATGGTTAGATTATAATATTAATTTCTAGTCCCTCATGACTCACTGTCCAAATTAGGAATAAAATAATTCCCCTAAATCGGCATGCATGAGAGTCACCCATATCGAGGAGTGTGGCTTACACGCACAGGGTGTGGGGCTCAACGTGTGCGTCAATGCTGAACGCGACAGGGACGTTGTCAAAGACGACGAGAGCTGATGATGAGCCCGGGCTCGGCCGAAACATGTGTCTGGGTTGCCACTGTAACTAGACGCTGCAAGTGATAAACAAGTCACTGGGCTCGTCCAAGGTTGCTTCCGAGCTTGTTGCACATATCGCAGGGCTCGCCGACGATATTAAAACGACAAAGGTTTTGGGGCAGAAGATGGGGCTCGCGGTTGTCGACTGTGGCTGCTGCGATGCCGCGTCTTCTCAGGCAGGGAACGTCGATCGCAAAGGATGTGGGTGTGTATGAAGGGAGGAAGGAGTGACTCTGATACCAAGTTATTAAGGGACTACTCGGAGGTTGCTAGAGTGGCCAGAAATGGAGATGACGGTGGCAGAAATACCGCAGAGCCTTGATCGCAGTTGCCTAAACGGGACGTACTCGAGAGAGAGATAGCTTCCAAGATCTATTTTAGGGTTTGAGAAAATAGACTTCTTCCTTCATTCTAATACAACACCCAATGAGTCTTTTAAATAGGACTTATAACAGACTGTTAATGGAAATACGAGGCAGACTTGGACATGCGACTAAAAAGGACACCTCATAAAGACACGACATAAATATTGATGTCATATAAAGACGCGACTCTAAGACACTATAAATGCATATTAAGAAATAATTAATAATAAATAATTTCATAAAAGGACTCGTAATAGTATTGTATTAACCTTCTTCATGACGCTGGCTACTCTGGATGCAAGCTTGCTGACACACCTATGAATGTCAATCATAAGCTCTGCGCTCATGCCTCTGACTTTGCTCTACTCCTTCCAAACCTAAAGTATTATCATCGTCCTGTAGGGAAGCTGATTTGTCTTACAGTTACAAGACCTAATATATCATTTGTCGTTGGGGTTGTCAGTATTTTTATGCATGTCTCACAGATTTTTTACCTTTAAAACAGTTGAGCGCATCCTCCGATATCTGAAGACTCCTAAACAAGAGCTTGCATACAGACCATCTTCTTCCTTATCTCTTATTGCTTATTCTGATGCCGACTATATTGGCTCTTTGGATGATCGGTGTTCCATAAGTGAGTATTGTATATAGTTTGGTGGACACCTCACCCAGCGTAGCAAGAAACAATCCGTGATTGTTCATCTGCCGAAGTTGAGTATCATTTAATGGACTCTGTTGTTTCTGGGCTCACATGGTTGGAAAGACTTTTAAGAAACATGTGCCAAACTCTCTTCTCCGATCACTATATTTTGCAACAGTCAAATTGCTATCCAATTACTAAGAATCTCGTATTTAATAAACGTACCAAGCACATCGAAGTCAATTGTCACTTCATTCGGGAGAAAGTTTAACTGAAGAAATTGGAATTAATACATGTTCCTGCTGCTGGGCAAATTGTTGGTATTCTTACTAATGCCTTATCACGTCCGTTATATTATCAGTTATTGTCCAAGCCTGTTGTCTACGATCTGTATGGTCGGGGGATTTTTAAATGAATCCTGTACAAATGCCAATAATAAGGCCCGACTAGATCTCGTTATCTTCTTTGGATTTAGTCTCACATCTTTAATTAGGATTGTGACTTCTCTCTCTTTTCTTATAAAACATTACAAATACTTATAACTATTGAGGTACATGTGTGATAAAGTAATAAAATATTTATTTTGTTTCTCACTTCTTTAACCAGCTTATGTCAATCCCAAATCAGGATAAAAAGTGGTGAGGATTGTGTTAGGTAGACGACCAACATAAAATCTGGTCACCCTTATGAATATGGGTCATTTGAGAAATTGTGCAAA
Source organism: Platanthera zijinensis (assembly GCA_039513925.1). NCBI lineage: Eukaryota > Viridiplantae > Streptophyta > Magnoliopsida > Asparagales > Orchidaceae > Platanthera > Platanthera zijinensis. Next base: position 60,945,290 of record CM077080.1, read on the forward strand.
AGCTAGGTCCCCTAAGGAACGCGTCGTATGGTCTGAATACGATATCTTGGCAATGACCGCTACATCTCCAGGACTTGGGTGTAGTGTTAAATATGCAAAAGTGCTCGTCGTATGGTCCAAATGCGGCGTCTAGACATAGACCGTTGCACCTCTATGAGGACTTGGGCGTTGTGTTAAATATGTAAGAACTGATGCAGAACTAGGAAATAAGGTAAAGACCAAACGACTTTAGAGGAGCGAACTTGATGTATGTCTCCATGTTTGAGCAGATACATATCCATCAGCAGGTGCAAGCAGACAAGGCACCACATCAAGATCATCAAAAGCTTGCAATTTTAGCCATACATTTGTTCCACTCATGAGAGATACTTGACGTTCTGAAGTTTTACCTCCAAAAATTACAAAACCTTTCTCTTTGGGACATCATCAGGATTCTTTGCTGATTTTAATTGTTGAGACAGAGTGTTCCCGGCTTTCTGATGCAGGCGGACTCAGCGGCGGACGGACTTCAGGAGAGAGCGGCGGCTCTGGACTGCCTCTCAAATGCCGCAGGGAGGAGCCGGCGGCCCTGGAGCTGTTGTCGTCGACGGCTGCGGGAGAGGGGAAGAGCCGGAGCCGAGGAAGGCGGCCTGGAGGAGCGTTGGTGGCTACGGGAACAGAGAGGAGTTGGCGGCTGGCTGGAGGAGGCTGCGGGCGGCTGCTGGTTTCAGGCGGAGAAGGCAGCGTCGGTGGCTGCGAGAGCGGTGCGGGGGGGGGGGGGGGGGGGGGGGGGCTGGAGGAGGCTGCGGACGGCTGCTCCGGGCTGGAGAAGGAGGTGGAGATACAAGCTCACTTGGAGTCGGCACCAAGGAGGAGCCACCGGAATCGGCACCGGGGCGTGACCGAACGATCGGGAAGGAGGAGCCGGCGGCTTACTTCTTTTCCAAAATCATCGATCCCTTTTGCTGCAGCCCTAACCCCTTATTTATAATAAACCCTACCGCATCCAATGGTCCAGATTTGCCCGGATGGGGGCTGCATCAAACCAGTGAAAACATACTCAAAATATATAAACTAATATATCATTTCGACTCGCGGCGACCCTCCGGACGCAACTGCGGAGTCGGATCGGCCATACGATCAACGGGCGGGGCCCGTTCCCCCTCATTCTCCCCTTGTTGGAGAGGATTTGCCCTCAAATCTTTAGGGATTCCAAGGAGGCTTCGCGGGTGGTCTGCACTGTTTCCCACTGTCACCAATCATCAGATAAAAACTTCCAATCCAGATGCTGGTCTCGCGATCCTGCAAGTAATGTAACCACTGCCTTTGGGAGGCTTGGGTGGCGGCCTCAATCTCAGAATCTGACGGAAAACTGTAGCAACTGGTAAGGGAGCTGCGCTCTCTAATCCAGCACCGCAAATGATCATATCGATCGGCGATGTGAAAAAAGATATATCGATCTGTGTCTCAGTATCGCCTGGGCCCCAATCAATCTGATCAAACCGCAACAAGTCATCACCATGCCCTACCCAGTCTGGGCTCATATCCAAGCCAACTGATTTGCCCTCAGGGGCATTATCGAACATCAGAAAAGGGTCCCTAGACGAGCTGAGAAGCGACTGATCAAACCACTGTAACAAATCAATAAAAGTGAGCAAACGACGCGAAGGCTCATAGGGCGGTACTACCACCATCAGACTGAATGTCCTTCTGCGCTCAATCCACTGGCGGGCAAATCTCTGAACGATAAGAGTAGCTCTCTGCACTGTCTGGTACCACTGTCTCTGTAATAATCCTCTCATGCGTGGCTGAAGCATGAGGACTGCCCTGGTCATCCTCGTGAAGGATCTGCGCTGAATAAACCTGCGGATGTGAGACTATATCAAGACTGCTGCTCTTCTTCGTCGCTGCGCTAAAATCTCCTTAACATCATTCTCACGCCAATTCTTCACATAGCTTGCCCAAATGGCATCTTCTTTCTCTTCCCTTTCCCTCCTCTGCTTACTCTCTGCCACTAGAGCTTGCTTCTTTCTTTCACGCTCAACCAAATGTCTCTTTCTTGGGGAAGGTGACGGAAGATCATACGAGTAAGAGGAATGGCGGACTGACGGACATATAGTAGATGACGGAGAATATGAATCGTAGGCATGGGAGGGGACTCGCCTCGATTCATAGGAATAAGTGGTGGAAGAAGGAGAATATGAATCGTAGACTTGATGAGAGACTCGCCTCGATTCATAGGAGGGTATGTAATAGAGGAGACATGAAGATTTATGTGAGTAAGATGCCTCACGAGAGGAACGGACATTGGTATAGCGGGGAGGTGGAGAAACATATGATTCAAAATCGTCTGAATCGTCGGAATCATAATAACAAGGAAGCGTCATGGGTGTATGCAAACTATTTTCAAGGAAAGGAGAAGGATTGAAAAGTTTGAGAAAACTTTTCAGGTCCCTCTGATACCAATTTGATGCATAACTAGGAAATTAGGTAAAGACCAAACGACTTTAGAGGAGCTAACTTGATGTATGTCCCCATGTTTGAGCAGATACATATCCATCAGCAGGTGCAAGCAGACAAGGCACCACATCAAGATCATCAAAAGCTTGCAATTTTAGCCATACATTTGTTCCACTCATGAGAGATACTTGACGTTCTGAAGTTTTACCTCCAAAAATTACAAAACCTTTTTCTTTGGGACATCATCAGGATTCTTTGCTGATTTTAATTGTTGAGACAGAGTGTTCCCGGCTTTCTGATGCAGGCGGACTCAGCGGCGGACGGACTTCAGGAGAGAGCGACGGCTCTGGACTGCCTCTCAAATGCCGCAGGGAGGAGCCGGCGGCCCTGGAGCTGTTGTCGTCGGCGGCTGCGGGAGAGGGGAAGAGCCGGAGCCGAGGAAGGCGGCCTGGAGGAGCGTCGGTGGCTACGGGAACAGAGAGGAGTTGGCGGCTGGCTGGAGGAGGCTGCGGGCGGCTGCTGGTTTCAGGCGGAGAAGGCAGCGTCGGTGGCTGCGAGAGCGGTGCGGGGGGGGGGGGGGGGCTGGAGGAGGCTGCGGACGGCTGCTGCGGGCTGGAGAAGGAGGTGGAGATACAAGCTCACTTGGAGTCGGCACCAAGGAGGAGCCACCAGAATCAGCACCGGGGCGTGACCGAACGATCGGGAAGGAGGAGCCGGCGGCTTACTTCTTTTCCAAAATCATCGATCCCTTTTGCTGCAGCCCTAACCCCTTATTTATAATAAACCCTACCGCATCCAATGGTCCAGATTTGCCCGGATGGGGGCTGCATCAAACCAGTGAAAACATACTCAAAATATATAAACTAATATATCATTTCGACTCGCGGCGACCCTCCGGACGCAACTGCGGAGTCGGATCGGCCATACGATCAACGGGCGGGGCCCGTTCCCCCTCATTCTCCCCTTGTTGGAGAGGATTTGCCCTCAAATCTTTAGGGATTCCAAGGAGGCTTCGCGGGTGGTCTGCACTGTTTCCCACTGTCACCAATCATCAGATAAAAACTTCCAATCCCAGATGCTGGTCTCGCGATCCTGCAAGTAATGTAACCACTGCCTTTGGGAGGCTTGGGTGGCGGCCTCAATCTCAGAATCTGACGGAAAACTGTAGCAACTGGTAAGGGAGCTGCGCTCTCTAATCCAGCACCGCAAATGATCATATCGATCGGCGATGTGAAAAAAGATATATCGATCTGTGTCTCAGTATCGCCTGGGCCCCAATCAATCTGATCAAACCGCAACAAGTCATCACCATGCCCTACCCAGTCTGGGCTCATATCCAAGCCAACTGATTTGCCCTCAGGGGCATTATCGAACATCAGAAAAGGGTCCCTAGACGAGCTGAGAAGCGACTGATCAAACCACTGTAACAAATCAATAAAAGTGAGCAAACGACGCGAAGGCTCATAGGGCGGTACTACCACCATCAGACTGAATGTCCTTCTGCGCTCAATCCACTGGCGGGCAAATCTCTGAACGATAAGAGTAGCTCTCTGCACTGTCTGGTACCACTGTCTCTGTAATAATCCTCTCATGCGTGGCTGAAGCATGAGGACTGCCCTGGTCATCCTCGTGAAGGATCTGCGCTGAATAAACCTGCGGATGTGAGACTATATCAAGACTGCTGCTCTTCTTCGTCGCTGCGCTAAAATCTCCTTAACATCATTCTCACGCCAATTCTTCACATAGCTTGCCCAAATGGCATCTTCTTTCTCTTCCCTTTCCCTCCTCTGCTTACTCTCTGCCACTAGAGCTTGCTTCTTTCTTTCACGCTCAACCAAATGTCTCTTTCTTGGGGAAGGTGACGGAAGATCATACGAGTAAGAGGAATGGCGGACTGACGGACATATAGTAGATGACGGAGAATATGAATCGTAGGCATGGGAGGGGACTCGCCTCGATTCATAGGAATAAGTGGTGGAAGAAGGAGAATATGAATCGTAGACTTGATGAGAGACTCGCCTCGATTCATAGGAGGGGTATGTAATAGAGGAGACATGAAGATTTATGTGAGTAAGATGCCTCACGAGAGGAACGGACATTGGTATAGCGGGGAGGTGGAGAAACATATGATTCAAAATCGTCTGAATCGTCGGAATCATAATAACAAGGAAGCGTCATGGGTGTATGCAAACTATTTTCAAGGAAAGGAGAAGGATTGAAAAGTTTGAGAAAACTTTTCAGGTCCCTCTGATACCAATTTGATGCATAACTAGGAAATTAGGTAAAGACCAAACGACTTTAGAGGAGCTAACTTGATGTATGTCCCCATGTTTGAGCAGATACATATCCATCAGCAGGTGCAAGCAGACAAGGCACCACATCAAGATCATCAAAAGCTTGCAATTTTAGCCATACATTTGTTCCACTCATGAGAGATACTTGACGTTCTGAAGTTTTACCTCCAAAAATTACAAAACCTTTTTCTTTGGGACATCATCAGGATTCTTTGCTGATTTTAATTGTTGAGACAGAGTGTTCCCGGCTTTCTGATGCAGGCGGACTCAGCGGCGGACGGACTTCAGGAGAGAGCGACGGCTCTGGACTGCCTCTCAAATGCCGCAGGGAGGAGCCGGCGGCCCTGGAGCTGTTGTCGTCGGCGGCTGCGGGAGAGGGGAAGAGCCGGAGCCGAGGAAGGCGGCCTGGAGGAGCGTCGGTGGCTACGGGAACAGAGAGGAGTTGGCGGCTGGCTGGAGGAGGCTGCGGGCGGCTGCTGGTTTCAGGCGGAGAAGGCAGCGTCGGTGGCTGCGAGAGCGGTGCGGGGGGGGGGGGGGGGCTGGAGGAGGCTGCGGACGGCTGCTGCGGGCTGGAGAAGGAGGTGGAGATACAAGCTCACTTGGAGTCGGCACCAAGGAGGAGCCACCAGAATCAGCACCGGGGCGTGACCGAACGATCGGGAAGGAGGAGCCGGCGGCTTACTTCTTTTCCAAAATCATCGATCCCTTTTGCTGCAGCCCTAACCCCTTATTTATAATAAACCCTACCGCATCCAATGGTCCAGATTTGCCCGGATGGGGGCTGCATCAAACCAGTGAAAACATACTCAAAATATATAAACTAATATATCATTTCGACTCGCGGCGACCCTCCGGACGCAACCGCGGAGTCGGATCGGCCATACGATCAACGGGCGGGGCCCGTTCCCCATCAAGAACCCTCACTTATTAGATGTCCCAGGAAAGTAAATTGTAGGATTTATGATCGACTTAGGTTTAGAAGTTGGAATGTAAGCACGCTAATGGAAAAAACGATGAAAGTAGTGGATATGATGATTAGAAGAAGGATAAATATTTTATTTCTGCAAGAGACTAGATGAGTGAGTGAAAAAGCTAAATTTTACACAGTTATGCACAGAAAAAATAAAATAAGTAATGAAGTAGGTATTATTATGGATAACACTTGCAGGGATGAAGTTGTTGTGGTAAGTAAAAATGATGATAAACTTATAGCTCTTAAATTGGGTATAAGAAAGAAAACTATTAATGTGATCAATACTTATACGCCTCAAGTAGGATTAAGTGAAGTTATTAAAGGGCAATTTTAGAAAAACTTAGATGATTTAGTAAGAGAAATCATACAGAGAGAAGATTTTCAAAGAATTAGACTAAAATGGACATTTAAGGAGGGAAAATATAGATTATACAGTTGTTCATGAACAGTTTGGGTATGAAGAAAGAAATGAAGAAAAAAGAATCATTTTCGACTGTCATAACACATGAGCTAATTGTGATAAATATGCTCTTCATAAAGTGGAAAGAACATTAATTACGTCTAAAATTGAACCAAATAAGTCACATATTTATTATTTTATGACTCGCAAAATGGATAAATTGATTTAAAAGGATTGCAAATTCATACTAGGAGAAAGTTTTAGAACACAACAAAGGCTGGTGGTGTTGGATGTGCAAATTAAATTTAATAAATATAGGACAAGGACTAAAGTGTTGACCAAAATTCAGTGGTGGAACATGAAGATAGGAAAACAAGTTATTTTCAAGACAACAATTATGGAATAACTAATTAATAACTCTTATGTTAATCATAGTGTATCATGGAAAGTTATGTCTTCACATTTAAGGATAAGTAGAAATAACGCATTTGAAATATCAAAAGATCGTGCGTCTCAAATAAAGAATGTTAGTGGTGGAAAGAGGAAGTGCAAGACAAAGTGAGGGCAAAGAGTGTCATTTGTAAAACGCTTTATGCTTGTAGGAATAATAAAAAATTTGCAAGGTATAAAACGACCAAAAAAAGCTAAACATACAGTAAGTAAAACAAAAGGTCAAACTTATGAAAAATTTTATAAGCGACTGGATACCAAATATGAAGAGTGTGACATATAAAATTGCTCGAGCTAGACAGCGGAAGACAAGAAATTTAAGCTAAGTTAAATGCATAAAGAATGAAATAGATTTGGTTTTGATGGATTATGTGGACATTAAAGAACGATGAAAAAGATAATTTTATCGATTTTATAATAATGTAAAAGACAATGAGTTGAGCTTGAAAGAATTAAGTAAATCGGAGTAGTATATGAACTTAACATTTTAACATAAAATTCAAGCATCAGAGATAAATGATGCTCTAAAGAAGATTAAAAATGTAAAAATGATTGGGTTTGACGATATACCCATTAAAGTATGAAAATTTCTAGGGAAAGAAAGAATTTTATGACCTACATGTTTCTTCAATAAGATATTGAAGGCAAAGATGTTGTCAGACCAATGGAGAAAGTATTTAAGTACCTTTGTTTAAAAACAAATGAGATATACAAAATTGTGTCAATTGCATAAGAATTAAATTAATGAGTCATACCATGAAATTATGAGAACGATTATTAGAAAGAAGAGCTTGACGAGATACTAGTATGCCAAAGAACTAATTTGGATTCATGCCTGGGCTGTCGACCATGAAAGCTATGCATCTCTTGAGGAGACACATTAACAACTATTTCGAAAGAAAACAAGATTTGCGTATGCTGTTTATCAACTTTGAGAAGGCTTTTGACAGGGTTTCAAGAGAGTTCTTATGAAGAGTCTTAGAAAAGAAATGTGTAAATGTATCGTACATTGTCATATTCAAAGATATGTACGCAAATTCAGTGATGAGGGTGAGGACATCTAAAGGATTTACGTAGGAATTTCCTATCATTGTTGGCTTACATCAATGGTCATCTTTAAGCCCCTATTTTTTACCTTTATCTTGGATGAGCTTACCAAACATATCCAACAAGCAATACCTTGGTGTTTATTGTTTGCGGATGATATTGTTGTGGTCGATGAGATGTGCGAGGGTGTAAACGCGAAATTTGAATCTTTGGGAGATGCTTTAGAAAAGAAGGGTTTTAGTTTACCATGATAAACGAAGTATATGAATCTTAAATTTAGCAGTGCACGAAGGATGGATGATTGCGTTATTAAATTGGGTGATCAAGATATCCCACGCAGTGAGTGTTTTAAATATCTGAGATCGATTGTTCAAAAAGATTAAGGTGTAGATAAAGATGTGATAAATAGAATCCAAGCAGGTTGGTTGAAGTGGAAAGGCGTGTCAGAGATCTTATGTGATCTAAAACTACAATCAAAACTTAAAGACAAGTTTTACTGTACTGCAATTAGACCAACAATGCTCCACGGTTTTGAGTGTTGGGCAGTAAATTGTATATATGCGCAAAAAATGGAAGTTGCGGAGATGAGAATGCTTAGGTGGATGTGTGTACACACGATACTAGATAAAATTAGGAATTAATGTATCAGAGATAAGATAGGAGTGACACCAATTGTAGAGAAGAATGAAGATGTAAAAAGTTCGACTATGATAGTTTGGACTCGTATAAAGGAGACCGTTAGAGGCACCTGTTAGACGTTGTGAAAGTTTAGTCACTAGGCATGTTAAATGGGGATGGGGTAGACCATAAAGACTTAGAACAAAACTATACGGAAAGACATGATGTACTTATGCATTAGTGAGATAATGTGATACAATCTCGGAGAGGAATCTGACAAGGAGGAGGATGTAGTGATGAGGGAGAGGAAGGAGGGAACAAGAAAAAAAACTAGAGAACAACCATAAATTTCATACATCCAAGTATAATGAAAAAGAGTATCGCACAACCCTTTATAAGTGTGGGGTGTGGATTACGAAAAACAGTGAGAATAATAAAGTGTACCCAACAGAATATAACCTAACATAACATAAATAAGATAATCTTGTTGGCGGTACGTCTTCGGTCTCTCCTCCTTCTGACGGACCCGTCATCGTCTTTCTCTGCGTGTGGACTCGCCACGATGTCTTGTCGACGTGTGCGTGTCTCATCGGCATGCACAATCGTAACAATGCCACCGTCTAGAAAATGTCTTGCCCCCAAGGCAGTAGTGGACTGACAATAGAAGTGATCCTAGTGTAGCCACATAGCTTCGAACTCCATAGTTGAGTTTTCTATACTAGAGTGGAACATCACAACACATATGCACACCGGAATAGACATACACGAACAAGCCAAAAGAGTAAAGGATCTTGCGATCTACATGAATCAAGAAATAAATCACAACAACATATTGCAATATACCTGAGAGGGATTGAGTCTTTACTCAACCAAGATGCTCCAATGATCCAGTACAGAAACAGATGGCTGAGTACACACATAAATATATCTGTGATTCTACAGGTATCCACACGAGTGGTGGAGAACCCCAATATCTTGTCCCACAAGAACTGGGTTGGTGAAGGACTGCTCTCTACGTCTCCACGAATTGCTAGATTCGTTTCCAAGAGAGGCGGCGACAAGAAGTAGTCACGACGGGATCTAGGGCAAGTGACGGATTCAGAAGCACGCACTTTAGTTACACACACACAGAATTTTTTTTTTTCCAGTCTATTTATATCCAAGGATAACAAACAGACAGAAACCCTCTTAGAAGTCCTCCAAAACTCAACATGCATCGACTTGTACTCGATGTGCGTCGATAAAAACTCGACGCAACGTCGAGATGCACTCGACGACATTCGACGCAACTCTGTCGACACGCAGTCGATGCACCTGTGTCGAGTAGAACTCAACGTTGCGTCAATTTCTACTCAACATAGCGTCGATAAAGAACTTGCTTCGACACTGAGCTTGGCTGCGTCGACATCTAGTTGACGGACGTCGATACATACTCGACGTCCGTCAAAACGCACTCAACGCAACCCATCAATATACTTTATGTCATTGGTTTGGTCCCTTAATCATATTCCATATGAATGGGGGTCAACACAATCCTTCCTCCAACTTCTCCAAGCACTCTTATGTGCGACCCTATAGGCTCAAATCACGTTGGCAGTGAAACTAACTGCTTGACTACTTCTAGATCACCATAGGAACACCAACATCTATATGGTGAGACCCAACAATAGGGACCTCCTGCTTGCCAGAGTACCCATGAAGGTGGTAGCCGCGATCAAGTATTTTGGTTGGGTAGTACAACGCCAACTGTCGTCCTTCTTTCGGACCAGAAGAACCGGGCTAGAAAATAAGCTTGCGTCAAAATGGGTAAGGCCCCCCATCAGCATCCTTGCATCAGAGATTCGAGCTCATCCTTCTGCCTATGGTCAGAATGGAACGGTTGTGCCAAAGCTGTTGTGGTCCTAGGCTGGAGGGAACTGGCGCGATCGGTCGGACGGGTTGGTGGCAGTCCCGTGGGAGTCTTGCACGGCAATGCAACGACCCTGAGTCGGTCGGCGGCGCCCATCGCCCAGGTGGACCTCAACATCCGGAGAGGGAACTAATGGAAGATAAAGTTGCTGCATCAGGCACTCATAGATGATGTTGTGGCTTGCGTCGCTATCTACCATGATAATGATTGGGCACGAGATAACTCCAAGCGCTGGAACATAGTCGCAGTAGGGTCGAGAGGTGTATCCCCCGCTGAGAGCTCCAGGGCCTCAAAGTCGGCCGGAGTAACCTCAGGGTCGACGTTGCCATTGATGGCGGGGATCTCTTTCATGGAGCACTCATGGTTGGGGGAATATGGTTGGTGGCACAGAAAATAAAGACCCTTGTTGCGAAGCTCATTGTAATCACTATTCGAGAGGCCCTGAGGGGTCGTTGGGCGGCCTGACCGGTTTTTTCTAAGGCGGCCACCGCAGTGGAAGAGTCGTGTCTGGCGGTCGCCATGACGGTCGAGTATGGTGGTGTTCGACCGTAGGAGCATTTGGCCGAGGGGAGAGGTCGGATTCCACTAGACACGCCAAGTTCTTGGCGTCGAGGATTGTGTGAGGGTGGTGTGTGCGGAGACGAGAGAGGATTTGTGACAGTAGACCCTGCGTGAAGAAGTCCAGGTAATGATCGGAGCGGTTGCCCGGGGATGTGAGAGACCAGGGCGATGAACTCATCAACATAATCGTACAGGTCGTCTGTCTGGCGGACGCCCAAAGACGCACGATAGTCGAGGAGCCGGAGTAGCGGTTGTCATACTGCCGAATCATCTCCTGCTTGAGCTCGGGCCATGAGAGGCACGAGTTGGAGTGGTCGAATCACCAAGCCCAATGGAGGGCCGAGCCGCCCAGGCCAACCACAGCCATAAACACCTTGTTGTCCTCCGATGTATAGTTGAGATGAAAATATTGCTCCGCCTTGACGATCCAACCCATCTGGTCAACACCGACAGATGAGGGTATGTCGAGGGAGAGGGCGGGCCGACTCAGAATGGGCGGAGGAGTGGTCCCTGAAGGAATGGACGACGACCTGGCGCCGAGGAGAGTTGTCGTCCACGGGTGAACTGGAGCTGGACACGGCGAAAAAGGCGACGGTGGACGCTCGGAGGGAGTTAATCTTGGAGTGCAAGGCGAGGAGCCAGGAATGTATGGAGGCAATGAGCTGATCATGGGCCTTGACGCGGCTGCTAAGGGTGTCGGAGGTGGTATTCGAAGTGGGGTCACCGGAGGAACGAGTGTTGGGAGCTATGGGGATGGAAACGTTGGATTCCGGCCTTGAATGGGCAGATCTGACTAAGGACAGCGAAAGCTGAGGTCCGGCAGCCTTCCTGCAGCAAATCGGCGGAGCTGCGGTCGCACAGGAGCAAGAAACGGACAACGCACATAGGTGCAGATCTGGATCGGCGGATGAAAGCCGCTTCTGCACGCGTGATCGATGACATGTCGCTTAGAGCGGAGCGGAGCAGCGGACGCTGGAGGTAGGCGTCTCGGGGACGCGACAAGTAGTGAACACACGCGAAAGCGGACGGAATCTCGCGAAATCGAGCGGAGACGAGATCGCGTGGAAGCGGACGACGCGCGATGTCCAACACCGACGTCGGTGAATGGCGGGCGGTGAGGGAGGTCGTACCAAATTAATACGATCCTTGAAAGAAATCCGGTAAGGTGGTGGACCTGCGATGGTGAGGGAGAGGAAAGAGGCAATGAGAAGAAAATCTAGAGAGCAACCCTAAATTTCCTACATCCAAGCATGATGAAAAAGAATACAACACAATCCCTTATATGTGCTTGGTAGGGACAACGAAAAGCAATGCAAATAATTAATCGTACAAAACAAAATATAACATAACAGAATGCAAATAAAATAATCATGTCGGCGACGCGTCTTCAGTCTCTCCTCCTCCAGAAGGACCCGTCATTGTCTTCCTCCACGTGTGGACTCGCCACGAAGTCTCGTCAGCATGTGCGTGTCTCGTTGGCATGCCTAACCGTAACATAATGACTAAAGATTGGGCACAATGGCGACAAAGGATCCATATAGCCGACCCCACTATAGTTGGATAAACACTTGAATGTTGTTGTTCTCTCACTTCCATGTTATTCTACGGGATATAATTTTCCTTTTCTTTTCTTCCGAAATTATCATTCAAAATTTTCATTAAATGATTTTATTTTTTTGTACTTCTTGGCAATGTTCCCTAAGATCTGCGAATCTTTTGAAATATATTCAAATTTTTTTAGAAGATTATCTCTTGAATAGTTACTATCTTTGAACACTGTATTTTTACCTATAGATCCTCATGGAACCTGCGCACACACAAATTAGTCTCTAGAGCAAAGATTAAGCAACTGTTTGGGAGGGTTTTTTTTTCCTCCTTTTCATTTTTTGAAAAATGCCACCGTCCATAATATCATATTTGTTTTAGGGACGGGTAACTTTTCAAAAAGTTAAAATAACTCCTTTCGGATGAGCTGTGTTTTCCACTGGTAAAGAAAACAAACACAATATTATGAATGATGACGTTTTTTAGAAAATGGAAAGGAGGAAAAAAGTCCTCCCAAATGAGACTTAAATCGGCTGGGAATAATCTTCAAATACATATATTGATAGCGGGGAGGCCGCCGGAGGATCAACGGAGGGGTGGCGCCGACGAATGACCCCCGTCGTTCGCTCCTTGTCGCAGGCGGAAGGGTGCGGCGCGAAGAAGAGGGGGGAATCGCGTTAGGGCAAAGGGGAGACCGCTGGGTCGGTTCTCCTCTCCTATTCAAAATCACGATAAATCCAAAACATAACTCCAAACCGGATACAACCTCTGCTATATGTAGGAAGAGGCACATTAGGCCATACGGCCGCACATAAGTGTTCGAGCTACGAAAATAAACATACAAAATACAGCAATGATAAAATAATTAAAACTATGCCTCGCTGTTGCCTCGCGCGCGCCTCGTGTAAACGCGCGCGAATCGCCTTCCTTCGACCGGGTCCTCCATGTCCATATCAACTACCCCGGGGTTCTCAACGACCTTGTCCTCAAGGTCGAAATCTGGATACTTTGTCTTCACTTCTTCCGCCAATGTCCAAGTCGCCTCATCCTTGGATTGTCCCTTCCACTGAATGAGGACCTGTCTCACCGGTTGGCCTTGCACCTGCTCCGTGCGATCGCCTAGCACTGCCTCGGGTTCGTAGCGGGGAACGATATCGCTACCAGATCCTCGGGCATGGCCTCGCATGCGCCGGAGGAGGCCGCCTAGGAAGAGGCACGGAGCAGATGATAACGGGGAGGCCGCCGGATACAACCTCTCCTATATGTAGGAAGAGGCACACTAGGCCATACGGCCGCACACAAGTGTTCGAGCTACGAAAATAACCAACCTTCTCCCCTCCTCAAGCTCCTAGGTCTCCTCCCAAAAGAAAAGTTTCACCTCCAAAGGAGAAACCAGCTCAAGCTAAGCCATTAGATGCCAAAGGAAAAAGAGTTATATACTCTGATAAATCAAGCAAGAAGTATGCTGAATGTGCTCCTCCATCTAACTTTGTGATTCAAGAGCCAAAAGTTTCAAATGTCAAGCCATCTCAAGAGCAAGCTGAGAGTTTTCTAGCTCAATCAGTAAAATTTAAGACTGTAAATCCATTGGATCCAGCTGATGAAAATACTTATGAAAGTCTAGAGCTTGATCCTAATTTCAAAATGGCTAGACTTCTAGAATTAGTGGGAGTTGCTCAAATCAGAAAAGCTAAAGCTGAAGGTCACGATATCTTAAGATTTTCTACAATGTCAAAGTACAGAAAGAAAGAATTGGATAGGTTCCAAGTTAGTTCAGAAGTTTTTGATGCTTCAAAGTACATGGAAAGACATCCTAAAGCTGTTCTGCCTAAAACTGGAGAACAAAAGATTATTGGAGAACAGGACTTGAAGTTATCTAAGAAGGATGCATATGATCCTCAGAGAAAAATCATTTTCTCTCCTGCTGCTTCTATTCCCCCTCCAGATTCTGTTAATAAATAATTATGATATTTGTTTTGATTATCTGATTTATTCAAATATGTTTGATGATATATCTATTGATGTTTTTTTTCTTATCTGTTTGTAATTTTTTTTTTTGAGTGACATCACCCAAATAGGGGGAGATTGTTGGTACCCTAGTTTTGATTTGGGCAATGTCATCTCAATTAGGCTAAATTGACCCAAGAATTATCTATGGTCAATGGTTAGACTAAAGGTTAGTCTACCTTAGGTTAGGTTAGAATAGACCCAGGAAGGTTAGTTGAGATAGGATATAAATGTGTTCGACGATAGTCGAACCTTGCTCGACGATCTTCGATTGTTGACTGACGATCTCAGAGTTATATGAACTCTGAAGTGGGCTCGACGATCTGCTTATTCAGATCGACGATCGTGTAGCCTTGGTCGACGATCTCTGTTTAGACAGTTTTTCTCCAGGTCGACGATCTGCTTGTTCAGATCGACGATCTTCGATCTATGGTCGACGATTTATGTCTGCTATTATCAATATTCATTTGATTTGATCCCTTGTTTTATTTCCTCTTGTTTAAAACATATTTTATCCAGGATATTCTGCTTAATTTAATGCTTATACTCTTTTGCTTATTTGCAATACTTCTTATGCATTAATTAAGAGTTTTGGCAGAATAAAGTCGTTTTGATACGGACATGGCGGACCCGGTCGAAGGAAGGCGATTCGCGCGCGTTTACACGAGGCGCGCGCGAGGCAACAACGAGGCATAGTTTTAATTATTTTATCATTGTTGTATTTTGTATGTTTATTTTCGTAGCTCGAACACTTGTGTGCGGTCGTATGGCCTAGTGTGCCTCTTCCTACATATAGGAGAGGTTGTATCCGGTTTGGAGTTATGTTTTGGATTTATCGTGATTTTGAATAGGAGAGGAGAACCGACCCAGCGGTCTCCCCTTTGCCCTAACGCGATTCCCCCCTCTCTTCTTCGCGCCGCACCCTTCCGCCTGCGACAAGGAGCGAACGACGGGGTCATTCGTCGGCGCCGGAGGATCAACGGAGGGGTGGCGCCGACGAATGACCCCCGTCGTTCGCTCCTTGTCGCAGGCGGAAGGGTGCGGCGCGAAGAAGAGAGGGGGGAATCGCATTAGGGCAAAGGGGAGACCGCTGAGTCGGTTCTCCTCTCCTATTCAAAATCACGATAAATCCAAAACATAACTCCAAACCGGATTCAACCTCTCCTATATGTAGGAAGAGGCACACTAGGCCATACGGCCGCACACAAGTGTTCGAGCTACGAAAATAAACATACAAAATACAGCAATGATAAAATAATTAAAACTATGCCTCACTGTTGCCTCGCTCGCGCCTCGTGTAAACGCGCGCGAATCACCTTCCTTCGACCGGGTCCGCCATGTCCGTATCATATATCATCATATTGTAGAAGGCTGATTAAAAAAATGTAGCTGAGATGAATCTCATCTGTTCGATGAACCTATTAGGATTGGGTGAAAAAGTAACAAATGAATTCATCTTTCTCTAGATTTATATTTCAAGCAGGAATATAACCTTTGCTAAATAAATTAGTATTATAGTTAAAGGTAATGCCAATATTGATATTGTGTATACAATTATTAGTGCAAATTCTCACCAATTTATTTCGGTAGAAAGAAATTCTCAAAAAATTAAAATATGAATATTCTTATTGAACGTGGGAGTGCTAGCTATAAATAGAAGAAACAGTTGCAATTTTTGTGGAAGTAATTATACAAGTTGAAATTAAAACTTGCTTGCTTGTACCATTTCTGGTCTGAGGATTGAATTCTCATCTTAAGAGTTAGATTTTTAGCACCATCACACTTAATCTAATCATTAGATTATAAAAGCAGTCCTTCCCTAAAGTCAGCTTTAACTTTTAGGATAGTCATGTTGGAGTATGGCATTATATTAGAGTAATAAAATTTGAGTCGCGGAAACTTATCAATTTACTAAATTGAGAGCAAAGCCCGGGTTCTCCTGATGATTTATTTCTTCCTTGGCCATGCTTGGAAGCCCAGTTTGAGGGGGATTTACAACATGACTAACTTTTAAAAGATATTAAGTTATCAAGACATTTTTTTGAAGGTTTTTTTTTCATTTTGATCTGCTTTGGACCTGTAATTGTTAGAGAAACTTATTACAAACTACTTATGTATGGATTTTATTTTATTATGATTATTGGATAATTTCAAGGCATGTTATTGTAACTTTGTTTATTTCTTATTCTGTACCTTCGATGGATTTCAAGCCTAGTTTATGTCTTCTAGTAATTATGTTTGTATAAAAAACAATGTTGAAACAGAGAAATAAACAAGGCTTACTGTGGGTTTTTTGATCAATCAAAATGCTATATGAAGAACCTTGAGGCATTCGTTATCAAAAGCAATCTTAGTCAGGATGATGCTTCCACCATTGCCAACAATGCTCCCTATGTAAGAACTATTAAATGTCTCGGCTAGTTATACTGTAGTTGTTGGTGCATGCACTATCATTGTTCTCCAGCAATTTTTTAAAAGCAGTTCATATTGTTTTAGCCTTCTTTTATTTAAATGACTGAGTTCGTTCAATCAAACTGATGCCGGATAAGGTAGGGATGTGGTAGTGAATTATTGGAGACCTAACGATGTAGTGGCAGGTGGGACATGACCAAGGCCTAGTAATGATGCAGCACACATGAGGACAACTTCCAACGAAATATTGCAAGTAATAATGATATTAATAAGCTATTACAACACAACCACAATTGAAAATATGTAATTTTAAAAATGCTCGCTTAAATTTTTTGCATGGTGAAAGTGCTTAAAATGTGCTGAGATCTAGACCCTACAAATCACAACAATTCAATAGACAAATTGCCACGATCAAGTATTACTAAAATATATGATCTATATATACAAATGAAGAGAAATAAGATGCTACAAATATAAAGTACACATGCATAAGGGGGCCATATTATATGGAGGTAAAGGTGGAGATCCGGCGGATTGGGAATTGAAGACTATGACAACGACGCTATGAGGTCATGGGAGACAAATTGATGGTGGCAGAGTAAAGGGGGATGTGTTGGTTGTTTTATTAGGAATTGTAGAAGAACACATAAATGTGAGAAATAAAAGGAATATTTTATTAATTTCTCACATATCTATACATACAAGTATTTGCATATTTATATAGGAAGAGAGAAAGGATCAATAATCTCATTCTAAGATGTGAGACTAAAACCTATAGAAGTAATGGACTTAGTTGGGCCTTGCAATGACATATATTATTCAACGCTCTTCCGCATGGAGCATACAGACTGCAAGAACCAAGCTTGAACAAGAACTGATAATATAGATGACACGATATGGCCTTAGTGAGAATGTCAGCAACTTGTCTAACAACAAGAACATATTTTAATTACAGTTTCTTCAGTTGAACCTTCTCACGAATGAAGAGTGGAAATCGGTAATTGGTTTGGTGATGCCCTAAACCGGGTAACACATATTTATATATATAGATACGCTAACACGTGATATGTCACGTGGAATACATATTCTCGATATCAAAAAATAAAAAGTGAATATTCAACTCTCCCCCTCAAGTTGGGAATATATATTGATCATTCTCAACTTGTCAGTATTTTTCTTGAAGTTGTCGCTGCATAGCCCCTTGGTGAAAACATTGGCAAGCTGATCAAACGAGCTCACAAACGGAGTGCAGATATTTCCCTTATCGAGGTGGTCTTTGATGAAGTGCCTATCAACTTCCATATGTTTGGTCCTGTCATGTCAAACTGGATTGTGTGCAATGCTGATGGCTGCCTTGTTGTCACAGTAGACAGTAATAGGTCTGTTCACCTGAAGGCCCAGCTCTTGGAGAATGGTTCTTAACCACAGTCCCTCACAAATGCCTTGAGCCATAGCTCTGTATTCTGCTTCAGCACTTGAGCGAGCAACCACGTTCTGCTTCTTGCTCTTTCATGAAACCAGGTTGCCTCCCACAAATGTACAGTACCCCGTGGTTGACTTTCTGTCATCCTGACTACCAGCCCAATCAGCATCAGTAAATACCTCAACCTCCAACGTCTGATTAGCCTTGAACAGAATCCTATGCCCGAGTGTTTTTTTGAGATATCGCAACACCCTAAAGGCTGTCTGCTGATGACGTACCGTAGGGGAGTGCATATACCGGCTTAGAACACCCACCGCATACGTGATATCCGGGCGAGTATGGGACAGATAAATGAGCCTTCCAACCAGTCGTTGGTATTTTGAGGCGTCCGCTTTCTCCCCACTAGTATCTGCATCAATCTTATGATTAGCCTCAATTGGAGTGTCAACCGGAGCACACCCATGCATCCCAGTCTCCTCCAGAAGATCAAGAGTATACTTCCTTTAGGAGATGAAAATCCCCTTCCGAGACCTTGCAACTTCAATTCCCAAAAAATATATCATCTTTCCCAGGTCCTTGACTTCAAATTATTCGCCCAGGTGTTTTTTCAAGTACTTGATCTCATTCAAGTCATCTCCGGTAATGATGATGTCGTCCACGTACACAATAAGGATAGAAACCAGTGCATCCTTCCTTTTGATGAAGAGGGTATGATCAGCTTGACTTTGAGTATATCCCAGACGTAACATGGTCTTGTTAAAACGTCCAAACCACGCTCTCGGAGACTGTTTCAGGCCATACAGGGATTTTAGCAGCTGACAGACCCTCCGGTTTGACTCTTTGGCATCGAGGCCCGGAGGAATATCCATATAGACCTCTTCCAGATCACCATGCAGGAATGCATTCTTGACATCGAGCTGCAGTAGCTCCCATCCACGAATCACAACACAAGAAAGAAGCACACAGATTGAGTTCATCTTGGCAACCGGAGCAAAGGTCTCCTGGTAGTCAATGCCTTGAGCTTGGGTATATCCTCGAGCCACTAACGTGCTTTGTATCGCTCCACCACCCCATCATGGTTCTGTTTGACGGTGAAGACCCAACGAGATCCGACCGTTCGCTTTCCAGGGGGAAGTCTAGTGACTAGTGAGCCGCCATGTTTTATTTTTATCCAAGGCACTTAGTTCCTCCTCCATAGCCTGTTTCCATTTAGGTATCTGAACAGCCTCCTTCCATGTCTTAGGAATCACAATAGATGACAGAGTGGAGATAAAAGCTTTATGAGCCTGAGATAGATGAGTATAACAAATGTAGTTGGCAATGAGGTGTTTGGTGCCACCCCGTTTACCTATAAGGCGTATAAGAGGAACATGGAGGTCATCATCTGAATCTGGAGTTGAGACAGTCACTGGCACTGGCGGAACATTCACAGTCTGCACTTGCTCAACAGTCCGGGGCGGCGTGAGTACGTGTATAATATAGGTGGAGAAGTGGAAGGGAGAGGAGTGGCAACAATTGGAAGAGGAGATTCGATGTTAACAATTGGAAGAGGAGATTCGATGTTCTCGGCATCGTCACTTCTCGTCTCCCCCTGACGAGGACTAAAGTACGACTCCCCCTCACGAAATGTAATATCCACAGTGCAATAGTAACGCCGAGTCGGAGGATGATAATAACGATACCTTTGGTAGTAGGGGAGTACCCAACGAAAACGCACCGTAGGGAACGCTCATCAAGTTTATCACGATGCGGGGTATGAACGTGGACAAAACAGACGGAGCCAAATATACGAGGAGCAAGATGAGAGGTATGGACGATGTGTTGTTTGGCAAGACGTGATAGGGGCGTATCAAAGGAAAGGGCACGAGACGGAAGACGGTTAACGAGGTGAGCAGTTGTGAGGACTGCATCACCCCAGTAGGATTTGGGAAGGTTCATAGCAATGAGTAAACACCGAGCCACCTCCAACAAGTGTCTATTCTTCCGTTCGGCCACCCCATTTTGGGTGGAAGTGTGGACGCACGTGGTTTGATGTATGATGCCATTAGTAGATAGATAGGCCCCAAAGGCACCCCAATCATCATATTCATCACCATTATCACTACGCAACACCCGAATTGTGTCACCAAATTGTTGGCTCACCATCTTATGAAACGTCTGAAAACAGGAAAGAACATCACTTTTCTTTTTAAGCAGATAAACCCACGTAACGCGGGAGTGACAATCAATAAAAGTAACAAACCATTTATAATCAGATAAAGATAACACTGGGGACGGACCCCAAACATCAGAGTGAATAACATCAAATGGACACAAACTAGGGACAGACAAATGAGTAGTACTCTGACGGACATGTTTAGAGCGTTCATAAGTATCACAAGAAAAAGACTGAATTAAAGAGTTAAAAACAGGAAACAATTTAGTAAGATAAAGAGGCGAAAGGTGGCCAAGACGCTGGTGCCAGCCATGAATGTCATGTAGAGTCGGAGATCTGGTGGATGAAAAAGCACTAGAAGAAGACTGGTCCAGCAAGTACAGTCCACCAACGTTCCTACCACTATCAAGTGTCCGCCTTGTATCCAGATCCTGAAATACACAAACATCAGGAAAGAAGGTCACAAAACAGTTTAAAGAAGTAGTTAAGTGACTAATGGAAAACAAATTGCGAGGAAAAGACGGGACATGCAGGACAGGGGACAGTGATTGGTCGGGAGAACAGGTGACAGTCCCTTTACCAGCGATGGCGGACAGAAAGCCATTAGCAGCTATAATCTTATCACGACCTGAAAGAGGCGTATAAGAGGTAAAACCTGAGGCAGAACTAGTCATGTGATCGGTCGCCCCCAAGTCAATAATCCACTCGGAGGGGGAGGAGGACACGACATGAGTATTGGAGAGACCCGAAATAACAACATCAGCATGAGAACCAGTAGTAGGAGAGTCAGTGTGGGAGCGCAACATGCGACGGAGAGCATCTAACTCGGTAGCAGACAGGCCCCCAGAGGTGTCCTCCTGAACCTCAGTAGAGTGCGCAGAAAACTGAGAACGATCGCCATACTGACTGCCACCACCACGGTACCCACAGCGACCCCGAGTACTAGAACCCCGACCAGCAGGGGCAAGGTGAGGATGTA
Organism: Platanthera zijinensis; assembly: GCA_039513925.1. Taxonomy (NCBI): domain Eukaryota; kingdom Viridiplantae; phylum Streptophyta; class Magnoliopsida; order Asparagales; family Orchidaceae; genus Platanthera; species Platanthera zijinensis. The sequence goes on from CM077080.1 coordinate 60,966,502, forward strand.
AGCGAAAACATGAGTCCCTGGTATGACCCTTCTTCCCACAGTGGCTACAAATAGGGGGTCCGCGTGAAGCCCCCGCAAGCGCAGAATGATCAGGAGCAGGAGTGGCGCCAAGAGTACGACGACGATTCTCATCATTGAGAAGCATGCTGAAGGCCTCCCGAAGAGAGGGAAGTGGCTCACGATGGAGAACATGCAAGCGAACAACATCAAACTCCATGTTGAGTCCCATAAGAAAGACGTGGACACGGAAACGATCTCTGTCTTTCTGAAGGGCCAGCGCATCAGCAGTACAAGCAGCCGTAAAAGTGCTGAAGAAGTCCAGTTCCTGATAGAGGCGCTCAAACTCGGAATAGTAGGCAGAAACAGACAGAGCCCTGCTTCAGCTCTAGAACACGGCGAGTGAGCTCATACACTTGCATCAAACTGCCTGCCTAAGAGTAGGTATCACGGGCCCGAGTCCAAATATCATATGCGGAATCCAACAACATATAACTGTGATACACCAGAAGGGACATCGAGTGAAGTAACCACGAGACAACCAAAGAATTTTCCGCATCCCATTTTTTCCATGTGGGATCGGTACGTGGTGGCTCAACGGTGGTACCATCAATAAGTCCATATAACTGGTGGCTGCGAATAGCATGCTGGGCCGCCCGGGACCACTCCAGATAATTCGTGTCATGCAAGGCAACAATAGTGACCTTCAACGGGCCAGACTGGCCATGGCTCCGAGGAGGGTCGGCAGATGAACCGGTTGGAACACTGGAGGGAGGAGCCGTGGAGATAGTGGAATGATCATCCATGGAGAAGAGAGTGAAGAGCTCCAAATCAGAGAAGACGGCCTCCAACGGGTCCCCCGTAGATCATGGCGCCGGAAGGAACACCGGAGGAGGTGAGAAAGATGTCTCCGGCTGCCTCATGGAGGACAAAATGGCCGGAGACGCGGGGGCCTCCCGGAAGACCGGGCGGAGAGAGCCCCCTCCCGGAAGAAGGCCGCTGGAGAAGGAAGGCCGCTGGAAGAAGGCCGGCGACGACGAGAAGGCCGCTGGAGAAGAAAAAATGCTGGAAGCGCTGGAGAAGAAAAGCCGCTGGAAGAAGAAAAGGCGGGAGGGAACGACGACGACGAGTGGAGCGAGCGTGCGGGAGAACGCAATGGGGACGACGAACGGGCGGGCGGGAACGATAGGATCGACGATCGACAGAAACGACAGAAACGCCCGAGATCGACGTGAGGGCTGGAGCGGCGGAAGACCTACGCGGCTCTGATACCAAGTGGAAATCGGTAATTGGTTTGGTGATGCCCTAAATCGGGCAACACATATTCATATATATAGATACGCTAACACGTGATATGTCACGTGGAATACATATTCTCGATATCAAAAAATAAAAAGCGAATATTCAACTTGAAGTGACACTCAACTTGGTTGCGTTTGGTACGTTTATGAAATACGAGATTCTTGACAATGTGTATTGCAGTTTGACTGTCACAAAAGACAGTGGTCAGTGACCAGAGTTTAATAACTAGGTCACTTAGGAGGCTTTCCAACCATGTGAGCTCAGACACAATATAGGTCATTGAACGATACTCAGCTCCCTATTCCATGTAATTATATTCCTCTTACTTGTTTACATGTCTGTGTAGGAGAAATTCTTAAAGTGTTTCTTATATCTTAAAATAAGTTGTTTGTAATAAGGTGATAAATGAATTGTTTGTAGTTTTCAAATTTCCCCTTTCTAAAGGTACGATTTTCATATATTAACATTTATCAAATTTCTTCGTACATAGGTAGATTGTATAATTGGAACTATACACATTTATCTGCGTGATATGTCGAACCAAAGAGAAGTAGAATCTCTCATGTTGTAATATACGTTGTTTGTATTATCATGTCAAGACGATTAATTTATAATCTTTTATTACTTTTTATACTTTAAGTATGACATTTTAAATTTGGTGATCATATCATGTTCATGAACATATATAATGTATATATGAAATTGTATAGATTTTTCTTGCATGTTTACATTGTTCATTTTATGATGACATAATGATTAAGCTATGATTTATCGATTTTATTCATACATAAAGTATGATACACATAATTTCTTGTTGTCATCATATTCCTACGTAACAATGTATAATACATAATTTAAACTAGGCGGTATTTCTAATCAAAAGGAATAGAATTTCTTACCTTGATGGCGCGACGATCGTACACACAACGCGGCGACATGATTTCTTTAGGTTAATTCGGAAATTATGCAAGGCTTGTCCAATCTCGTGCTAAAGTATAAACGATACCTGAAATTGAACGAAAATCCTCAACAAATTAATATATAAAGAAACAAATTTAGGATCACCCCCATCATCTTAGAGTTGGCTAAAAAAACAATAATATAAATTTCCCTTCGTGCTGGGAGGAGAAAGAAGGAAGGTGAACTAAAGAATGAAGGAGTAAAAGTGGGGCGTTTACCTCTTCCTAACAACGGTAAGCAAAAATGAAGTCGACAAATCGCTAAACAAGGGAATCGGGATCTATGATTCCTGAAATTTAAAAGCATTTATGAATTCCGAGGCTCTTGAGAAGGATAAAAGATCGGGTAATGAATCAACAACTTAATGGAAGGGCGAAAAGGTGGTGCGACCTTCTGAACAAGAACCAAAAGTCACGATGTTATGCACGCTATAGTGAAATTGAAGGACGGTACGGAGAAGATAACTCCACGGCTTGATGTCGTTGTTTTCATCAGAGAGGATGTCTACTGCGATCAACAATGAAGTGGATGCTCGGTCGATTGACTGGAGCGAGAAAAGAAAGTAGAACAAAAAATTGTTAAAAGCCACTGACACTGGAGAAAACTGCTTATTGCGAGCACCATAAACGATAGAAAGGTTTATGTGTGTCGTCGTCGAGGCTTACGAGAAAGAGAAAAGCGACGGTGGCTTCTGGTGAGGATTCGCTCTCGATTGTGAGCGCTTCTGTCGACGACGGGAGAAGGTCATGCGGGTTCCACCGGCGAGTGAATGAGGGAGCCCTAATGTGACTTTTACTTTGTTTATATTGCACGTAACATTATGAGGAAAACACTACCCGCAATCCCCTCCTAATCAGCGGTGTTGATGGCAGGAGAAAAAGGCTTGCATGCATAAAATGCAAAACAATGACTCCTCGATAATTAAGAGGTGTTGAATGAATTAAATGAATTGATCATACCTTTATATAATTACAAATTTTGTCGCTACACATTAATACTTCCAATTATAGGTGTTACGCTCTCGCAAATTATGAAATCCGCCGACATTAAATTTTCACATACTATTTTATCAACGTGAACGCATGATTACCTCAAATGATGGATGTATCATTGGCGCTAGCATTGATCCGACCCCATTTAAAATTATGGGCGTTATGTGGAATGGAGAGTGGGGAGAGGTGGTTATTAGGTTGTTTTGTGAAAGAGGAGGGTAGTTACCTTGGATTCAGCACCTAGGATTCATGGAATCAGCACAGTAGGGAAACCGCAAGAGCCCTGAAAATCTGTCCAGAATCTATGATATCTAAAAATCAGCCCATATACCCGTATTTATAGACATACTACCCAGTAAGGACGGCCACGATCGTCTGAAGCGTAAAACCACCTTATGTACATGAAATAAAATTACAAAAAATACATAGAAATATGTCATCATTATTTTGAATGTGATTACCGCTCGGATCGCCCATCCGACGATCTTAACTCTGCCTCCCATGAATGAAGATTCGGGCAGGTTCCAATAAGGGACGTTCCGCCCGTGAAATACTGAAATGTGATCCCAATCACCAAGGATACAAAAAAGATTTCCAACATGCATACTCCTCCCCCTTATATAGATGAGGGAAGGCGCACATAATAAGAAAAAGTAAATTACCCCAATCAGTGTAATTAATTAATCAATATCAATTAATAATCATTAGTTAATATTAACAAATTAATTACAACAAATAACTCTTCAACTTCCAACACGGCTCCCGAATGCGTTCTTGTGTCACATGTTGGCCAAATGTGTAACTGTAACACATCATCATACTATATTTTGTGAATGGTTGTTCTATATGATATATGAGTTAGATTAGTCTTTTCTCCTATCCTCCAGTATTGTGTTAGATATATTAAATGCTTTTTTTCTTTTGCAGGAAATTTACAACTTAGATTACAGCTATTATATATCTTTTATGATTCATTTCCTCAAGTTGAAAAAGCTAATGATTCCTCACATTATGTGATTTTGAGCCATATTGCCTTGAATGGTTCCTTACATGTGATGGCCATGCTTATCCAAGATAACAAATAGCCAACAGTTGATTATTCTCCTGAATTTTACTAAAAAATTCTTGATTTTGTAATCAACTCCATTACTTTTTCCTGGATTATATTACTATTGATGCATGCATGGTGCCCCTTAATGGATCATGGTTCTTTCTTCTCTTCTAAGCTTTGTTCCTTAAATTATTTGAGTTACCCCCATTCTATATCTTCAGCATTGGCAATTGCATGGATGTTTTCTTGACCTTCGTGTACTATAAATCAGGTTTACAGTAATACTACCACTCATTCTCTGGATCCACTTCTACTTTCTTCTTCTAAAGACCGTACCGATCAGTTTAACTTAGTTCCAAGTACTTCTTCAGAGGCCTATCAGGAAAATGTTGGAATCGCAACCGGAAACTGGGGCTGTGGTGCTTTTGGTGGAGATCCAGAGATTAAGAGTGTCATTCAGTGGCTTGCTGCATCTCAGGTAGTCATGCATTTATATGGAATCTTGTAGTCTTCTCCTTTGAAATTTCTTTGCTTTAAGATATGATATTGGAGGAATGTATTCAAATATTATTTGTTAATCGTGGAAGTCTGCATGATATAAATGGTATAGTTACATATCGGAAAACTCAACATGGATTTTGGGATCATTCACCTATAACCATTTAGTTTTGGTTGGATGCATAGATTCTAACAAATACATTTTAGGCAGGTGTTGTCACTCACTAGGAATGTAATCTAACAACAACCACAGGAGAACCCATATAATCCCCAATTATTGGGGGTATGGACGGGGGAAGATTGGAAACAGACCTAACCTTTGACACTATGCACAAATTGGTTTCTCTCAGAGGAGAAAGACCTAACCTTTGACAATAAATGCACAAAGTGGCTGCTCACAGATACCACTGAAATAGTGGCCCCTACCTAACTGATGGCCTCCCCTATTATAAGGGATACACAATGCACGGTGGGAATTTCCTAAAGGAATTCGCATTAACCGGCCTCCTTCGGTACTACATAAAGGGGAACAATCTCACAGCGGGCCTCCATGTGTAAATTATCAATTGGATGCCCTAGTACTCGACTGGAAAGATGAGCATGAGGAGAAATATATTTATTTTCTCCCTCAGTTAAAGCTAATTCAACATATTGATAACTGTTTTTTCCTATAGTGATGCTTTTTCCTGCTTAGTTCATATCTGGATTATCTTGCTTATAACTTAAATTAATACTTGCAGGCATTGAGACCGTTCATGCATTATTACACCTTTGGAGCCAATGATTTGCAGAAATTGAATGAGGTATCGTATGCTACTATTTGTGTTTTTTTTTGCGTCAGTGCTTTATAACAAATGCAAATGCTGTGTAAAACTTTATTTAAGAAACAATTATTATATATTTTTATTAATTAAATGACCACTCTTTATTACAAAAAAAATTAAGAAAATGTCTTGCTTTATATTAAATGCAATGTTGGCACACACAGTTTCCGCCCCTACGACCAACCGCAACAATACCCTGACTAGCACAAGGATCTACCTCTATCAATTAATTAATGCAACTTAAAATAAACACACTATCAATTAATAAATGCGGAAAGTAATTATACATTACTTTTCGATTTTTGTTATTTTTTTTAATTCTTATGCATATACCATATCAAATCAACTTTAATAAAGTTGATAAGTGTTAGAACTATTTGAATATTCTTGTTTTATTTCTCCTCTTATGTTACCCTCTATATGTATAGAGGGATATTATTATTTAAGTTAATGAAATCATTTTTTCACGGTATGACATGGTATCAGAGCTAGCCCGTGTTATGCCCTAGCCGCTCGCCCGTCCCTCCCCTCCGCTCGTTCTCGCAGCCCAGCAACCCTGTTGTCGGCCTCCCACCTCCCTCCTCTCCCTCCACCTCCCTTCTCTCACCGCAACACCGCATTCCTCTGACGCCGTCAGCGGCGTTGAGGGTCGTGTAGTCTGCCGATCGACGCACAGGCTGATCGGCGCCCCGGATGACTGCTCCTCTGGCAACCGTCTGATGGACCCCATTTTTCTCAAAAAAGTTTTGCTTTTTCTTCCTCTACAACCTACTAGGTGGATCAATTAATCGCTCCACTAGATCTCCCCATATCGTTGATCTAGGGATCTACCTCTCAATTTTCTCTCTCATGAAAAGGGATCTACCTCCTGCTTCAAGCCTCCTTTCACTTCAGAACTCAAGGTTCTATTAGGGTGATGCCCTTCTCACTGCGGCTTACCTCAGCAATCGTATGTCGTCTCGTCAGCTGGACAAGTGTACTCCTCTTCATACCCTTAGCATACCTCCTACTACTTTTGTACCCCGTGTGTTTGGATGTTTATATTTTGTTCATATTCATAACATTACTCGAACAAAATTTGATCTTCGTGCCCTTCGTTTTGTGTTCATTGGTTATTCCTCTACACAGAAAGGGTACAAATGTTATCATCTTCTTAGCAGGAAAATATTTATCTCCATGGATGTCACTTTTCATGAAAATACCTCCTATTATGAGTCCTCACTTCAGGGGGAGTCGTCATTCTTGAAAGTGAGTGCTCCTACTCTTGATCTTCTTATTACTCCTCTATACATTACCACTCAGGGGGAGTGCGGATATTCCTAAAGATATTCCCAAAGATATTCCCAAAGAAAAGGAGATGCAAGTGTACACTCGGAGAAGCAAAAGATCAAACACTCAAACGCATCCCATAATACCAGAGCCGCCACCAGATTTGTCTACAACACCCCTGGAGTTACCTATTACCCTCCAAAAAGGTATACGCTCATCCACTCAACATCCGTTATCTAACTGTGTTATATGCCTCTTTAACCTCTTCTCATAAAGCCTTCGTCGCTTCTCTTTCTTTTATGTTTGTTCCCGGTACGTGGCAGGAAGGCACTTGGCCATCCAAAATGGATAAAGACGATGATAGAGGAAATGCAGGCTCTAGAAAAGAACCATACATAAGACTTGGTCTATCTTCCTCCTGGCAAGAAGACAGTTGGTTGTCGATGGATTTTTACAGTAAAATAGAACTCTGAAGGTATTGTGGAGAGATTCAAGGCACAATTAGTGGCAAGAGGCTACGCCCAAACTCATGGTATTTACTACCAAGAAACATTTGCTCTCGTGGGAAAAAATGAATACAATATGGGTCGTATTATCCTGTGCCGCCTGTAAAAGGTAGGACCTTCAACAACTAGATGTAAAGAATGTTTTCCTTCACGGCGAGTTGGAAAAGGAAGTCTATATGTTGATGCCTCTAGGTCTTGTCCATATCGGCTCTGAAGGGTAAGTGTGTAAATTTAAGAAAGTTCTATATGGATTAAAACAATCTCTGAGAGTTTGATTTGGGATACTTCACAAAGTCATGATCTCATTAGGGTATACCCAAAGTCATGTCGATCACACTCCATTTATCAGACGGAAAAAAGATGAAGGCAACTCTCCTGATTGTATATGTTGATGATATGGTTATTACTGGTGATGACATGGATGAGATTTGTACCCTGAAACTCAAACTTGATTGTGAATTTGAAGTGAAAGACTTGGGTAAGTTGAGATATTTTCTAGGGATTGAGATAGCAAGATCAAAATTTGGTATTGATATTTCACAACGGAAGTATGTTCTTGATTTATTAAAATAGACAGGAATGAGTTGTTGCAAGTTTGGACGTGAACCACAAACTTGAACGTGATGATGTGGAGTTAGTGGAAGATATTTTTGGTTATCATAAGCTGGTAGGTAAACTGATCTACCTAACTCATACCCTTCCTGACTTTTCATATATTGTAGGAGTGGTAAGTCAATACATGTGTTCCCCTAAAGTCAGACATCTTGATGTTGTGCACATAATTTTGAGGTATTTGAAGACCTCGCATGGTAAGGAAATTCTATTCTCTCTTAGCGATCACTTAAAATTGAAATATATACTGATGCAGACATGGCTGGATCAGTTGATGATAGGAGATCTACTACAGGATATTGTTCTTTTGTTGGGGCTAATCTGGTCACTTGGAGAAGCAAAAACATGTAGTACCTCGCTTTAGTATGGAGGCTGAGTTTAGAGTCATGACTCATGGTATATGTGAGGGGATGTGACTTCGTTCCCTCTTGAATGATATTGGTTTATTAGAAACCGGCCCCTTCAATTTGTATTGTGACAACAATATTGCAATCAGCATTGCTTAAAACCATGTCCAGCATGACCACCCAAGCACATTGAAGTTGATCGATACTTCATTAATGAAAATGTTATGAAAAGGATTGTATGTCCCCTTTTGTTCACTCAGAGTGACAATTTGCAGATTTTCTTACCAAGGCATTGAGTTAAAAAACATTTGTGTCTATTATTAGCATGTTGGGCATGAGGAACATTACATGCCCAACTTGAGGGGGGGTGTTAGAACAATTTGAATATTCTTGTTTTATTTCTGCTCTATATATATAAAGGGCTATTATTATTCAAGTTAATGAAATCATTTTTCACAGTTAGACAATAAATTTAATGGCAGCTCCTCGAAAATATCACTGACATGCTTAATGACAATCTTTCACGAAAAGACTGTTGGGCACTGACATACCTAATGGCAACCTACTGTAGTAGGTATAAGAGCTCTACTGAAAACTTTATTGATTTTATGGATTTTCATTATTACTTATTATTTGAGATAGTGTAATTACTTGAATAAACATTGCATTTTAATTTTTTTTGAAATAAATTATAATATATGCTAAGTGATTAGATTAAAACAATAAGGGTATATTTGGCAATTTTGAATGTTTCACCAAAGGGAACTTTTTTCCTTTTAATATTGTGTGTGTGTATATATATATTCTGCAACTGGATCCTATTGGTAATTCCATTTGTTACTATTCATTGAAACCACTCTCTATTTAGGCAGCCCAATGCACGAAGCATCCCCGCGCTGCGAGAGTCTGGGGAAGGGTCCCATCACAAGGGTGAAATGTAGGCAAACCTTACCCTGCATTTTTTTGCAAGAGCCTGCTTCCCCATGCCTTAATTGTTTTAAATGTTTTGAGTGTAATTACTTGAATAAACATTGCATTTTAAATTTTTTTGAAATAAATTATAATATATGCTAAGTGATTAGATTAATACAATAAGGGTATATTTGGCAATTTTGAATGTTTCACCAAAGACAACATTTCCCTTTTAATATTGTGTGTGTGTGTATATATATAGTATGCAATTGGATCCTACTGGTAATTCCATTTGTTACTATTCATTGAAACCACTCTCAATTGGGGCAGCCCAGTGCACGAAGCATCCCTGCGCAGCGAGGGTCTGGGGAAAGGTCCCATCACAAAGGTAAATGTAGGCAAACCTTAACCTGCATTTTTTTGCAAGAGGCTGCTTCCCTATGACTTAATTGTTTTAAATGTTTTGAGGGTCACGGTATTTCCCTACTCAACCCTTGTTTTCAAAATTTGGATGGAGGAAAAATTCCTCACATGGCTTTTAAGCTTGAGTTTACCCGCAGAATTGGGAATGTATTGGTGTTGTTCCTCTGCACTTGGGATATCATAACATAACCATGAACTAAGAAAGACATGCGAGAAACATCATCCGGTCATTATGAGGTCTTGGTTTGTTACAAATCATTATGGGGATAGACATATAGGCACCAGGAGAGTTAAAAATAGCTTAAAAAGACTCTGACTAGAGTTGGATCCTGATTGCCCGCCTGGATCCCGAAGGACCTTAAATAGGGAGTATTTTGTAATTTCACAGGCCCCTATATATTCTAAGGAGATGAGTAATGAGGGGATTTTTTGATGCCCCAATCTTCCTCTTCTTTAATCTCATTTCTCTTCCAACTCCCGAACAGTGCTTGCCCAACACGCATCGTTCTCCCCTTGGGTTGAGAACCTTCATTCCGATGGTGAAGTTTCCCTTTTCTTTTCTCCCTCCTCTTTTCTGGTGTTACTACACTTTTTATCATCATTGGGGGTTGGGGGGTCATTGAGGAATTAGGGCAAGAAGTCCTCCACCCCGACCTTCGATTTGAATCTCTCGATCGGTGACACAATCCTTCGCACAGGATTGTCACAAATTGGTATTGAAGTTACTCATCGCCATGAAAGGAAGCTCTGAAGGTCAAGGATACCTTCATGAATTACACTGAGACTTGGGGGAGGACCGAAGGATTCTGCACAGATGCGGAAGGAAGCCGTTGTAACAACCACACATGTGTACATATCACAGGTAGCACTCGCATTGATGGTCTCACATTGTCGGAATGGATGGGCTTGCCACCATCCGCATGGGCAGGCCCAAGATCAGCTCTACTGGAGCCATCAGTGTCGATGCCTAACCTGGCTCCAGGCTTGTTGGATGTAGGTTTCAATCCACATTGACAATGGGATCCCTAGTGCAAGGCGCAGGAGTAAGACTGCTCATGGGCTTCTCTAGGTGTTGTTCCTATCAGTGGACCGATAGGTATCGAGGGTCCGATTGGGCCATAGACTAGATTTTCAAGGTATTTTGCAATTCTGCTTGAGCGAAGGGACTGTATGGTCCACGGAGGATGGAACAAGCACTTTGGGCAGTACGAGCATGGATGTGAGGACTCCATGCCCCTTAGACAAGACAATCCATGCTTTCCACGTGGATACTAATGAAATTCCCCTTTTTGATGTCGGGGGGGGGGGACTTATATTGGTAACACCGTGTGAGTAATTTTTCATAAACCAACGAACGTCAATGCATGAATGGATCATAATCACTTCATATCATGTGACGGGATCCGCCCAACTATGTTGCGCCCAATTGGAGTAGGAGCACCTCAATGTGATGTGGGTGAAGTTCAAGCGATATATTAATGTGTTTTGACCCTTCTCTAAGGAGAAATTCCTTAGATGACCTCTTTATCCTAAGGCAAATGGGAAATGTGGACAGCTACGTGGAGAAGTCTGAGTTTTTTAGCTCAACCAACCTCAGTACAGGCAGACTAACTTATTTGGATTGACGAGATGGTGGAGCACAAGTTTTGGGCTCGTTCCGTGCAAATTTGTCAACTGCCATATTTATCGCCACCCAATGGATGATCTGAGCCCGTAGTTTCTTCTGGATTTTTGTTCACATATTTTTCATATGTTACTTTATTATGTCAGTCATTATTTAGTGAGATCGGGTGCTTGCCAGTCACAGACAATCATAATCGTTGATGTCAGGGTGCCCGAATGTTGTTTTGTTATAAAAACGAACAAAGGGGGAAACCGTCAAGCATTGCAGATTCTGGAAAGATTTTCTTCCTGGAATCCGACGATCTCTCGTGGTGTCGACTACACGAAACCCCAAGGTGCTGACTCCTTGGTTTGTATCATTTTATTTCCTTGTCTTTTTATTGTAGCCACCCTTCCTCCATCTCTAAACTTGTTACCGACTGCCCCTTATTCATCCTATAGGAACATCCACTGTTGAATTCCATCATCAATCAGCCTAATCCCTCTTAGAAACCCCCCTTTGCACTCCTGTTTACAGCCATCCAGCCCAGTCCCCTACAAAACTGCCCTATCTTCCGCTTCCCCAAGGTTGGCCGAAGACTCTGTTATGGGTGCACGTGGTAGACTCCTTAACCCATTCCATCCAAACCCTCCCACCATGGACTAAAAATAACTTAGGCCGGCCCATTTCCATCCATCCCCAGCTTGAACCGAACATTTCCCCAACCATTTCTTGCCTTGTTGATCACTTACTGGCGTCCCCTATGCCTGGACGACCACCTCTAGGGCCCTATCTTCCCTGGCTGACTCCCATAAATCTGGTTACAGCCTTTCTGAGCCTCCCAGGCCTTCCTCTGGCTGGCTGCACCCCAACTCGACCTATATCTTTCTATCCGAGCCACATCCACACCCATACAACCCTAGCCCGCCTCCATACTGTACTATAACCCATCCCCGCCACAAAACAGCCATGTCCCACCTTCGACAGCCCCCCGACAGCCACCGTTTTCTCTCCAATTTTCTGCTGCCGCCTCTACAATTACCGAATCTCCGCTCCTTCACCTACAACCCCTCACTCATGAATTTCTTAGTTTTATTGTGCTAGTTATTTCAATATTATTGTGCGGATTTAAATTCAGATATCATTATGGATGTTTGGCGCTACTAGTATATTCGTTATGTGATTGATCACCCTCACATGATCTTTGTCGCTTGTGCATGTTAGCTTTAGGCCATCCCAACGGAGGAAAACCGAATTTGCTTGACCCCAAAAAAGTTGCAATTGTTTGTGATAACTGCGTGTGATTTATTCATGTATTATTACTCGCAATTTATTGTTGAAATATTATCTGCATGCCAATATCATCCTAGGTTAGACATGAATTATTTCCCCTATAGCACACCTAGGGTTGTATATTAGGATTCACACTCACTTAGCCTACCCTACATCACTAACATGTGCGCATTTTTATTGTATGGTTGCAAGAGCAGCTTCATTTGGATATGGAATTTGAGAAGCCAACTTATCTAATAAAGATTATGAGTTTAGCCTGCATTTGTGACAAATGACTTCAGATGGATAGGGCCGTAAATACTCTGAGATAGTACATTGCAAAGGGTGTGTACCACATCCTGTTCCTATAGGCGGCGGACCCTGAGAACAAGAGGGTACGCGACCCTCTTTTATCAAACGACTCGATTGACATGATATGAAAAGGAGGGCAAAATTACTTTGATTGGAGCTTGAGGATGATGGTATTGATGAGGAGGATACAGAACAAACCGACCTAGAATTTTTTTGAATGCTATCATGTGTTCAAACACTGTAAACTATGCAAATTATGGTGGTGATCTGTGGATATGAAGTGAAGGTTCTAATCTACGTGAGTAGTACACACGACTTCATCACGGCAAAATATAACAAGTTTATTGAACTTCCAATAAAGTTACTTGCAAGAATGCAAGTGGCACTGGTCAATGGGGAGAAAGTGTCAAGCTTGGGACTCTATTGTGGTATACTACTACAAGTGAACTAGGAATCCTCCTCAACTGATTTGTAAGTTATTCCACCGGCGGACTTTGACATAGTTTTGTGGGTTAAGTGGTTGAGTACATTGGGGGACATTATTTGGAATTTCTAACCACTGACTTTGACCTTTAACATGAAGGGTCGGCTAGTAGCATTGCGTGGTCTCGACAGAAAAAAAGAGAGTTCTTTCGTCTATTGTAAGGAACACCAACAAATGGCATCATGTGGCTGAATTGTTGGAAGAGTTTGACGACGTGTTCAAGGAACTGACCGGGTTACCACCCAAATACTCGCAAGATCACCACATTTGTTTATTGCCTGGAATGTCCCCGGTAGTGGTGAGGTCATATCGTTATTCATTCCTTAAGAAGGATGTAATTGAAAGGCAATACACATTGATTCTCCGACAAGGAATTATCCAATCTAGTCAATCTTCATTTTCCAACATCAAGATGGTGATAGACAAATTTTGGATACTCGTCATGGAGAAGATACTGGATGTGCTACATGGGACGAATGTCTTCTCTCAATTGGATTTATGTTCAGGGTACCACCAGATTCGCATGGCCTCTGGAGACATGACCGAAACTGTATTCAGAATGCATTACATGCACTTTGAGTTTCTCTTCATGCTCTTTGGGTTGAGAAACACGCCCTCCACCTTTCAGTCTGTGATGAATGGTGTATTTTGTTTCATCCTTCGCAAATATGTGTTGCTTTTTTACGATATTTTGATCTATAGCAGGACATGGGCAGAACACTTTCAACAGTTGCACACCGTGTTAGCCATTATCTCTGACCATCATTTGGCCTTAAAAAAGGAAATGTGAATTTGACGTGGCTCAAGTACATTATCTGGGCCACATTGTTCATGGAGTATTTGTCAATCCAGAGAAGTTTTGGACCATCAGGGCTTGGCTTAACCACAAACATTGCCTGCTCTATGCAGTTTCCTCAGACTTAATGCTACTATTGATGGTTCATCTGTGATTATGAGGTGATATCAGCATCGTTGAACAACCTTTTAAAAAAACATTTATTTCAGTGGACCGACAAGCTTGTCAAGGATTTCAAAACAGTCCAAATGATCTTATCCAACAGACCGGTCTTACAACTCTTGGAATTTTCACAAGAATTCAAAATCGACTGCAATGCATCAAGTTCAAAGATTGGGACTGTCTTACACCTGAGCAGCAACATATAGCATTTTCCAGTCATCACCTTGCCCTCCGCCATAACAAATTCTTCGCATATGAATAAGAACTCATAGGTCTGGGGAAGGCAGTACAATATTGGGGCCCTTGTCAGGACGGGGGTTCAAGGTTCATGCACACCATTTCAACTTAAAATACCTTTTAGAGCAAAAATTGGTCGCCCCACCTCAGCAATATTGGGTCACCAAGTTATTAGGATATGATTTATGTGGAATACAAGGCGGGAATGTTAAACCACATGGTCCATGCCCTCTCCAAAAGAAATGTGGAAGAAATGGAGAGCACATTGTGTGTCATCTCAGTTGTCGAATGGTACTATTTGATGACATACGCATGGGAATTTATGAGTCAGGTATACTGATAAACTCAGTGCCAATATCATGAACAAGAAACTACAAGAATATAGGCGGTATGGGAGGGAGTCATAGTCTACAAATGATAAACTTACCTTTTGCCCACCTCTCCTATCGCGTTAGAAGTTATCATTTTAATAAAATTATTATTCCAGTCTTGAATATGTGATGAGGAGGCGAAATGGAATATAGCTTTGATACTAAACAGACGGTGTAACTCAGCCTTACCCTGATACCAATTGATGAAAGAGAGAGATCACACCAGGATCCATGTAGTACACAAGGGGCCAGCTTGGGGTTTCTCACACTTGGGTCAGGCGATAAGGATTTCTCACGCCTAGGATTTCAAAAGCAACACCCTAAAGCCAACATTCCTTTTTATTAAAATACCAGAGCGCAATACAAGTGCGCGATGTGAAGCCCCAATTCAGACCCCACAAGAATTTTGTATCTAAGCAACTTTCAAGATATTCACACCAGGATGAAGTAAAGAGAGTGAGTACAAAATAAAACACATCATAAACACTTAATTCATACCTTGACGTTCTTCATTAGTCAACATAGCTTTTCTGTGCGCACTCAGAATCGCCTCAGTTACCTAAACAAAATGACGACGAGCTTAGTCTTAAAAATATGACTAAGTGAGAACATGTCTTTTTAACCGCTGTACATGCAACCAAGAAATTTCAGTAGTAATATGCATAAGTTTTTCGCTTGCCCTAACATGCAATATCAAAAACAATCAACAAAAATATAAGATCTGCAGGATTTAGTTTTTTTTTAAATTATGGTATCAATTCTTTTAGTTATTCAATGGATTTTTCCTATTACTTGATGTCAATTTCTCAAACCAATCTTATTCAATGATGACCTCAATCATTCCATCATTCCTCTCATTCAAATTCAATTACCAAACATATCATTCAATCGTTAGTTTAATTACATAGTTCAGGAAATGTCAAGGCATGCATAGCATAAATGTGGGTCCCACCCCTTTTAGGACAAAATGTAGGAAAATCCCCTACGTGGGAAATCCATCAGTAGTTACTTCCCTACATCATATGATTCAATCTAATACTTAACATTTCTCGTATGCAGATTTTTAATCATCTTTTATCTTTCTCTATTACGTTACAATCTATCATATTTCGTTCAACCACGCATTCTTATTCCATTTTTCATATCAGTAATTTCATGAAGTTCTCATATCTTGCATTCTTATATCATCTTGCCTAATCTAAAGTCTTTTATCATTTTTGACATCTTTTAGTGATTTGCTTAATTTTCTATTTTCATTCAATTCATGTCAATGCATAAGCATAAAATGCATTTCTGTGAAAAGGCTCTACAATTAATATTCTGAAAAAAACATTAATTACGCATATTTAATGCGATAAGCACTTACATTGCTTTTCTCTTCTTTTAGTCGTTCTTAGAATTTTTGTTGCGTGTATTGTCGGACGCCATCCACGAAAATATCTGTAATTTTAAACATCTTTTAATTGAATTGCGTTACTCAAATAGGTACAATCAAACTCTTAAGACAGTCATAATGACATAGTGGAAGACTAGCTTAGGTGACTCAAAAGAAAACATCAAAATCAAGTTTTGACCACTTCATGACTCATACTTCCATCATTTATACGCATAAAGTTCAGCTACTATTGGCTATCAAGACATCCATCAAGAGATAAGAAGAGGGCAGCCAACAACAACAATTCTCAGAAGCCCACAACAGTTATCAAAAATAACTCAAAAGGTATTCAACAGCAGCACAATTTCAAGACAGCAAAACAGCCAACCAAAGTCACCAAGTCTAAGGTAAAACCCTAATCCAATAGCCGGCCAACACAAGGCATAAAAGACTCATTTTTCCCAAAACAATCATGAAAAATCAAGGCCAAATTAACCAATCAGCAATTCAGGACAGCCAATACGATTGATAAACTAACAAAATATCTTCAGTCATCCTCCAACAAAATTTCTCTAACCGGCAAGGCAAAGACATACTTGATTCTCGTAATTTTCTCGGGTTTCTGACTCACATTTATGCAGGTTTGTCGCTGGATATTATCGCACGGATGGACGGTGGGGGATTTATGGGACATGCTAGTTGACTACTGCACCCAAAGGTTGAACAAGGAAACCAGCATTGGTTTTTTCAGCTGGCTTCTACCTCAGCACAACTCCGCCATTGATAAGGATTACATGTCTGAATAGTTCCAGGCTGCATGTCTCTTTTAGATTAAGCTGGGTGCATATAACTCTGGTTATGACAATATTTTGGAAATATTCTCAACATTTCCTAGGAATTTATGTTTGTAAGATTACTCTGTAACCAGCTTGGGAAATTCACAGGGGCTTTGTTTGGGTGGGTGTGGTTTCGCCGCGGCGCCAATGTCCTGCACCGCCCCTGTGGGCTCCCGGAGGCGGTGTTCTTGTGGAACGTGATTCGTCCGGATAGCCTCTCGGAGCAGAGTACTTTGGAGGTATTATGATGTTTAGTGTTCCTGCAACCCTCAGCAGCTAGGCCCAAAAGTACTATTGTTTGACATAAATGTGAGCTTAAAAGGACACACACCACACACCTCAATTTGTCATATTGGGTTTTTATGTTATTTTGGGTTATCCTCTTCTCTAAAACGCACAATATGCCCATATGGTATTAAGAGGAAGCATTTATATGCCTTATATTAAAAAAAGAAATTCAATTGTTGGGTTGATCATACATTGTAGCTTAGAATTTTGGTTCAAGCCCAATCTCCCCTTAAGCTTTGAATTTCGCCGACAATGTTACGTTTTATGGGGATGTCTTCTCCATCTCTTGGTGTAATTTAGAATAAAATGTGTTTTTAATGGGTGGATGCATTCTATTAAAACTGCGGCAAAAGCCTTGCTAGATGCACTTTGGGGCGGTTAAATGTGTGAAGCCATAGCCAAAAAGTGTTCACAATACTCCAAAATATTTGTATTTGTATTATTTGACTTGCTGTTGAAAAATGTTTTATAAATTAGGATTATATATTAAAATGCATTTTAGAGATTTCAAGTAATCTTGAATTTGAAAATTTTAATATATTAAAATGTTGGAAAAGTAAAGGCCACACATCCTATTTTAGCCTCAATGATCCGAGGTATTCTAACTATTTAAGCTGGTATAATAACTTCAAAATCTATTTTTTCCAGAGTTTTGAACGAATGTCGGAGTAGGCGTAACAAAGAGACACTAGAGATTTGCATTTACTATAAAGACTGCTTGGATGCATGTGGAGAATCTCGGGGGTTGAAGTAGGACTTAAGTGTATTGAACTTGAACAATGAAAGTTGATTATTGTTGTTTTTCAAAGTAATATTTTCACATGGAATTTATGGGGTTTAAAAAACTAAAGTTTAATTTTTTTAAGCCAAATCAGAAAAATTGGAAAAGTTTTCCTGCAAGGTTACAGGAGCAAGCAAACTCGACCCGACAAGCCACGCACAAAAATCCGTGCTCACCCAAAAAGCCAAAATCACCCAAGAAGGGGACAAAACTATGTGCACAAACCCCTGCTAGAGAACTAGGATAGTGCGCACGGCACGCACGTTAGCGCAATCGCACGCGCGCTGGTCGACGACGTGCTCCCAGCGTGGTCGCACGCGCGCTACAAGCGCGGTTGTGCGCGCGCTCCCAGCGCGGTTGTGCGCGCGCTCCCAGCGCGGTTGTGCGCGCGCTCCCAGCGTGACCAGCGCGCCCGCCGGCGGCCTCCGCAGTCTCCGGCCGCCTCCGACCACCTCTGAGCATCACTGTCGTCGTGCACCTTACCCAGACTGCCCGAACTGCTCGGAGGGCACTTCCGTCATTTCGTTAAATTGGTGATCCATGTGATTCAAATTGAGCGACGTCGTTCGCCAGCATAAATTACGCCCCAACGCAATTACCAGCATGACCCCCGAAAACTATAAATAGTCCCACAGACCTTTATTTTAAGACAAGCAACTCCAGAAGCAAGAGAGAGCTCTGAGATTTTCTGGCAAGATCGTGAACTTAGGCCGATTCTTCGCCCAGGAACTCCCCTGCTCCTCTTCTTGCACTAAGGCTCCAACAAGCGTCTTGTCACGTCATCCGCCTTCACGAGAGCGCTCACATCAAGCCTCCGCTTCAACGAAAGTGCACCCTCCAAAACTTTGTGCACTTAGAGAATTTTTCAGTCGGAACGCTCTCATTCAGGTTCCGCGAGCTCAACATCATTTCATGGTCAGAGCGCTTCCATCGAGACTCCGAGGACTGTCCTTTTTTACAATTTTTTGGGTATTTTGCACTTGTAACGGAGAAACGACATGTCACCCTTCGATATCAGATCTCAATCTCTGTAAACTTAAAAGAACTAATGGATTTTTGCTCGGCACAGATCCGATCATGTGGTTTTTCACCCTTTTCGGGTTTTACACGTAAAAAAATCTCTTGTCATTTGCTGCGTTTTACTTTGGATATTTGCACGCCCGATCTGATTTCGAGTTAAGCTGGTCTGATTTTTCTGGACCGGGAAAAGACCGGGGAACTTGCAACAAATCTAAATTAAAATTTAACTGTACTTAAATTTAATAGGGCCTCCATGCCACCATCTCTTGTCTTTCCTTCATCTCCTTTCTGTTGAAATTTTGCAAGCTGATCAGAAGGTAGATCTGATATCAAGTAAAACTTTCAGAGCTATCAAGCTGACTACTTGATTAAGCGGAAACGGGAACTATGCGCAGAAACACTCCAACCATAAACTGAGAAGATCAGAGACAACAGAGAGCAAACACAAATCTTGTAATATCAACTATCTTCATTACAAGACAAGACATACATGGCGAGACGTGATTTCGCCAAGTACAAGGGAGAAGCAAACAAGAAAACAAGAAGAAACAAGTCGGGCGGACTGCCTCAGAGACCGTTGAGTCCGCCGAGTCCGCCGAGACCGCCAAGTCGCTGCTGCACCAACTGAACTACGGAGTCCGCGAAGTCCGCGGACTACCCGTTATTCTGCTGAATGACTGCTCTGCAAGCTGCCACCGAACTGAAAGAACAGACCGCCTAGTCCGCCGAGACCGGCAGACAGGTTATTGAACTTGGAAATTGCTGAAGAAGAGAAGACTGGCTGGACGCAAATGCGACCTGCTGCAAACCGCTGATTGATAGCCGCAAGCTCCACAGATTCCTGACCGCAATCAGAACCAGACTCCTGGCTTCACAGTGCTAGCCACACAACCTGCAAACAGCAACCGGTTAACCTTCTCAAACCGCGCGGACAAGAAAACCGTGGCCGCAACAAATAACCAACGCTCAACTTACTGTTCCTCAGTTACTGTTGATGTGACGGGCGTTCCTATTTATAGGCGTGGAGAGGAGTGTGGTCACCACCCTAATGGATAGAGTCAATATCCCAACTCGCAGCTAGCACAAGTCAGTCCGCCAAGTCCGCAAGGACAAAATCGGACAAGCCAAACCAAACCCGCCAGGCAACAAAGCAGAGAGCCAGCCCGCACAGAGCACCAGTCCGCACTATAACATCCCAATTTCGATTTTCTAGACCTCATTCGTGTTATTTGACCTGCTATGGTTTTATAGGCCGGATTGGCACCCGAATAATATGTTCACGGCCTATTGAGTATTATTGATCCAATAAGTCACTCTCTCCACCTTCCGTGTCACGCGGGTCTTTTGTGACTAAAATAAATATTGGACTTTTATATTGCGTATATCGACTCATTAGCCCTCACTAAGCCAATAGACACATGAGTAGTATGTCGTCACCCTAAATTAGTCAAATTAACTCATTATGATATTCATTCTCCAAGTTGAACGTTTTGAATTATGCAAGCTCGAAACCACCCTAAGAATAAACGCACACCAAACCACGTAAATAATAAACGCACACCAAACCACATAAATGATAAACGTAATGAGAATCGTGACGAGTACACTCCTATCAAGTCCAAAATTTTATCAAGAAACCCTAAGAATAATTAAAGTATGATGGGCCAATAAAAAAATTAATTAATCTTTTTAAAAATTAATTTATTATTTGAGTAATTAATTTATTAAATATGTTGGAAAATTAAGATAGGTAGCAAATAATATTTTTATTCTCCCAAATTTTTATCATAGCACCCTAAACATATTTAAAAGAGATTTAATAATTAAAATTTATTATTTAAAATATAAATTATTTATTTTGATTTATTATGTTTAAAAAACCAAATAAATAAATAAAAATACGAAAATACATTCAAAAATTATGAAATAAGTTTTAAAAATAACTTATGATTTTAGAATGTTGTCATAAAAATTATAGGTTAAAATAAATTACGATTAATTAGTTATGTCATTTTTAATCCTTTATTAATATATTAAACCCCCCTTAATAACTCTCCGTTTAATATGGTGGCTGGGCATTAATCTCCCCCTGTAACACCCCCAAAACTCAAAAAGAGGGACAGGTGACGTTTTGAGCCAAGTCTGGGACTTGGAGCAGGTGACACGGGTATAGACACGGGCGTGTCGGATGCCGTGTCACAGGCCGTGTCCAGTTCGGGAGAATTCTGGAGGTTGCACACGGGTCATGACACGGGAATAGACATGGGCGTGTCACATGTGACACGGGCGTGTACAATGCCGTGT
The DNA here is from genome assembly GCA_039513925.1 of Platanthera zijinensis. NCBI lineage: Eukaryota > Viridiplantae > Streptophyta > Magnoliopsida > Asparagales > Orchidaceae > Platanthera > Platanthera zijinensis. The sequence continues at coordinate 60,988,036 of CM077080.1, forward strand.
CACAGGCGTGACATGGGCCTTGACACGGGCTTGTCACATGTGACACGGGCGTGTCGGAGGCCGTGTCACAGGCCGTGTACTGGTCGGGCCGTGGGAGTGACGACGAATGAGTAACACGGCCATGCACACGGCCGTGTTGCAACCGGTGTTCGGCCCAGTTTTTTGTATTTCAGGCCCCGATCGTGGCCGTTCGTTTTCTTATGTTGCGATCCGACGGCTGGGGTTGGTGCTGGCGGTTTAAACCCGGAAATAGGGTTTTCAATCTCTCATTTCATCCCCTTGATTCTCTTTCTAAAGGCTAGAGAGAGGGGAGAGCAAGGAGGAGGAGGAAGGCAAGATCCGGTCACAGGCGGAGCTTCGGAGCTCCAAATCACGAGCCGACTTCTGATCCGCGGAGGCAAGGAGATTGCGGTGCTTTTCATCCGCATAGATTTCCATGGCGCCAAGAAGGAATGCTAGGGTAACGATTCTCATCCTAGGACATGTGAAGTCCTCTTTTTTCTTTGCATAGGAAGCCCTCTCACGCGAGTGTGCGATGAGTTGAGGCGTTCCTTGGGGTAGATATGTAAAGTCCCCCTTATTTAGAGTCCGTATGCGAGAACGGACATATGCATGATGTGTGAAGCCTATCCGAACAAGTTGGTCTGGATCGGTGATGTTGCATTGCATAATAACCGGAGAAGACTCCGTGTAATTGGTTGTTTTTCGGGTTTCTACGAGCTAGATTGCAACAGGGAGCCTTGAAGACTAACTCCAAGGTGCACCCGGGAAACTGGGAAAATGCGGGATGTTGCCAACATGGTGGCCGGGGAGCCAACTTGAACATAACCGGGTTATGTGAATTTTGTGGTAAAAACGGGACTCGGGGAGTCTTGACCTGCGCATATGGCTTAAATTGTCGTTGCAGTATGAGCATGGGTCAGGCGGAACCGTACCCAATCTATGTCGTTCGGTGGAACCGTTGGCATAGATGAGGGTCTTCGGCGGTCTATGGCTTAAATTGACGTGACCAATGCCAGGAAGACAAAATGCTCATAAGGTTGGCCGTCCAAGGGGCGGTGGCGGGACGAGAACGTCTATGGCTTAAATTGACGTGACGTTGGTCGGTTCGCCGTGAATGTGCCCTCAGTGCACGGGGTTTGTGGCCGTGTATGCCTACGCCTGTGATGAGATGTGTTTACACTATACTGCTTGGTTATACTAATAAAGTGCAGGGAAAGAGCATCGCCGCCCCGTATTGGGGGCGGGGTCATTATAATTTTGTCAGCATAGCTGATCGTTGCTTTTGTTTACCACCGTGCGGTGGATTGTTGCTTGCAGGTGCTGCGGAGCCGAACGGTAAATAGCGGGCTAAAGCCTAGGTTGCTGTGCCGGCCCTCGAAGGCCTAATGTTTGAGTGTTTTCCGTTATTCTCATGTATGACCGGCCTGCGTGCCGAGGTTTGGAAGACATCTTAATTGAGCAAACTTTTGTAAGGCCTTAAGGTCAACTTATTTGTGTATTGTAACATTCCTTTGGGTCTATTGTAGTTGACATTCATGTTGTGGCTGGGTTCTTTTATCTTGCAACTTAATAATTTACTTTCGCTAGGTGCTCTGTGTAGGACGTTGTGATTGGTTGATTGGTTTCAATAAGTAACCAACCGGTCTGTCCGTAGTATATGGCGTCGGGCCCCGGCCGGACCTACTGCTATATGTTATGTGACGGATAGGGGTGTTACACCCCCCCCCCCATTTCAAAGCCTTGGGAAGGCTAAACCGGTTGGCATGGGTAGTTTCACCAAGGAGGAATAACTCCTCCTCATTAAACCCCTCCCAACACCCCAAAAGACCACCCCCTCCTATATAAACCCACCCCCCCCCCCAATAGGTAGGTTTTCGTTTTTTCCAGCCACCCTAACCAGCAAGAGATTAAGCCTCGGCAACCTTCCGGCGAGCTTCCCCCACGAACTCCGGCGAACTCCACCGTCATGGCCGCACGGTGATCCCCTCGCCTAAACGGCACGAACGTAAGTTCTACGACTCTTCCCTGTTCTTAGATCCATTTCTCGTCGACCCTTGCCATTTCTGACCACCCGAGACGGCATTCCCGGCCATGGAAGCTACGGACCACCCCCACGACCTCCGCCACCGTTGCGGGTTTCGGCCTCGCATGGGGTGTGTGAAGGGGAGGAGTCCCCACGACCCTTCCTCAAGGCCCTTGAGGCGAAGAGGTTCGACAGAAACCGCTACGACGGCCTCTTCTTTCCGAAAAAAAAATGATTAAAAAAATTCACTGTTAAAATTTTCCGGCCACCACCGGCGGCGGCCGGCCGCCGGAAGTCACCCCACCGGAGGCCCTCCCCAGGGTACTCCCACTGAGGGTAGTGGCCGGAGCCAAAGCCCCCACCAACGGTGGTGGGGCAACCCATAGTTTTCCCCCCTTTTTCACGGTGGCGTTACAGCCACCGTGGACCTGGAGATATTTTCTCCAGGTCGTCGTCGGCGGCGGCAGCGGATCACCGCCGGCCGACGTTCTGCCTAAGCCCCCCTTCCGGGCGAGGCAACCGGGGGTGGTGGCCGGAGAAGCCGGTACTCCGGCCGGCCAAGGGGCCTCCCACATGCATGGCCTCACGGTGGCTGCATGCATGCAGCCACCGTGAGCCCATGTTCTCATTTGGCGCACATCGTCGGCGCCGGCGGCAACGGTCCGCCACCGGGTGTCGCTCCGACGGAGCGCCCTTCCCGGGAAAAGCCACCGGTGGTGGTGGCTGGAGAAACGACGACTCCGACCGGCCTGGGAATGGCCCGCGAGGGTTGTGTCTACGGTGGCTCCCAGCCACCGTTAGATCCGGCCGACCATCACTGGTCGTCTGATTACCTCGGATGGTCAGATCCAAATGATTGGGGCATGGCTGGATCTGGTGAAACCCTGTACTCAATCCATCTGTCCATCGTTAGATCTACCGTCGATCTATGCCAAGATTCGTGCGCAGATCGGTTTTACACAGCAAAAAAAAATGTAAGATTTGAAAATATTATTCTCTGTTTTTGATTGAGTTTTTAATTACCTCAAAGACGGATCTAAAAAAATTTTGTGAGACATAACCTTTGAGAACTTTCTGTATTCTACAACTTTCATGTTATAGTTTTTCTGATCTAGAGTTTCTAAATAATTTATTTTGACACTCGAAAAGTATATTTAACCATTCTGGAGATTAAAATTTCTTGTTTCACAAACTGTTAATTTATGTAAACTTTAACCTTAATTTTGGAGGCCTTAGGGTCTGATTTAGACAAGGCATGTGAGAGATGATATTGGAATTTATAATATTTACTACAACTTCCATGTTTAATAATTTTTAATTTGGAGCACTTAAGTAATTTAAATTTAGTCCTAAACAGTACAGTTTAAATTTTAATTTTCTCCCTTATTCATGAATTGTTATTTTTATGTAAACTTCAACCCTAATTTTGGAGGCCTTAGGGTCTGATTTAGACAAGGAAGGTGAGAGATGATATTAGAATTTATAATATTTACTACAACTTCCATGTTTAGTACTTTTTAATTGAAGCACTTAAGTAATTTAAATTTAGTCCTAAACAATACAGTTTAAATTTTAATTCTCCCTTATTCACGAATTTTTATTTTTTTGTAAACTTCAACCCTAATTTTGTAGGCCTTAGGGTCTGATTTAGACAAGGCATGTGAGAGATGATATTGGAATTTATAATATTTACTACAACTTCCATATTTAGTACTTTTTGATTTGGAGAACTTAAGTAATTTAAATTTAACCCTAAACAGTACAGTTTTAAATTATGAGTTGATCTGTTAGGCAATGTTAATTTTATAAGTATTGTTACATTGTCATCTCATTCATCTCCACATGCATGGGTTTACGGGTGGCCGCATGGTTACCGATGTGGCGGGTTCGTCGGCTTCCCCTATTATACACTACAGGTGAATTTGTCACGATGAACTCTTTTGGTTTGTTAGGTGGTGATGAGGACCGGGGCTAGCTACCCTTTCCACATAGGTCCGTCTCACGCCGGTTTGGTTGTGCTGAGAGGGTTGATCTCTACATGGGTGTGGATGTGTTCCCACCAAGAGTACATGTCCTTTTGAGGTACGAAGGCCTAGGAAGTTGGGGTGTATCCATAACCTAGAAGTGGGAGCGACCGACCCACTGTCACTGTCTGGCCACGACGGTGAGGCCTGGGAAGTGAGCTCCTTCTCTTAACAGGTCACTATGTCGACATAGGGGAAAATGATTGTGACACATCATTCGAGTGATCGTGAGAACATCATACATGCTCTTCACATCAGCTTTACATGATATGTTTACATGCGCTATTACCTTGGTCCGTCATCGTATAACCACCGATAGGAGGAGTTATACGATGGCGAGTAAACTTACTACTTCAGTACTCTCTTATAAACCATTGATTTCTCCTGCTACTACCTTTTTATTGTTTATACAAGATATGTTGCTTTGGCTATTGTACTAATTTTTTTTGCAGGTTTCCTTCCTTGTACCCATTAGGGGGCTGGGGAGGAGCGTGAGATTTACTTGGTTATGATGTGGCTAACGTACTTTGTACGTATCATTTTAGGGCCCGATGCACCTACCCACGGAGCAGGAGTGGATGGAGGACCGTAGGCGTGATCCCGTTGATGAGGAGTTCCAGGAGCTAGTTCGGACAGTCTACGAAGATTTAAGGGTACTAGCTCAAGTAGGAGAGAGGATGATTAGTTTTCTTTTGTAGACTCTATGTTTTGTCATCTCTTGTTTGGATGATCATTTTGGACACCTATACCCCTCGTAGGTTTTCTTTGTTTTGGTTCACCTATTTCTGCCATGATGATTTATCTACATTTTATGATGCTTTCGTAAAATTTTTATATATACTCTGTGAATGATTTTTTATTCTGATATATATAGCCTTACAAAGCGCATGTACCGCCAATTGGGTCGTGGGTCGGGTGAGAGGGGTGGGTCCTCTACCAAAACACGAACCTTTTGGTGGGGCAAGCGCTTTGGGCATAAGATCCTCCTGGTTTCGAATCGGGGGATCTTACAAGGGTATCCAAGGGAAAAACGATCCTGATTTATAAAAACAATCACAGGCGATTCACCACGTTATGATAACTAGTTCGAGGACGAACTATGCAACGGAAGCCTGGTGGACCGTAGTAGAATCATGATGAAACATCACGCAAGTGTCCGCTAGTAAAACCCAACCAAATCAATTCTTCGACCAAGTATTTACCCTTTAGTTTAATTACATAGTTTTGACACACATATTTTATAATCTGACACAGGAATTTTGGGAGCCTAGCCTTAGATTGAGAAATGAGAACACGGATGACACCGATGAGGACAATTACACCCCTGACACACCAGTTGATGAGTGGGCCCCTCCACCTCATACCGTACCCACTGGTCATGCAGTGCCGGCCCAGCCGGCCCCATTTCACCAAACAGAGTTAGGGCAGACTCTTACCGCACTACTAGACACTTTTCGAGCCTCACTACAGCAGCAGCTGCTACAAGCACAGGGCCCTACAAATGCAGAGAGATTGGTGATGTTCATGAGCTTTCATCCCCCGACCTACAGAGGGACAGAGTCGGCCATCCAGACAGAGGATTGGCTAGAGAGGATTGAGGAGTTACTTAGGGGAATGTACTGCCCTTCCTACTACGCAGTTTCCCTAGCTACCAGCCTGCTGGAGGGTTATGCTAGGCAATGGTGGAGGTCTATCCTACATACCACTTATAGGAACCGTCGCCTGACTGATGTTTCCTGGAGAAGTTTCACTACCTTGATGATGGAGCACTTCATTTCTAGCTCTAACTGGACAGAGCTCCAGGAGCATTTTCTTCACCTTCGACAGGGCACTATGACAGTTACGGAGTACCAGCGAGAGTTCTCCCACCTTTCCCGATATGCTGACATCATGGCCTTAGAGGATGAGAATCGAGCCAAAAGGTTCTTTCAAGGCCTCAACGACTCCATTCGACAACCGCTGATGACTGCGACTCATGCTCCCTTTGAGGTTATCGTCCACCTTGCAAAGATGATGGAGGCTGATATAAAGACCACTCGAGAAAGGAACAGGTTGAAGATAATATCAGAGACACCCTAGGGACAAGATCAAAGGGTTCAGGGAAGGCATCAACGTGTGTAGGGAAATGACAGAGGAGATCATAGGGGCTATGATCGAGGAGGTCGCCACCAGCCACCCCGCGACCACCATCGGAGAAGGATACCCCCACCTCCCCCAGCACAGTAGAGAGCCCTCCCCGCACCAGCATATGTGGCTGAACAATGCTCTTTTGAAAGGCGTTGTTTCCACTGCAATGAGTTGGGACATTTGCGACCTCAATGCCCCTTTTTAGCACCTAGGGAAGGGCATCGAGACAATTACCATGGTGGAGGTCATGGTCGGAGCTAGGCCGGTAGAGGACAGCAACAACCTCCCCAATAGGCTTATGCCTTGGACCTAGGGAGGGATCGAGCCACTGCGGACGTGGTGAACGGTACGAATTTTCTTTATACTGCACCTTAAATTGTGATACTTTTATTACATTCGTATATACATTACCATTTCAAAATCAATCGAAACCACAAGGATCCTCTGGATCAATGATCTGGCTGCTCGAGCGCTCTTTGACACGGGAGCCACTCGCTCATTCGTGTCTCATGATTTCATACATCAAGAGCCATGAGTGGTTTACCTCACGGGAAACCTGTTGCGGGTACGACTCCCCGATGGATCAAAGATGATCTCCTCGGACTTATGCAAATTTCGAGTAAAGATAAATGATCAGGAGATGGAAGTTGAAGCAGTGGTACTCTAGTTGTCAGGGTTTGACCTGATATTAGGGATGGATTGGCTCGCGGAGCATGCAACACAAATATACTGTCAGAACAAAAGGGTGACCTTCCAAGCACCAACGGGAGGAACGTTCACCTACCAAGGTATACCATATATTTCCTGCCTCATGTTGAATTCCATACAGGCGACGAAGGCCACCATGAGAGGTGATGAGGTGTTCGCGGTCTACTATGAGATGATGGGGTAGACCATGGAATTGGCTGATGTTAAGGTGGTAAAGGAGTTTCCGGATGTCTTTCCGGAGAAGCTCCTCGGACTACCTCCACATCGGGAAGAGGACTTCAAAATTCACTTCCTTCCCAGGGCTCGTCCAGTATCGAGATCTCCTTATAGGATGGCGCCAAAGGAGCTGGCAGAATTCAGAGTACAGTTGCAGGAATTGGTAGACTCGGGATTCGTCCGATCCAGTTCTTCTCCTTGGGGAGCACCCGTGCTCTTCGTGAAGAAGAAGGATGGATCTCTTTGACTCTGCATAGACTACCGGGAGTTGAACCGACTGACCGTGAAGAATACATATCCCCTCCTAAGGATAGAAAAGTTGTTTGATCAATTGCGGTGGGCTCGATGTTTCTCCAAACTCGACCTCCGATCGGGGTACTACCAGCTCAGGATTGATGATAAGGACATTGAGAAGACCGCATTCTGCTCTCGTTACGGGAAATACGAGTTCACAGTGATGCCTTTCGGTCTCACCAATGCACCGACAGCGTTCATGTCTTTGATGAATCGGGTGTTCGAACCCTTTCTTGATCAATTTGTCATCGTATTTATCGATGACATCCTCGTATACTCGACATCGGAAGAGCAACATATCACACACTTGGAGAAGGTGCTCCAAAAGTTACGAGAGCACCACTTGTACGCAAAGTTTTCGAAGTGCGGATTTTGGCTTAAGGAGGTTGGCTTCTTGGGTCACATCGTCAGCGCTAGCGGCATAGAAGTGGACCCAGCAAAGATTTGGGCCGTTCGGGATTGGCCGCAGCTTTGTTCAGCGGCTGATGTGAGGAGTTTTCTCGGGCTTGCGGAATATTACCGTAAGTTTGTTGAAGGATTCTCTAAGATCGCACTACCGCTAACATCACTAACAAAGAAAGATGCGACGTTTGTATGGACATCGCAGTGTGAAGGGGCCTTTAAAGAGTTGAAGGAGAGGATTACCTCAGCTCCTATACTAACTATACCATCGGGCCAGGAGGGCTTCCAGGTGTACACTGATGCATGAAAGCAAGGCCTGGGAGCAGTCTTGATGCAACACGGGAAGGTGGTTGCCTATGACTCAAGGAAACTAAAAGGGCACGAGAAGAACTACGCCACACACGACCTAGAGTTGGGAGAAGTGGTCTTCGCCTTGAAGATATGGAGGCACTACTTGTACGACGTCCGGTTTGAGGTGTTTTCGGACCACAAGAGCCTCAAATACGTCTTCACGCAGAGAGAGCTGAACTTGTGGCAGAGACGGTGGTTGGAGTTTTTGTGCGACTATGATTTTGATCTCCAGTATCACCCTGGCAAGGCAAACACCGTTGTAGATGCTCTGAGTAGGAACCTCGTGGCCTCAGCTAGCTGGATGATCGGTACACCGAGAGATATTGTGCGAGGTCTCGAGGAGATGGGAATTACGGTGATCACACCAAGAGATGCAGTTGCGGCCGCACATCAGTTATATTGGATAGAGATCAAGTGCGATCTTCGGGACAGGATCAGGGATGCTCAGTCTGATGACCCATTGTTCGAGGATGGGATTGCCCGTTTAAAGGCCGGAAAAGAGAACCCGGACTTTTAGATAAGGGACGGGATTCTTTACTTCCGTGATAGGATCTTCGTTCCTTCTGGTGGACAATTTCGACACGAGATTTTGTATGAGAGCCATCACACACGCTACTCAATCCACCCGGGCATTGCAAAGATGTATGCAGATCTGAAGAAGACATTCTGGTGGCCAGGGATGAAGCGAGATGTCATCTCTTTTGTGACACATTGCCCGACATGCCAGCTTGTTAAGGCGAAATGCAAGAGCCCCGCCGGGTTATTATAGCCGCTCCCCGTCCCCGAGTGGAAATTCGAAGACATATCCATGGATTTCATCCATGGCCTACCCCGCTCTCGGACCGGGAACGATTCTATTTGGGTGGTGGCCGACCGATTGACGAAGATTGCACGGTTCATTCCCAACCGCCAAGACGACGGTGTTGGGAAATTTGTGCGCCTTTTTATTGAGAATGTGGTTCATTACCATGGTGTGTCAAGGACCATAGTTTCAGATCGGGATGGTCGATTCACCTCAAATGAATGGAGGAGTGTCCAAGCATATTTGGGGACCAAACTAGCATTCATCACATCATTTCATCCCCAAACAGATGGGCAAACCGAACGCACAAATCGGACATTGGAGGACCTTCTCCGGTTATGTCTGGTGGATAAGAAGGAGCCATGGGAGCGGCTCCTACCATTAGTCGAATTATCCTACAACAACACGTATCAGGCAAGTATTGGCATGACTCCATACGAAGCTTTATACGGCCGGAAATGCCGAACTCCACTTTCTTGGGCTCAAGATGCAGATTTGAGGGCTTTGGGGCCCGTTTTCATGGAGAACATGACAGAAATTATCCAGATGATACAGGAGTGAATGCGTGAAGCTCAGAGTCGACAAGCCAAATACTACGACGCCCGTTATCTACATGTGGAGTTCATTGTTGGTGACAAGGTTTACTTGAAGATCCGCCCTAGACACGGTGTATCTCGGCTCTATCGGCAACGCAAGTTGAGCCCAAGATACATGGGCACATATACCATCACGGAGCGTATCGCTGAAGTGGCGTACAGGTTGGAGCTACCCCCGGAGCTTCAGGGGTTGCATGATGTATTTCATGTCTCTTCATTGAGGCGTGCACTGTTACGCCCCGAGCATGCTATCCAGGTGGCCCCAGGACCGGTAGAACCCGACCGGTCTGTATCCCTCAAGCCGGTTGTCACGACCCGCATTTTCCCCGAGGTTAAGAAGTATCAGAGTAAGGTAAAATACGCGTTGTGATGCCACGTCGAGCAGGGGATAACTGCCGACGCTCAGGCGACACACCAAAAACCATAAATCTTAAGTTAAAATCTAATAGAAAACCAGTTTACTAGAAGGCCGTATCCCTCGACACCGTGAATCAGCTAGTCCACGCTAAGAAAATATATATATGCTACAACGGAAAAGTACTTTGATTCAGTTAATTTGACACCCTAAATGAGCATAAGGGTCCACCAGAGACAACTTAGAGAATGCACGACACCTAAGGTGAGTAATATATATATATATATATTAAAAGATGTTTTACGCGCTAAGAAAATAGTATTTTAATTGGAAAACATGTTATGCATGAGTACATATAATAGTTTAGGGTTTTAAAATACCTAACATGCAACCTAGCATAAATCCTTCCCAGAAGCAAGAAACCAAATCCCAAGAATAAGGGGCAAACACAACAGTCTTTACTCATATTTAGCAAAACAAGTATGTCACCAGTGTGCGTCAACAACCCGACACGAACCCACCGGTGAGTGTGTATGTCTGTACAGAAAAGAAGAATAAAACTACCTCACAAGGGAAATAGTCTGCAACTCTGCTACCCCGGAGGCTATCAGCAAGTCCCAGCAAACGAAATCAGCCGCTCAATCAGTTATCACCTGGACCTGGGGCATTCAAGAAAAGAAATGCCTCAACAAAGGAAAGAATCAAAGAAAGGAGTGTCAGATTACTCGAATAAAGAAGGGTTTTCCAACCCAACAACAAAATACTAAACCACAGAAGCAGGAAAAGAAAGAATCATTGCTTCAAAAGCAGTAAAGCAAATCACACCAAGTGTGAGCACAAAAACTACCTACTCTGGAAAGAATCAACCTGCAGTAGAAATGCATCAGCATATAAGCAGGGAAAAACCACAAGTAGACAATAGGAAACTAACAGTCCTAAGCTTGTGGGCAAATGACCGGGGTGTAAAAACAAGGGGCTGAAAGGTGTGGCCACAATGTCCAGCACCAACAACCAGACCCCAAAATACTCAAGGGTGAAACACAACTGGTGGCGGCTACAGGGTCCACACACTCAACAAGTTGGCCAAACTCAGTGGCGGTCATAGCACAACACACCCAAATCACCCCTCAAGAGTACAAAAAAAACCTACACCCCCTCCGGTCATCGCCCACGAGTCGGCATGCAAAAAATTAGCTGAAAGCTCCCAACATCCCCCTTGGGAAGGTAGAACTTTTCTAACATCCCTAAATGAACACACATCCCAAGGCTTAAACAATAGCCTTCAAAAACTACTGCGTCGAGTGAGGGTAGGTACCCTCACTCGACGCCAAACGGTCACGGCGTTGAGTGAGGTACCCTCACTCAACGTCATCGGGCTAAAACGCAAGAAAACAACATGGCGTTGAGTGAGTCTCCCTCACTCAACGCCAAACCAGCTATGGCGTTGAGTGAGGTCAGCTCACTCAACGTCATCGGGCTGAAGCATGGCATTGAGTGAAGTCTCTTCACTCAACGCCATCTGGCTGAAGCATGGCGTTGAGTGAAGCCTCTTCACTCAACGCCATCAGCCTGAAGCATGGCGTTGAGTGAAGCCTCTTCACTCAACGCCATCAGACTTAGCCGCAAAACTCAGCAGTGGCGTTGAGTGAGTCCACCTCACTCAACGCCAGACCTGCTTTGGCATTGAGTGAGGTCGACTCACTCAATGCCTTTACACTTTACCGCAAAAAGGCATATGGCATTGAGTGAAGGACCTTTACTCAACGCCTGGGTCCTTAGCCGTAAACCAACACATGGCGTTGAGTGAATAGTCTTCACTCAATGCCTGTGTACTTAAATTTTTTTTCCTAAACCCACTCTCCACTCTTCACAAAGCCAGCAAGCAGAGCCTTGGAAAATTAATTCCAAGGCTCCTGCTGCTCTTCTAATCCATCCTACAGCAGCCTAGTCCAAGTTCTAACTATATAAAAAAAGACTCTAAGCCAAAACCGAGACATCTGCTACCAAGCTGAGCACAAACTGGAATAAAAATGGGAAGAACAGAAACTCGGCCCAGCTAGTTACTGATTTAGTTAAGGCACAGAAAAAAAAGGTCTAGTAACAAGGAACAGAAAAAGGCAAGGGCAAGGGGGCCACTTGCCTTAACACCAAAGTCTCACAGCAGCTACACCTCACGGGTTCAGCACCGGTCAGCAGGGCTACCTAGGAAAAAGAAACCTGGAGCTTTAGGGAAGAAAATAGAGAAGAACCTGAAATTCCTGCTTTCAACAGTCAGGACTAAAGCCTAATTAACATACCTAGGAAGCTAGCTCTCGGCGAGAGCAGCTCAAAGCTGGAAATCCCCGGGCAACCGAGCTATGGAGCAGCTAGAAATCACCAGACCAGCCTACAGCTTCTCCCGTCTCCGCCTTCTTCCGCTGGAAGCTTTTGCTCGGGTTGGGGGAGGAGATAAGGGAAGAGCCTCGGGAAAAATCCCCACTAGCACCCACTAAGCTAATATAATATAATACTTAGCTACCACTAAGGCTTAATTTAATCTAGCCTATTCGGCCACTAACCAGCTCATGCTTATCCTTAGCAGCTAGCCCGAGACAATGCTACAAACTTGATATATATAAATATATATATAATATATGCATACATAAACTACCAGCACTAAGCTACAACAGCCACTAAGCCTAGTGCTACCCGAGCCCTGCTAGCTATTGCACAAATATAAATACATATATATATATACATTTATATATCTAGTATATACATAATACACATATATATACAGCTATAAACATATATATATATGTATACACACTTATATATATATATATACACATACACAGCACAAACACTAAAAAGGTTACTATATATATACATATATACATACATACACCTATATAAATACTCACCATATGAAAAACAAAGGCTAACCAAACGTAGCCTAAAACAAGCATCGGTCTGACCAAGCTTGAACACACCAGGCCATGCACAACCAACGGGTAGCCACTACCGGCTAACAAAACGCACGTCGAAACGACGCGAAAAACGAATGATTTCGGATTTCGACAAAACTCGCCACATAGCCAAACACCACAGCTACAAACACACGGCGAAGTCGAAAACAACATCCGACGATCAAAACTTGGGCTAGCACTGCCCGAAGCCAAAACACAAGCATTCCCTGAGAGGCCCTACTGAGTCACCAAAACAGACCCGGCTTGCTGGGGAATCTTGCAAACAGGCTCCTAATGGATCACTAGAAGAACCTAAAGGGCTAAGACCACGCTTTAACAATGGCAGAAGCTGACAACACGCCATCGTAACGCCAAGCAATGGTCAAACAAAACACAGAAAAAAAACCGGGGGCGTTACACCGGTGCGGATCATGGATACCGAGACGAAGGTTCTACGATGGAAGAGAGTTCCCCTTGTCCGAGTGCAATGGGACAACTGCGGGACCGAGGAGTCTACTTGGGAACCTGAGGACCAGATGCAAGAACTTTACCTCGGCCTCTTTACGTCAGGTAACACATAGAAAATTTATATCTCTTATTTAGGGTATGTCTCCTTATGTTTTCAGAAATACTATGACCCAATTGAATTTTCGAGGAAGAAAATTTTGTTAGACTTTTTAGATTTGTAACATCCCAATTTTGATTTTTTAAACCCCTTTTGTGTTATTTGACCTGCTATGATTTTATGGGCCGGATTGGCACCCGAATAATATGTTCACGACCTATTGAGTATTATTGACCCAATAAGTCACTCTCTCCACCTTCCGTGTCACACGGGTCTTTTGTGACTAAAATAAATATTGGACTTTTATATTGCGTATATCGACTCATTAGCCCTCACTAGGCCATTAGACACATGAGTAGTATGTCGTCACCCTAAATTAGTCAAATTAACTCATTATGATATTCATTCTCCAAGTTGAACGTTTTGAATTATGCAAGATCGAAACCTCCCTCTGATACCCTTGTAAGATCCCCCCTTCGAAACCAGGAGGATCTTATGCACAAAGCGCATGTCCCGCCAATTGGGTCGTGGGTCGGGTGAGAGGGGTGGGTCCTCTACCGAAACACGAACCTTTTGGTGGGGCAAGCGCTTTGGGCATAAGAACCTCCTGGTTTCGAAGGGGGGGGGGTCTTACACGCACACTATATGTGGCCACAACAACAGTCCGCACACTCCGCAGACACCGCTCCAGCCCGCAACACAAATCCACGACCAACAGGCACAAACTGCCTGGTCAACCAGCGGACATGTGGACTCTGCGAACACCCTGGACTTGTCACAGATTGTGACCAAGTCCAGCAACCAACCAAGAACCTAGCGCGAGCTCGGCGGACAAGGACCCAGCCCGCCAGCTCCCAAGACAGACCGCTAAGGCGCGAACTCGCAAGCTCCAAGAGAAGTCCGCATAGAGCGAACTCCGCGGACTCAGAGTGAGTTTAACCTTCCGCGGATACTCCACCTATCCACAAGGTTACACCAGGGAACAACCAACACCAAGACTGCAACAACATGCCGCCCAGACCACACCATTAGTCCGCCCAGGCCGCGCGGTCTGCTTGATCAACTCCCACTTTCATTTCATAATTTTCAACACTCCCCCTTGAAGTGAGAAGTGGTGACCAAGCCCAGCAGTCCCCGTAACCGAGTAAATGACACCTTTGGCAGCGGCTTCGTGAAGATGTCCGCAATGTTGTCCTCACTCCGCACATGCTCCACCATAAGAGATCCATCCAACACCTTCTCTCAAATAAAGTGGTGCTCGATCTCTATATGCTTGGTCCGTGCGTGACAAACTGGATTATTCACTAGCTTCAGAGAACTTTTATTATCACTGCACAACAGAGTTGGACCGCACACTTTTTCATAGACGTCCTCTACTAATCTCCTGAGCTAGATGACTTCCCGAGCTGCCAATGCCGAAGCCTTGTACTCTGCTTCCTTAGTAGACACAGACACCGAGTCTTGCTTTTCGCTATACCAAGAGATACTAGCTGAACCACAAGTGAAGACATAACCGGATATTGACTTCCGGTCGTCTGAATCTCCACCATAATCAGCATCCGAGTATCCTTGAAGAATAAAACTCGTGCCTCTCCTATAAAGGAGACTCATATCAGAAGTGGCATTCACGTACTTCAGAATATTCCATGCCGCCATCAGATGAGGCTTCCTTGGTTCCGCCATATACCGACTTACTCGGCCAACTGCATAAGCAATATCAGGCCTTGTAATCGTCAAGTAGATAAGACTCCCAACTAGAGCCCAGAACACTAAAGGATTCGGAAGAATCCTCCCCTCATCTCGCCGAAGTTTGATGCCCGAATCAAAAGGAGTAGATCTACTCTTCCCTTCCTACATGCCGAATCGCTGAACGATCTGCTACGCATAGCCCTTCTGGGACACGAGTATGCCACTCTCTTTCCTCTCCACCTCGAGTCCAAGGAAGTGGTGGCGCTCACCCAAGTCCTTCATCTCGAATCTTATAGTTAGCTCTGTCCTGAGCCTAGCTACCTCTTTCTTGGAGTTCCCCGTGATGATCATGTCATCCACGTAAAACAACACCAAGACCAGAAGCTCTCTCTTCTTCTTAACGAATAAGATCGAGTTTGAGTTTGGAGCAAGATAATCGCAGAATTGGAGGTATTCTGTAATCTTCCCATACCAGGCTCGAGGAGCCTGCTTCAACACATAGAGAGCTTTCCGGAGCTTACATACGTAGTCTGGATGATCTCCAGAAACGTACCCTAGTGGCTGATCCATGAAGATGTCTTTGTCGATCTTTCCGTAAAGAAAAACATTCTTTACGTCCAATTGCCACATCTTCCAATCTTGGCAAGCCGCCAAGGCCATCATCACCCGAACCGAAGTCATCTTTGCCACGGGACTGAACGTCTCTTCATAGTCTTCGTCATAATGTTGAAAGAACCCTCGAGCAACAAGGCGAGCCTTGTACCGCTCGATGCTCCCATCCGCCTTCTTCTTCATCTTATACACCCACTTGCAAGTCACGGGAGTAATGCCATCAACCTTGGGAACAAGGTTTCAAGTCTCATTCTTCTTGAGAGCATCCATCTTCTCATCCATGATATCTTCTCACTCCTTGACTCCAGTGGTTTCATTAAAGCTAGAAGGCTCCCGCTCATCCAGGGGGCCTGCGAAGAAATAAGAGACAAAGATCACTGTGTTCCCTTCACAGTAACGAGCTGGTGGCTTGATGATCCTCTTCGATCTCCGAAGAGTCTGCTCCTTGCTCACCACCTTTGCTGCTTCTTCAGAATCAGCTCCATTCCCGGGCACACTTGGAGCATCGCTCCCCCAGCTTACTGAACCAGAAGCCTCTGTCCTAGAGCCTGAAACACCTGGAGATCCTGGTGACATAGGCAGCTCTGCCTAAAGATCTTCAGCATCCTCCTTCTTCCCTTCATCAACCCTGCTCTCCTGCAGCTCAACAGAGCCACCTCCATACGACGTCAGTTCATCAAAGACAACGTCTCTTGATTCAACGAACTTCCTTGTTGCAGGATCCATGCACTTTCATCTCTTCTTACGCTCAGCATAACCCACAGAGACAAGCTTTCTCGTATTTGCATCAAGCTTGGTCCTCAGAGCATCCGGGACATGCACATAGCAGGTTGATCCAAACACCCGAAGGTGTTCAATACTGGGCTTCTCCTTGAACATCAGCTCAAGAGGAGACTTCATGTTGATCAGACTCAGAGGCGTCCGATTGATGACATAAGTTGCGCAGGTCATTCCTTCCGTCCAAAAGGACCTGGGAATGCCCTTTGCATGAAGCCAACACTTGCAGGTTTCCGTCAAATGACGGATCTTCCTCTTCACCACTCCATTCTGTTGTGGATTATGAGCACAAGTAAGCTCTCTTTGGATCTCGTGCTTCCTGCAGAAGTTAGAAAACTCGGATGATACAAACTCACCACCGTTGTCTGATTTAAACTTCTTGATCCGCAGGCCAAGCCGGCCCTCCACCAACTCCTTGAACTCCACAAACAATTGTAAAGCTGCTGACTTCTCCTTCATGAAATACACCCAAGTGTATCTTGAGTAGTCATCAATCAACACCAACATGTATTGCTGCCTCCAAGGCTAGCAGTAGCAGTTGGCCCCATCAAATCACTATGGATGTACTCCAAAGGTGCCTTGCTTCCTGTCTAAGACTTGTCAAACGGAAGGCGATGAGCCTTTCCGAACTGACATCCTGCGCAGACATGGCCATCTCCGTAGGATGACAACTTTGGCAAGCCTTTCACAAGGCTTGTCATCGCCATAGCTTTCAGCTTGTCCATCCCTACATGCCCAAGCCTCTCATGCCAAATAGCACAGCTATCGTTGGCCCTCATCCAATCAACATAAGAGTTTGTTGATAAAACAAACAAGTCTCTGACCCTTCTCCCCACATGAGCAATATCAGCCTTTACCGCTGATACGTTGCGGAGAAATTTCACTTCTGTTGACCCAAACAGAACGTGATAGCCCGCGTCAACCGTATTGGTCACGGAGAAGAGGTTTTTCTTCATGCTAGGTACGTGATATGCACTCCTTAACGTGAGTGGACCCTGAGCACTATCCAAAGAAACAACACACTCCTTCTGTACAGTATGAACAAAATCATCAGCTGTAATAATAGCTTCATTACGTGAGAATGTTTGCAGAGAAGAGAACTTCGACTCGTCTCCAGTGAGGTGATGATAACACCCCGAGTCAACTATCCAGTCATCTTGGTAGTCGATGGTAGAAAAAGCACGAACATAAGTGCTCGGCTCCTCCCCATCCGGCTTCCTTAGCACTGGAACCAGCTCCCTCTTTGTCTGCAACATGCCCAGGCTGCAGCTTGACCTTGCAATCACGCTTGAAGTGCCCCGGCCGATTACACCTGTAACACTTCAACTCCTTCTTCCATTTCTTCTTAAGAGCAACACTTCTCTCTTGCTGATAGGAAGTTGAAGGCACATCCGCAGCAGCAGGCTTCTAATTCTTCTCTCATCTCTTCTTCTTCTTATCAGTGAAGAGAGCTTCACTACCTTCTTCAGAGATAGTAACTCCAGCCATCTGCTTAGCCAAGCTCTCCTGTGACGCCAACAGATTCTCCAGCTCTAGCAAGGATGGTTGAGTCGCCCACCCTTGAACAGAAGTCACAAAGGCCACATATTCCTTCCGCAACCCGCGGACTATGTGCCTCTTTAACTTAGCTTCAGAAATGGGCTTATCAGGATCCAAAGCTGATATTTCAGCGCACAGGTTTTTCATCTTAAGAAAGACCCTAGAGATGGAAAGATCTCCTTGAGTTGCCTTAGCCAACTCATTCTCTAAGAATTGTAGCCGCGCTATATTCTTCCTGTTGAACAATCCATCAATGGATGTCCAGATCTCAGCAGCAGACTCACATCCTAAGATGTGATCAAAGATCTCAGGTGAGACAGCCCGCTTGAGAGCAAACTCTGCCTTTGCATTAGTCTTCCTCCAAGCTCTCACCTGTTCAGCAGTACCAGTAGCAGCAGTCACTTCTTGCTTGTCGTCACCACCGACGACCTCCCACAACTCCTCACCAATAAGATAGCTTTTCATACACGACTTCCACTTCTTGAAGTTAGTCGCTGTAAGAAGTTCGATACCAAGACCCCTTGCGAAAGCTCCTTCCATTGCAACAACCACTGATTAAATAGCTTCCAGAAGCGTCGAGCACAACTGAGGTTGATCACTGCTCAAACCACTGTTTCCTCTAATACCATGTTGAAATTTTGTAAGCTGATCAAAAGATAGCTCTGATACCAAGTAAAACTTTCAGAGCTGTCAAACTGACTACTTGATCAAGCAGAAACGGGAACTAGGCGCATGAATACTTCAACCATAAACTGAGCTATGTAGATTAGAGACAACAGAGAGCAAACAAAAATATTGTAATATCAACTATCTTCATTACAAGGCAAGACATACATGACGAGACATGATTTTGCCAAGTACAAGGGAGAAGCAAACAAGAAGAAACAAGCTGGGCAGACTTCCTTAGAAACCGCTGAGTCTGCCGAGACCGCCAAGCCGCTACTGCACCAACTGAACTACGGAGTCCGCGGACTACGCGTTATTCTGCTGAACGACTGCTCTACAAGCCGCCGCCGAACTGAAAGAACAGACCGCATAGTCCACCGAGACCGGCAGGCAGGTTATTGAACTTGGAAATTGCTGAAGAAGAGAAGACTGAATGGCCGCAAATACGACCTTCTGCAAACTGCTGATTGATAACCGCAAGCTCCATTGATTTCTGACCGCAGTCAGAACCAGACTCCTGGCTTCACAGTGCTAGTCGCACAACCTGCAAACAACAACCAGTTAACCTTCTCAAACCGAGCGGACAAGAAAACCGAGGCCGCAACAATTAACCAACGCTCAACTTACTGTTCCTCAGTTACTGTTGATGTGACAGGGGGTCCTATTTATAGGCGCGGAGAGGAGTGTGGTCACCACCCTAGTGGATAGAGTCATCACCCCAACTCACAGCTAGCACAAGTCAGTCCGCCAAGTCCACAAGGACAAAGTCGGACAAGCCAAACCAAACCCTCCAGGCACCAAAGCAAAGAGCCAGATCGCACAGAGCACCAGTCCGCACACTATACGCGGACACAGCAACAATCCGCACACTCCGCGGACACCGCACCAGCCCGCAACACAAATCCACGACCAACAGGCACAAACTATCCGGCCAACCAGCGGACATGCGGACTCTGCGAACACCCTGGACTTGTCACGAATTGTGACCAAGTCCAGCAACCAACCAAGAACCTGAATCGAGCTCAGCGGACAAGGACCTAGTCCGCCAGCTCCCAAGACAGACGGCCAAGGCGCGAACTCGCAAGCTCCAAGAGAAGTCCGCATAGAGTGAACTTCGCGGACTCAGAGTAAGTCCGTCCTTCCGCGGTTACTCCACCTATCCGCAAGGTTACACCAGGGAATAACCAACACCAAGACCGCAACAACAGGCCGTCCAGACCGCACCATCAATCTGTCTAGGCCGCGCGGTTTGCTTGATCAACCCCCACTTTCACTTCACAATTTTCAACACTTTCTCCTTCTTCCTCCTCACCTTCTCTTTCTTCCTCACCTTCTCATCTCTTGTCCTTCACTTTCTTTTCTTTCCTCTTCTTACCATCCCTCTCATCCTTCTACTCTTTCCTCTCCCTCTTCGCTTTCTTCTTCTTCGGACTATTCTTCCTCTCCATCTAAACTCTCACTTCTTCTTCCTCTGGCTCCTCCCCTTCAAATTTTCTCCTTTAAAAATTCAACTTCTCATTGCCATCCTCTTCAAATAGTGGCTCCTCATTCTGGACAGTACTATCAAAAAATCTATTTACACACACAACAGATAACAACATATATTAGAAAGAGAGTAATAACTTTTACATTGCTTATTAAAACAAATGCATTATTACTTGGCCATAATTTGATAATTTTGCACGAAAACATGAACAAAGCATAACACTCTAACTAACATTAGTAGACCAATCATAAAGTCGGGATCTGATTAAGGCTCCGTTTTGGGTGACTTATTTTCACCGGTCAAGCGGTTACGACCGCATGAACCGGACCTTAATTATGGTCCGGTTCATGCGGTCGTAACCGCTTGACCGGTGAAAATAAGTTCCCTCAAGCAGAACCTAAGTCATGTGCAACCCTTTAGACATTGGAATGCTCAAATAACCTTACCTATAACAAAGAAATATTAGTAGTGTGTTTAGGATAATGCAAAACTAAAGCATTGATGTTTATTTCTCACCGCTAATAAAATAGAACAACTTTGTATATATCTTAAGCTTTTATCTTTTTTCATGGAAGAAGCAAGACAACATAAAAGCTAAAATTGCAAGTGCAAGGATTTGTGAATGATATTTGATTAATTATACTTTCTAAATTCTTCTAATACTAGAAGTGTGTGTAGGCATGATGAGATTTTTTAATCCCATTAAAGAAAATTTTTTTTGCACAACACATAATTGGCAAGGGCATCCACTCAAAAGAAAGAAAACTTGCGCTGCTCAATGTAAGCGCATTTGTCCAATTATACTTTCTTTGAAAATTGAACTCAAGGCGAAGCCCGAGCACATGTGCAACCTGATTAACAGTGAGCTTTCACATAAGGTCGGCCAAGCATGGACACTATCTTTTGAATGGAATAACACCCTACATCGTTCTGATTGAGGATGGGATTGAGAAGAGATGAATGACTCTTACATCAAGTAGCTCGCGAAATTTTACCGTCCGAGTCCCGGACCGCGTCCGCGACCAATCGCAGCATGCCGCACGAGCTGTTTGCCTGCCACATAAGTAAATTTGTATCTCGCGAGCAATTTGCACCTGTTTAAGCTTCTATTATATCTCAGGATATCTGGAACTCGGACGATAAAATTTTTCCTTGTAGAGACTCTTCTGTAGGAACGCTTAGCAACAGCTGTGCGTGTTGCTTGAAACCCGATACAATGCATTTACAATTGAGGTAGGAACCTCAATGCATTTGCACAATTTAAATCTTATTATGTTATGATGCTCTTAACTTGTCTCTTCAATGAAAATCCACTAAAACAAGTGAAAATCCAACAGTAGCAAATTAAAATCTGTTGGGAACAAGTTAAATAACTTACGGAAGTCATTAAAATCCGCCCAAAATAATTCGACTAAAAACCGACAGAAAAAAGTTCACCAAGGAAAAATGACTTTAACATTAGTGGTGAGATTATGGAGCTAACCATGGCGCACACGATCAGCATGCCCAATCGATGTGCATCTCGCACACGTGATCCCACCACACACCACCCGAACATCCGCCCGTGGTCGGGCGGTTGCCCCCCCCCCCCCCCCCCCCCCCCCCCCCCCCCCCCCCCCCCCCCCCCCCCCCGCGTGGAGCGGCCGGCGTTGCCCCCGGTAGGAGCGGCCGCCGCCAGCCCCGCTAGGGGCGCTCGGCCGGCCACCTGTGAACTGTCAGTGGCGGCCCCCTTTTATCGTCTGATCGTCCCGTCACGATCACTGCTGTCCGTTACACCAGTAACCACCCATGTAACCGCCCACGTAATCACCATGGTTAGTGGAGAAGATTATTCATTTAGTGGTGGTCTGCATGCAAGGAATGTTATGTAAATAACGTATAGTCGAAACTATACATTATGTGGTTTGTACCAGTAATTTGAGTGGTTACGGTGTGCGGATAGCCGCGTAACCACTGTAACCATTTTGCGAAGTCTATAAAAAAGCCCCGGGACGCCTTTCATTTCTAACTTTTCCTTCTTCTGCTCTCTTCTTTCTACGGTCGGAGCTCTATCAAAATCCTCCTACGAGCCTCCTCCTCCCGTCAAGCCATCCAAAAATTCGTCTAAGTCCACGACGCTCCAGAGAAGAAGACATTCTGTTCGCCGCTCTATGAAGTCTCCTACGTATGCGATGCAATTTAAGTCCCTACCAACGCTTCTGAACGTGTCAGGTAATAAAGTTTGCCAGCCAAATATCGTTCGAGAACGCCCATCTCCTCCCGAAAGTAACAAAAACTAAGCTGTGTGAGGCGGTCTGTCACCCACCAAGCGCACTTGCAATCTCTCTCAATTCAAAGTCGTAACGAGGAGCGGCCTGTCGCCCTCGATTCCACTAGCAACCTGTAAACTACAACCAATAGTGAAGTTTGACTGACACCGTTCCCGTGACGTGGTTTTTTACCAAGTTGAGAAGTTTTTTCACGTTAAAAATCGTTTTGTGTTCTGTTCTACTTATTTTGTGATTGTGTGTGCGCTTGATCGCTACACGGGCTAAGATGACCTAGTTTAATCCGGTCTACCAAAAAGATTAAGTTGGTCGCAACACAACTGAATAGTAAAATCGACCAGAAAGACCTAATTACACAAACGATTTTAGGTCGATAAAGGTGAAAATCTTATAATAATAAGAACGATAAAAAAATTGATCAATCAAAAAATTACTTGCGAGCCGTATAATCATCGACAAATAAACAACTTTCTGTGTAAAATCGAAGGCAGCAGTAAGCTCAGGCTCATGATTCCACTTATACTAAAGGCACCATGTTTTTTGGACTTTGCATCCCCAAAATATGGAGTTTTGACACTTTGCACCCCCATTTTTTAAAATTGGTACATTATATTCCCCAATTATAGATTTCTGGCACTTTGTACCCCAAATCAAAATTTCAAGGGTATTTAGGTCCGGGCGACATCAAAAATGCTAATTTAAGGGTATTTAGGTTCGTGGAGCCCCAATAATCCAGGGTGCAAAATAACAAATGAGCATTTTTGATGCTGTTCAGATATAAATATTCCTAAAATTTCAGAATGCTGGTGCAAAGTGGCAGAAATCTCATATTTCGGATGATGCAAAATGCCAATTTTAATAATTTGAAGTACAAAATGCCAAAATCTCATATTT
Source organism: Platanthera zijinensis (assembly GCA_039513925.1). Classification (NCBI taxonomy): domain Eukaryota; kingdom Viridiplantae; phylum Streptophyta; class Magnoliopsida; order Asparagales; family Orchidaceae; genus Platanthera; species Platanthera zijinensis. The sequence continues at coordinate 61,011,380 of CM077080.1, forward strand.
CGAATGAACAAAGTGCCAAAATCTCATATTTCTAGAGAGCAAAGTGCCAAAAAATGAAAGGGAACACCAAATCCCACTCTCAAGTAGTAAAGTAGGACGAAATATAATGTTCATGCACCCACTCTCAAGTAGATCAGACAATTGCTGATATTATTTTAAAATCATGGCTGCAGCCAAATTACATGTTTACCCATGTGACCTTCTCCGAAGTTAGAAGTAGACTGGCTTCTGCGTTGGTCTCTTGACACCGGTCGGATTCAAGCGACCCCATTTCGCCGGTCTCCTCCATCTATAAATATCTCCCCCCCTGCACGATTTTTTTTTTGAGAATTCCCTCTCCGCCATTCTCCGCCCTCACGGGCTCCCCGCCGAAGAAAATTACACTAAGTAGAAGAATTCCAAGCCAAAACCCTAGTGCAGGTGCGATCCGAGCGATGTCACAGCAAGAGACCGCCGAGAAACTCCTAGATATCCCTCGAGAGGACCAGATCACGTCCTCCGTCCCCTCCTCCACCTCCTCCGGCGATCGCTTACAGACGGATGCTGTAGACGCCGGCGCCGATCCGTACCTTTCCCGGAGCGGCTCCTTCAGTCGTCTCAACGCCAGCGCCCCGGAGTTTGTCCCCCGGGCTCCGTCTCCGGCACAGGAGGGCGGGCATCCACGGATTGTTAAGATCCACCATCAACCGCTGCCATCTCCGCCGGTGATCCACGTCTTCCACCCTCCATCGACGCCTCCCGCAGGAAGCCCTCTTTTTAGCCCGCCAGGGCCGCCTATTGGCGTGTATGAGTACTATGGGGGTGGGATTGAGGGAAAAGGAGGGTTTAGCGAGCAGGACTCTGCCCAGGTACCGGCTGATCTTAATACTTCTGTACCTGCTAGGGATGATTTGTCCGAAGATGTCGTGCAGAAAATCACAAAGCAGGTCAGTGATTGCTTGATTCTTTCATAATCGTTGGAACTTATTATTCTGTTTTGTTCAGTATATATGGAAAGTTACGGGATCTTGATGTGCTCGATTTGGTAATTGCATTGTCATATGTTGGTCTTGATGTGTTACAGGATCTATATGTAAAGTAAACTCTCTTTATGCTATTTTGTGCAGCTTTTAATGCTTAAATTTCTCTATACTTGGAAATACTAGGTGCTACTCAGGATCAATTTGTTTCAATATAAGTGCGGTTGCAGCTTATTTTGGAATAGAGTTATTAAGGATTTATTTGTTTCAGTATAAGTGTTTGAAAGTGGTCGTAGTTTACTTTTCGAATAGAGTTAAAGCGTAAGGTTTGAAGCTAATGGTATGAGTAAAGACTATTTAGAATAAATAGAGATTAATACACAGGATAAGTGGTACAACAACACAACAACACAACACTCAAGCCTTTATCCCACTATAGTGGGGTTGGCTATATGGATCCTTTGTCGCCATTATGCCCTATCTTTTGTCATAATCTCACTATTGCCTAAGTACATCATGCCTTTCCTTATAGTTTCATTCCAAGTCTTTATTGGTCTACCCCTCGCACGTTTAACATGTCTAGTGACTAGACTCTCACAATGCCTTGCAGGTGCCTCTAATGGTCTGCTTTGTACAAGTCCAAACCATCTTAGTCGAGCTTCTCGCATCTTCTCTTCAATTAGTGCTACTCTTGTCTTATTCCTGATACATTCATTCCTAATTTTATCCAATCTCATGTGTCCACACATCTATCTAAGCATTCTTATCTCCGCAACTCCCATTTTTTGCTCATGTATACAATTCCTGCCCAACACTCAGAACCATACAACAGCGCTGGTCTAATTGCAGTACGGTAAAACTTGCCCTTAAGTTTTAATGGTAAAATAGACTAATTTGTCACATTTTTTAGTTTATGAGAAATAACTAAATGCAGTGCATTGATTAAGAAAGTAAGTTATTAACTATGATTATGATAATAAATTTTGTAATTCATTAAATATTAGTTAGCTAATTGATTAATTATTCCAATTAGATATAAGGGCTTGTTAGTTAGTATTAGTAATTAGGATCAGAAAGAACTTATTACTTATATTAAGGCTTCATTTGGGCCGGTAGAGACGGCGGGAACCCGCATTTGGGAAGGGAGGGTTGGGACTGAAGGTGGGGGCCTGGAGTTGGAGATGGTGTGTTCGGAGGTGTTTTCCACTTTGCTGCGGGAGCAAATGCCGCAAACGCCGCAACCCTGTGTTTGTTTTTCCTCCGTGCGGCGACAATTGCTCCCGCACCGGCGTGAAAACGCTGCCCCAAACGAACCCTAAGTTAAAAATTTGTAGTATAATTAATAAATATTTAAGTATAAATTTATAATTAGATATCATATTATCCTAACTAATTATGATAAGTATTCATTAATCAAATATTAAGAAATAAATTAATATGATCAGTTATACATTGACTAATTAATAGATTTATTATTCTATTTAAATCTTTTAGTCTTAGTTAAATATTAGAATTATAACAAAATTTAATTTATTGTGTATTGTTAATTAAATAAATTTTAGCCTACTTAACTAGGTTTTACTTAATAGTTAAGGTTTTACCTATCTTACTAGCTGACTAATTAGATATTAATTTAACAGATGTTTTGGGGAATTAATTGTTGCCCAAACAAATAAAAGAACCAGGTAAAACAACGAGTTTAGAAAAAACAAAAACCCACCATTATGGCTCATTTCAATTGAACTTGCTTCCACCCACTTTCACACGGTTATATTGCAACAAACTGTCTTGTTAGAGGTGAATAAAAACACAACAAATTGAATAGTAAAAAAGAAAGCTAATTCCCTTGGACAGTTGGACATTAGCATGCTCCAAAGATGGTGAACGAAATTTCTTTTTATACCTAATCGAGGGAGTTTTTGAAGTACTAGTCAATCTTATTGTCTTGGCCCCAATCTTTAAGCTCAACTTGGAAATAAAAGATTTTTTTTTATCTAACTTTAATTATTTACTTGGAAATAATCATGATCTGTTTCCTTGGGAGCATTTTGAGATGCTTGATGGCACCCTTGAGGTTGCAAGCCATTATTTGTATGCATGTAAGAGTGATAAACTTGTGAAAAATATAGAGTACTCAACAACGTCAGTTGCTACAATGAATATGAATCGAGATTTTAGCAGAGAGGTAAGATTGTGAAAATTATTAAAGTGAAGTAGAATAAATTTGAAGTCAGAAAAATGTGATTGGCATACATAGATGATTACAATTGTGGTAAAAATAATGTATAAATATGTATGTATTATATTGTGATAGATTATGTGAAAATGAGATAAGCAAGTAAATAAATAGAGTGAAGAAAATGGAGGGCTGAAGCTTAGAGAGCTACAAAAACAACAGAGCGTAGGAGAGATTGAAGAAAAATTTAGACTGATTTCAGATTTTGAATCACCAAATTAATGGAAAAGATAAATTAAAATTTGTTAAGAAAGGCTGTAACTAGTAGCTAGAAAAAGAAAGGCTTTATAAGAATTTTTCTATGCATGAGTGAATCTCACTTCCAACAAATGGTATCATAACTTGTCCAAATAACCTTGCAAAGGAGAAGTTACTTATTGAAGATGTTGAAGAATCCAAATTGGAGAATTGTCGAAGAAGACGCTACAAATATGCATGAGATTGTTGCCCTTTGCGATTATGATGCATCTTGCGATGCATCGTAGTTTCTATGCATTTGTTTATTTTGTTTCATGTATTTCTTTCCCGTATTTATTTCGTTTCATGTACTCATATTTATTTTCGGCTCTTCGGGATTGACCGTCCGAGGAAACCTTAAATAAAAGGTCTGGTAGTCTTAGGTAATTAGGACGTAAAAAGGCAAGTTTAAATTATTTGCGGGTGCATAAATTTAAATCCGCGAGCTGTAATTTCTATTCCAGGAAATCAACATACAGAGAGATTACAGATTTGGAGAAGTTTCAAAATAAAACTATTAGCAATTTTGGAAAAATATCCTTTAGAAAGAATTAAGGAAATAAGTCAAAAACATCCTCTTTTGGAAAATCCCCTTTGATTATAATAGAGGGAGCAGGTGCACGGGAAAAGGGAGAGCCAACGTATACAGGGGAACGAAACCACGATTTCCCTGTAGTACCAGCCATATCCCCACTGTTCTATTCCTCTTCCCTCCTGTTGAAGCCACGTCTGGCCACCGCATCTCTCGGCGTCGCATCTGGCGACGGACAACCGCGACGCGAAGACCCCTCCGCCTTCTATGCCAGCAATCCGCAATAGGCAGTTGTCGGCATTTCTCACTCTTCCGGCGAGCCCGATCTCCTCTGCGTGCGAGTGGTGTGTCGTCGACTTCGAGTAACTATTCTGGTCCCTACAACGTGCGCCTCCTTCGCCGACAAACTGTGACAGGGCCGCCGTCGACGTAGCTAATCCTCCCGGCTGCCCAATCTTCCTTGCGTGCGACAATCTGCCGTCGACGACGAGCGTCTAATCTGTCCAATGAGAGTTATTTCAGAAATCTAGGAGGCCAGGAAACCGAACCCCTCTGCTCCTTCAGCCGGCCGGGCTTGGACGAGATCAAACCGCCTGACAGTAAACTGCTCATATTTGCTCCAATTAATTTAGTTTAATTTTATGTTCTCCGATAAATAGCCAAGACTTGCCTCGTACGTTCAAATTGCTTATTATTGTCGTTATTCCATAAATTATTGCATGTAGTTATGCTTATGGGGCTACAAATCTCGCGACGATTCAAATTGTTAAACGCTCAAGGGAACTTCTTTCAAATAACGATTAACTGTTTTGTTAAGTTTGTTGTTAGGAAGTGATTTCGCGTGCAAAGCTTCGAATTTGGCCACTCGGCCCTTTTCAAAATTTAAAAAAACATCCATTTTTTTTTCAAAAATTCCAATTCTATTTTATAACAAATAAAATATGTTGCTTAAAAATATTTATTTTTGAAAATTCTAACCCTAGGCTACATCAGATTATGTTCTTTGTTGTCAAAACCCCCAAAGCTTCATTGCCATCATCATTTCCTGAAGTAAGATCTCTGCCACTTGCATCAACATCGCACTAGCTTTTTGAAAGAGCCATGGGCTAGCATTGGAACTCAGGTATAATGCTATGTTTCATTTATATTGTGGCTATTTTGAGAATGGACCGATTTTTTGAATTCGGGATGAGCTCAATTGTCCGGCAGTCTAATTGACAATTCGCTAACTTCCAGGCAATTCTTTGTTGAAACATTTTTGAGAGTCAATCACAATCTGACTGACATGCTTTGTTGGATTTTAAAGATCTTCACTGTTCTTGTTGAAAATATAATTGGAAATTTAATAAATCTATGATGAAGAATTGGTGACATGGAGTATAATTTTTGAGCTGCGAGAGGTGATAAAGGAGATCACTGACAAAATAGATTATAGTTTGATGATGTTGAGCATGACATGGAGTGAAATTTTAGGAAATAGTAAACCGAACAGTTATGATTGTAGTTGAATACTAGAGGCCGTGAATGAGAAAACACGAGGAGAAAGAATGTTATAGCTCGTACACTTATCAATAAAGGAAAATTGAATACCCTATGGTGCGACATGCGGCACAACAACACAGACACGAGAGAAAATGACGCTTGCATATTACATATTTCCTTTGCTCAGTGTGCGCACCATTTTGGTTTTATTTTGTTTTATATTTACTAAACGCCGGTTATGAGGTTATCGAGAATTATGGCGTGGTGTTCAAAATTTAACTTAGAAGCATGTTGCTAAAGCTAGTAGTGTTTAGGAAAAGAATTATGTTATTCATAAAGAAGGAATTTTATCTGTTTTCCTTGACTTAGGAACTAGTTGACATGGAAGATGAAGTGATTAAAGAATCATGTTGTAGGTGAATAGAGATTGTGATGTGGAAGTTCATTTTGTCTTTGATGCTGATGATTATGAAAATTGTGGACTAAATCTCTTGTTTACTTTGTCTTTAGAGATTTGTATCTTAGTATTTTTTTGTATTTTTGATAAATTAAATCTTGTGCGTTCTATATAGAGTTGAATATACGTATTTAGTTTTTTTTTGTTTTTCGCGTTGTATTACACGTGAGTTACATCCTATATATGTATGCCTTTCACTTGGAAGGCTCGTTAAAGATCACTACAGCCGCCTTTAATGACATGAATTATCTTGAGTGGTCCAGAGCATTGCAACATGCTATATAAAGTCACCAACTATATGAGCATATTGATGGTACCGTTGTTGAGCCCCACCGATTACTGATCCTTCATGGAAAAATGGGATGCAGACAATTCCTTGGATGTCTCATAGCTACTTCACTCTATGCCCCCTCAGGTGTACCACAATTATATGCTTATGAATTTTGCTCATGAAATTTGGACTCGGGTCCGTGAAACCTACTCTCAGGCTAGGAGTTCGACGTAGATTTATGAGTGGACATCCCATATTAGGCGAGTAGGCTATATATTAGGAGACGGAATTAGGTAAACTCGATATCCCTCACCATACTCGCCTACCAACCAGAGCTGATTATCGTACTCGCCCTCAGTGGAAGAGCGTCGGGCGAGCTCAAATCGCCCGTGCATACTCGCCCTAGCTCACGAGTCCTTGCTTCGAGCTGCTCAGTTACTCCTAACGAGAGTTACTCGCGGGTTGTAGTGGTGCAGATAGCGCAACCAGAAGGCGTGATGGGCTACCCGCAGACCATCTAAGTTTGCAGATAGTAATTAATTTAAGGCGGAGGTAGCTATTTGCAGCAAAAAAGACCGTTTTACCCTCAAATCAGTTTGCCTATATATAGGAGTATAGGATCCTCAATCCCACTTAGATCAGACAATCTTCCCCTTGGAGAGCTTGAGCTTCTCCTTGCATTAGCTTGCTGATTGAGGGATTGACTCAGTTCCTGGTTGTAGGAGGGGAAGTGAGAAACAATATTAGGGTTAGTGGCGGGACCTCCTCTGTAACATCCTTTTCCAGTTTTACAATAATCAACCATCCGGTCGGGTCAGCGATATAAAGAGAACTAGGAAATAATATTAAAACTAGTATGCAACAGGTAAAAAGAAGCAACTACTAAGAATTTAAAACTTACAACGGAAGCTAAGAAAGTAAACTAAGCGTAACCATATACCTCATATCTGGATTCACAGAGCCACTAAACATGAATATAAGTGAAATGACTGAAAATCTGTAATAACATAATAAGTCTGATACAAGACATATAAAACATTAACAAGGTACTTTGTCTACAACTACAAGTATACGCTGACATAGAGAAAACTGAAAGTGGAAGCAACTACAAACTGACTCCACTTAACGCTCATCTTAGGCGTAGCTTCTCACCCGGGTCACCTGTAAAAACATTGCTCACGGGGGGTCAGAGTAAGGAAATGTAACTCCTCCTAGTGAAACTAAAAATATTTTCTCATATGATGAATGCATGCCTTTAGAAAATAGTTTTGTGCATTAAAAACATTTATGCTATATGTTATGCATGCCTTCGCAATACTTCCTGGTCATTACACCTACTTGTTCTATGTTCGTGACTTTCAGTTCACTAACCCAAGTTTCGGCGTTCACTAACTAGTGTACTGTCTCAGTCAGGTCTATACTTGAGTTCTAGGTGGCTTCTAGCCTGCACATCTACTTGGAAGGCTCTAGGCAGAGTACCTCCTAACACGCATATGAAACTGACGACCTGAGACCATCTTACGAACTCAATTGTTCTAGTGTCGCGCGGACATGGTCTCGAATCTACTAACTGTCTCAAGGGGAGTCAACTCCCAAGACTATACTGCTCATAGGGTACCATATGCCTTATGAGAAAGGTAGTGCGCCTCTACCTAGCACGAAAAAACTTATGTGTGCTTACTGACCTTTTTGGTCTGTTGCTACTCTGCTTGAGACATCTCTTTTGGTGTACTACTGAGCGACCCTTGACTTTCTCGTGGTCGACTAGAAGGGACATTCACGCATTTGGTTGGACAAATTCCAAGCTTACGTACACGGGTAAAGGTTTCGTACCTAACTTTACTGTTCATGATCTGACTATTTTGGTCTTGGAGAAGGGTGTCATCCTACACGTTTCCCGCGACCATTTTCCTACCACCACACCTTTCTATGCATGGTCATGATAGTTGTACAAAACCTACACATGCGTATACAAAATACATTTCTTGTTATGTCTAACTAACAGGAATTAGGTTTCCTTACAGTGGTGGTGCGACGCTCGTACACTCAGCGCGGCGACATTTACTTTTCCGAAGGAAATCCGACTGCTGGGGACTTTCAGAATCTTGCTCCGAGGCCACCAAAATCCTGCAATCCAAAACAACCCTACTTTACATAATTTCCCCATAGGGTTTTTTTTGTTGGAAAAATTCCAAAAATGCTAGGGTAACCCAAAATCAAAGGATAACATAGAGTATTACCTTTACGTGGGAGTGATTGAGGCTCTCAATGCGCCCAACTCCAATTTCGTGGTGGATTTCGTACTCCAAAACCTAATTAGGGCAATCGAATGAAAACCTAGGTTAGATTAACTTCCAAATCGAAGGATTTGCATGAATGAATAGAGACAAGAGAGAAATAAAACTCACCGAAAACAAACGTTTTCAACTTCCACCGGTTAGGGTTGAATCCGGCTCTTCCACGACCAAGGAAGGAAAAAGGAACACCCACCGGCGCACATAGAGGAAGGAGGAGATGTCGGAGTTGATTTCTGGAGGGGGATCGGCCGGCGGAAAGCAGCGGGAGGCGGACGCCGCTTGCGGAAACGGGAGGAATCAGGAGAGTCGGCTGCGGTTTCTAACCCGTGAAAATGAGAGGCGTGCGTGTTTATTCAATTGCGGGATGCGGTTTTTCTTATTTACCGTATTAGGAGAGGGGTGGGGGGGGGGGGGTTAAAACTGCTATTGGCACCCCATTTACTCAAAATGATAAATTTTGCTCAACGCAACCCATTCTCTACTAACGACTTTGAACATAAACCATTCTTGCCGCGCTTCGATACTAAAATTAAAATGCGTCTCACTATCATTATGACTACCATAAATCACAGATTAATGAACGCGACCTTAAGGAATAGTAGCATTGTACCTTGACGACGCGCTGCCTCGATCAAAATCCGTCGCGACTCGACCCTACAATTTAAATAAATTTCGCGTCAAAACTTTGGATGTTACATCCTCACTATAGCCTGAGGGTCTTCTCTATAGACATCCATCTACCGTTTGTGAGAACTGGGTTTGGGCTCAAAATACTCATTCATTTGGGATCTGACGGCGAAAGAAGTAACCTGAACCACCACCTCAATCCGAACTCTGTTGAACCGGTATCCGGGTTTCAACAATGAGCTCACTCGTCGTGTTCTGGAACTGAAGTAGGGACCCCTTTGTTAGGGTCTTTTGTGATTTAGAAGTTATCAACGAGTTATTCTCACTACCAACATAATATGAGCTTACGAGGTCGCACATAATAATATACAAAAATTGGACACATGATCATGTTGGCTCTACTAATTTAGGATATGGGTGAAGAGCTATGCTTGAACTAATTGGGAATTAGTCTGTGCCGACTAGACTGGTTGTCGAGTGTCGACTAGAAGATATCGATTTGATCTCAAGTCGACATAATGTATGTCGACTTGAATGTCTGTCGATATAATGTATATCGACTGGACTCTTTATCGTTATACACTGTTGTCGACTAAACGATATCGACTTGATCTCAAGTCGACATAATGTATGTTGACTTGATTGTCTGTCAATATAATGTATATCGACTAGACCCTTCATCGATATAAACTGTTGTCGGCTAGAAGATATCAACTTAACTGTCTGTCGATATAATGTATATTGACTAGACTCTTCATCGATATAGACTGTTTGTGGACCGGAACATTGCCGACTAGAACTCAAGTCAATTTAAAGGTTGCCCACTAGATCTCAAGTCTACGTAATGTATGACGACTTGAAATCGTGATTTCTCCCTCTCTCAATATTATAAAGATAATATAAACCTGAACTTAATTAATGATAATGTCGATTTAATCGACTAATCATTGGCTTAAGGCGGTATTTCCGAAACGCCTATAAACGGCAGATTTAGGGTGTCCGCTAAAGCAACAACAGTTCGAGATTTTCTGCGAGCGCCGACGGTAGTCATGAGCGAGAAAATGTTCAGAGCCGTGGTTTCTTTTGGAGAACTGAAACCTAAGTGTCAATCCTCTCCTGAAATCAAATATAGCAATTCGTGGAGAAGAAGAACCCGATCATCTTCCAGCCTGCTATCGCTCGACGATAGGAGTTCTCGCCATTAGTGTGGATGCCCGTAAAGACGCAGATCTAGTCTTGCGTTCTTCAATCTCAATCAACCATGAATCTCGATTTTGCAACAAGTACTTTCATTTCTTGATTTCTGGTTTTCGCAAGATCCACTTCTCTTGGGTTTTCTTGAAGTTTCCGCAGCACATCTGATGCTGTCGAGAAAATCCAACACCTCGCCTGTCTCTGCTTAGTGCTTACCACTCCGAGTTCAAACCTCTTTATTAGGAACTAGATTACTTCAACACCTTTACTCCTGTGTGCACTGCTGATGCCCTGACCCTTCAAAAGGACAAAGATCGCTTCCGTGTTCACGTCTTTCTTATGGGGCTCAATACGGTGTTTGATGTTGTTCGCCTGCATGTCTTCCACCGTAAGCCTCTTCCCTCTTTTAGGTAGGCCTTCAATATGATCCTCAGTGACGAGAATTATCATCTCTCCCTTGTTCCTTCTACGGATCATTCTATTCTTGCTGGCATGGGTCGTGGTCCTCCTACACACTCAGCTCCTGTGTGCGGTCATTGTGGAAAGAAAAGACATACTAAAGACACATGTTATCTCCTACATCCTCATCTTGCCCCACTTGGTTTGAGAACTGGTGCCCGTGGGATAACAGTCACCGTGGTGGTGGTCGTCCGTCTGGTGCCCGCTCACAATATTCTGCTCATTCGACTGAAGTTTCTGAGAACACCCCCCTCTGGGTGCCTTTCTGTTGAGGAACTAGAGGCCTTCTGTTGCATGTTACGTTTGCATTCTGACGTTGCTTCCACTGATTTCGCTGCCACCTTTGCCACTTCAGATATCTTGAGTGCTCATGCTATGTCTTCCTCCCACCCCGAGTGGATCATTGACTCGGGTGCCACTGATTACATGACCGGATATGCCTTAGATTTTATTCTCTATACTTCTCTCTCTGGTCGTGACAAAGTTATTGCTACCAATGTTCCTTTTACTCTATTGCTGACAAAAGAACAATTTCTTGTTCTCCCGATCTTTCTCTTTCCTCTGTTTTGCATGTCCCTTCATTTTCTCAAAATCTATTATCCATTAGTCATTTGACACATTCATTAAATTTCTCAGTTACATTTTTCCCTGATGTTTGCGTGTTTCAGGATCTAGTTACGATGTAGAAGATTGGCTGTGGTAGGAATGTTGACGGATTGTACTTGTTGAATTAACAGTTGTCTCTCAGTGCTCTCTCCACCACTAGTGCTTCTACTCTCCATGACATCTGGCGATGACATCTTCATTTTGGCCACCTATCTGCTTTATATCTTACCAAACTATTACCTTTTTTCAATTGTTTTATTAAATCGTTTACGTGTGACATCTGTGAATTGTCAAAACATGTTCATCATCTCAGTCATGTTTCTTTTATTAACTCTTGCCCATTTGATGTGATTCACTCTGATGCTTGGGGTCCCTTTCCTGTGTTATCTTTATCTGACTATAAATGATTTGTGAATTTATTGATTGTTATTCTCGTACTATGTGGCTTTATTTGCTAAAACAGAAAAGTGAGTGTTTACTTGTTTTCGCTCTTTTCATAAAATGATATGACAGTTTAATGGGACTACCTGTGTGCTAACATAGTGATAATGATGAGTATGATGATCGGGGTTATTTGGTGTTTATCTTGCCGAACACGTCATTCTTCACCAAATCACCTGTGTGCACACGTATACTCAAAACAGAGCGGTGGAACGGAAAAATAAACATTTACCGGAGGTCGCTCGGTGTTTGCTGATTGACATGCACCTTACCAAGTCCTATTAGGGTGTTGTTGTTCTGACTGCAACTCATCTCATTAATCATCTTCCTTCTCGCTCTCTTTACTACGATACACCACTATCCCGTTTATCCCAGAAACACATTGTCGACACTTCACACATCTCTTCTCGCATCTTCAGTTCCGTATGTTTTGTTCATGCCCATACCCCTCATCGCGACAAATCATATACTCATTTACTTAAATGTGTTTTCGTAAGGTACTGTCCTACCACCAAAGGTTATCAGTGTTATCACCCTCCTATACCTCGCTTCTACTGCACTTTTGATTTTACTTTTCGTGAGGGGGAGCCGTATTTTGATCCTCGTCATGGGGAGATGAGTAGTAACATTGAAGGGTCCTCTGACTCTCCTCTTTCGATAATTGCTTCCCCACACGTTCCTCCTACACCTGCTCCTATTTGTCCCAGTATTGCATCTATTCCTCTCAGTACAGCTCCTCCTGTTATTCCTCTTACATTACATACATACTCTCGCAAGTCTCGTACCGCTGAGCAAGTACCTTCCCTGGATGTTCAACTAGTATCAACCCCTGCTTTTGCACCAGATTCGGATGATGACCTCCATTTTCCCCTCGCTCTTCTTAAAGGTAACATTGATAACACCAAACACCCCATTGCCAATTATTTCTTATCATCACCTCTCTCATGCACACAGAGCTTTTCTCTTATCTATTTTTTCTATTATTATTCCGAAGACCTGATAGAAGGCTATTAGATACCTGAATGGAAACATGCTATGTAGGAAGAAATGCGCGCTTTAGAAAAAAAATGAAACATGACAACTTACGCGTCTTCCCCCTGGGAAACGAACCGTTGGGCCACATTGAATTTTCTTTGTTAAGCAGAATTAAGATGGGGTGGAGCGATATAAAGCGCGATTGGTCGCTTAGGGGTACACTCAAACCCTAGGAATTGATTACCAAAAAACCTTTGCTCTTATGACAAAGATGAATTCTATTCCAGTGATCCTCTCACGTGCTGCTTGTCTTGGGTGGGAGTTACAACAACTAGATGTCAAAATGTTTTCTTGCATGATGATCTGGAAGAAGAAGTCTACATGATTATCCCACCTGACTTTATCAAGGGGGGGGGGGGGGCAATGGAAAGGTCTGTAGTGTGCAGAATTTCTATATGGTCTGAAACAACCCTAGTATCTGGTTTGGACTGTTTCACAAAACTATGTTACAACTAGGTTATACTCAAAGACATGCTGATCATACTCTCTTTATCAAAAGGAGAGTAACAAAAAAAAATATACTCATTGTATACCTAGATGACATCTGTTACGTGGCTGGATGGTGGTGGGTCGAATGACAGTGGGAGGATTGGATGGAGATACAAGGTTTGTTAGCCCTACAAATGGTGGTGGTGAGAGAGAGGTTGAAAACCCTAGAAAGGAGGGGGTGAGATGAGAAGAGTTTGAGGCGAGAAAGATAACCTTGATATTTTTCTTGCATTATCATTACATGACCCCAAGGGCCTTATATATATAGGCGCCGATGGAATAACCGTAAATAACACAAACATACAACAAATATTAAAACACTTAAATGCTATGACACAACTTGATACAACACGACTCGATGCGACACAACTCGGTACAACACGACTCAACATATAAATAATAATAATAATACAAGATAACTGACGGCGGATCCGTAGCACTCCATTCGTCCTTGACATCGAGCTTGACCGCAAGCTCAAACTCCACGTGGATGGTCGGATCATCTGACATCGTGATCGCCCGCCAGAACAAGACCCGATAACGCGTAACAGCGGCGGTGCCGTGGGAAAGATGCGCGACAGAAGTAATGGCTTCCGCATGGTCGATAGAGCGGTGGTGAGCAGCAACCGCAAGGAGGTCAGAGCAGCGACGACCGGTAGCAGGAATGGATCCGTCGGGGTCGGCGGAGCACGGGACGACAGAAGAGTCAGTGATGTGGCCGGAGGAGGCGGGAATGCTTGGGTTGGCGGAGTAAGAGCCGGTAGAGGAGGCGACGAGATGACCGGAGGCGACAGAGTGGGTGGTCGGAGAGGAGGCAAAACCGGTGGAAAGACGACCATCGTGGAGAGAGGTGGTACATCAGTGCCCGGCGGCGGCGACGGCGACGACGACGGTGACGACGGTGGCTGCGGTGACGACGGTGGCTGCGGTGACGACGGTGGCAGAGGCGGCGGTGACTGCACGAGGCGAGTCAGTGGCGGGGCGAACGAGGGAGGCGTAGTGATGGAATTGCCACCCGTGGGAGGTGGCGAGCCGTAGTGCGCAACTACACGGTTGACTCACGCTTCAATACTAAGCCGAATGAATGTTTGTTGGATGAGCGTGAAGGAAATGCTAGCCACTGGGACCATTCGTCCCCACACCATCTCTTTTTCGTCACCCTTCATCCCGGTGAAGAAAAAGGACGGTTCGTGGAGGCTTTGTGTTGACTACCGTGCTCTGAAAAACTCCACCATCAAAGATAAGTTCCCTTTTCCCATGATCAAGAAACTCTTGGACGGACTACACGGAGCACGCCTATTCACTAAGCTGGATATGCGTTCAGGGTACCACCAAATCAGGATGAAGGACAAGGATATCTTCAAAACCGCCTTACAGACATATGATGGTCACTACGAGTTCGTTGTGGTGCCGTTCAGATTCTCTAACAGACCATCTACATTTCAGGCAACGATGAATTAGATTTTCCGGCTTCTCCTTCGTAGGCTACACACCCGCAAGAAGTTCCAGAATAGATGAAATTACTACTCCTTACAGTATCCAGAGATATTCCAGTAACCCTAATCATTACCCCCTCGACGATTCTTAGATCAACAGATCAACCTGAAGGAAGGGACTGAGCCGACCAACATTCGACCCTACCGTTATCCATATATACAGAAGGCCGAGATAGAACAGGGTGTGAAGGAAATGCTAGCCGCAGGGATCATTCGTCCCAAGCACCAACTCGTTTCCTCACCCATCATCCTGGTGAAGAAAAAGGACGGGCTCGTGGAGGTTTTGTGTTGACTAACGCACGCTGAAAAACTCCACCATCAACGACGAGTTCCCTTTTCCCATGATCAAGAAACTCCTGGATGAACTACACGGAGCATGCCTGTTCACTTAACTGGATCTGCGTTCAAGGTACCACCAAATCAGGATGAAGGACGAGGATATCTTCAAAACCGCCTTCCGGGCACATGATGGTCACCACGAGTTCGTCGTAGTGCTGTTCGGACTCTCTAACGCACCCTCTACATTTCAGACAGCGATGAATTAGATTTTTCGGCCCCTCCTCCGTAGGTCTGTATTAATATTTTTTGATGACATTCTTATCTACAGTGCCAACTGGGAAGAACATCTCCAATATGTGGAAGAAGTACTTGCGATACTCCAGTATCACCAGCTCTATGCTAAGCGCTCCAAATGCTCTTTTGGTCAGGAAGAGGTGGAATACCTGGGTCATATTGTATCAACACAAGGAGTCAAAGTCGGCCCCAAGAAGTTTGAGAGCATACAAACATAGCCTAGGTTGCGCACTGTCCGTGCTCTTCGAGGCTTCCTCGGGTTGACCGACTACTACTGGCAGTTCACAAAAGAATATGTGAAGATAACTCGATCGTTGACCCAACTGTTACATAAGGATGCCTTCTGCTGGCAGGAGGAAGCAAAAGCTACGTTCCAAGCTCGCAAGACGGCCATGATGACATCACCAGTACTGGCCCTCCCCGATTTCAACAAGGAATTCATTCTGGAGACCGATACTCTGGCGTAGGGATCAGGGCCGTTCTCTGCAAGAAGGTCGACCGACTAGGAAGCACGGATACTTCCCCGAAGCAAATCGTTGGCACCACGGACGTTGAGCTTGTCTCTGCCTACGAGAAAGAAATGCTAGCCATCATTCATGTTGTGACCTTGTGGCGACCTTATCTTTTGGGAAGACACTTTAAGGTGAGGACTGACACCAGAGTTTGAACATTTTTTGGAGCAACGAGTGACATCTCCTCTACAACAAAAATGGGCGACGAGATTGCCGGGTTATGACTACGAGATCGTCTATAAGTAATGGAAGGAGAACGTTGTGGCGGATGCACTGCTCCGCATACCAGAGGGGACACTCTAACACATCTCAAGTCTGCTGATCGACGCACTAGATGACATACGGAAAGAGATTCTACAGGACCCCAAGCTACGTCTTAAAGTAGAGTCACCTCGACAAGGACAGGATGCTATCCCCAGATTTCGGCTGCAGAACGGGAAATTATACTTTCATGACCGAGTGGTCATAACGAGTGCCTAAACTACCCATTACCACATAGTATCATGCAAGGTTGCTAAACGACCCATGAAAACTACATAGTTCCTTTCGTAGCAGTCTGACTTAGCTCTCATTGTTGCCCCCAATTTTCCTCCAGATGGAATTGACTTTTCAGCAAATATTTAGGTTAAACGAATGTGGCATAATGTTACAGAACCATTTGCGGGCACCGGACCGGGAGCAAAAGAGGCACCGAACCCACGTTGGGGTCGCACCTACCATCGACGCAACATCGGGAAGGGGACGTGATCGCATATTTGTCGCATCGTTTGTTTTTGTTAAATTTTACCGCGTATTTGTTCCCGCGTGTTTAAGCCCAAGTGGGGGCATGTAATCTTTTATTTCCTTATGTTTTTATTGTGATGTGATTTCTCTATTTAAATCCACGTGGGGCACCAGACATGGCAGGTGGAAGAAAACCCCTTTTTAATTTCTCATCTTCTCTCTCTCTTCCTCTCTCTCTCTCCCCGATTTCCTTTTCCTGCCCTAACTCCCGAACTAGCGCCGCAACCCCCACCCCGATCTGCCGGCCGCACGCCGCCAAACTGGAGGATCCGTCTTCCGCTCGCTGGAATACCCGCTCTCAGTCCGCAACACATAACAAATTGGTATCAGAGGGACCTCCAACCCTAACTCCGGCAAAACCGTCCAACGTCTGTCCGCCTCCGCTCCCCGCCTCGCAGCCCCGGACAACATCGCGCTCCTCCCACTGTCAGCATTACCTCCACGCCTCCCTATGGCCGATCACGACCTATTCCAACAGATCTTGGACCGTCTCGAATGGATGGACGCCCTCCTTGGGGAGGTCGACTCCCGCACAACGCATCTTGTCGCGGGCGCGGCCCCACTCGGCCGGCCGCCCAGCCAGCATTCGGCCCACGATCAACTGCCCTACGAAGGCTACTCTGACCAACGCCACGAGGGCGGAACCTTTCCCCGGTACGTCAAGCTCGACTTCTCGGTCTTCGTCGGTCATGAAGATCCGTTATTGTGGCTCACCAAATGCGAGCTTTTCTTCTCCAATCAACGAACCACCGGCGAGGACCTGCTCGGTCTCGCCTCCTTCCATCTTAACGGAGCAACCCAGATCTGGTTTTATAGCTGGTCTGCACGAGCGGCTTTGTCTCGACGTCAAATTCCAAGATCCTCCCGACCTGACTACAACGATGAACATCGCCCGGACGTGCGAGCGTCGCATCCTTTTGGACCGACAATACCCACCCCTACGGAACGATGTGCCGGCCTTTCGGGGGCCGTTCCCTCCTCCGCAGCACATCCCATCTTCCCGACCAAGTGAACCACCCAAACCGCCTTTCCGCAGACGCCTATCCAACACGGAGATGGCCGACCGTCGGGCCAAAGGACTTCGCTTCAACTGTGACGAATTGTTTAGACCCACTCACCGTTGCAAGCATCTCTTCTGGGTTGAGGTGTACGACCCGTCTGATGATGACGGCGAAGAACCGGATTCTGAGCCACCAAAGATCTCCGTCTATGCGATTGTCGGCCCCCCGGGGGGCAATATGCTGCACCTTCCCATCCGATTGGAGGGTACTCACCCGGTAGCCCTTTTGGACTCAGGTAGTACAAACAATTTCATCCGCCACACGACCACAGTCACACTACAACTGCCCATCACTCCATGCCACCAACTTCAACTCTCCCTGACCAACGACCATAGCATGGCGTGCCCCGGCTTGTGCCTGCGTGTGCCTTTGACGATCTATAACCTCCCCTTCCAGATAGACCTATTGGTGGTCGACCTCGACGGCTTTGATATTGTGTTGGGTGTGCGCTGGCTCCGCACATTGGGACCCATTACTTGGGACTTCAACAATCTGACCATACAGTGGTACTACGATTCCAAAAGGGTGGACTGGCAGTGTATTGCGTCCTCCTCGCAGCTGTAATCCTTCTTGATGCATGGTCCAGAAATTCATGCCGATCCGGGCGGCCGCGATCTCCATCATCTCTTGCAGGAGTTCGGGGACACCTTTACCATACTGGCGACACTACCTTCGCATAGACCGCAGAGCCACCATATTTTTCGACTTCCAGGCGCCGCGCCGGTGGTCGTGCGCCCGTACTTCACCCGTTTCTTCAGAAAGATAAAATTGAACGTCAATGCTTCGCCATGCTCCAACATGGGTTCATTCGCCGGAGCGTCTCCCCATTTTCATCGCCTACCCTTTTGGTCCATAAGAAGGACAATACATGGTGCTTCTGCGTCGATTACAAGGAACTCAACGTCAAAACTGTCAAAAGATAAATTCCCCATTCCTGTGGTCGAGGAGCTTCTCGACGAGTTGCATGACACACATTTCTTCTCGAAGCTTGGCTTATATTCCGAGTACCACCAAGTTCGCATGACGTCAACGGATGTGGAGAAGACCGCCTTCTGGATGCACCATGGGCATTTCGAGTTTCTCGTCATGCCATTTGGCTTGACCAACACACCCTCCACCTTCCTATCCCTCATGAATGAGGTATTCCACTCCGTTCTACGGAAATTTGTACTTGTGTTTTTTAACGATATTTTGATATATAGCAAAACTTGGGCTGAGCTTCTCCAACATGTCCGTGAAGTGGTCACTCTTCTCTGAACACGACCTCCGGGCCTTCTTGGGACTCACCGGTTACTACCGGCGGTTCATCCGCGGCTATAGCTCAATAGTCGAACCGCTCCTAGCTCTCCTGCAGCGCACGACACTCCACCACCGAAAGTTACCGGCCTACGAGTTGGAACTGATCGGCCTAGCTAAGGCCGTCCAACATTAGCGGCCATACTTATGGGGCCGCTCCTTCGTGATCCGCACCAATCACTATAGTTTAAAATACCTTCTCGAGCAGCGTCTGATAACTATTCCGTAACAACGATGGGTGAGCAAGTCACTCGGGTTTGGTTTCACCGTGGAATACAAAGCTGGCGCACTCAACAAGGCCGCGGATGCCTTGTTTCGCCGACACCCGGACGAGCCCGCCACCATTTTCCACATCTCCAGACCGCCCACCTCTCTCTTGGAGGCCATCCGAGACGACATTGGCCGCTCCCCCTCCCTCACCGAGTTGCTCAAATCGGCCCAGGATGGTCTCTTACCACCAAGGTGGACGACTCATAATGGCCTCATACTCTGTCAGAACCGGCTTTACCTGCCTCCTACTCCGCACATTCCCTCCATTTTGACGGATACCCACAATCGTGCTCATGAAGGCATCCACAAGACTCTCCACCGCATACTTGCCTAATTTTAATTGTAGGGCCTACGCCATCAAGCCCAAGATTTTATCTCCACGTGTGCCGTTTGTCAACAACAAAAATCAACTTACTACCGGCCGGGCTCCTTCAACCGCTACCAGTGCCCACTCAAATTTGGGCCGACATTTCTATGGACTTCGTGGAAGGACTTCCACGCAGCAAAGGCAAATCCATCTTGATGGTCGTGATGGACAAATTTTCAAAAGGGACGCATTTTATCCCTCTAGTCCGACCCTTTATCGCGGAACGCGTCGCCAATCTCTTCTTCACCGACGTCTTCCACTTACATGGCTTCCCGAAAAGCATAGTGTCCGATCGCGACAAGGTCTTCACCAGCTCTTTTTGGAAAGAGCTGTTTACCTCGAGCGGGACCAAATTGGCGTTCTCCTCCGCATATCACCCCCAATCAGATGAACAAACAGAGGTCATCAAACGTACGGTCGAAATGTACCTACGTTGTTTAATGGGCGAGCACCCCAAAGACTGGGTGAAATGGATACCGTGGATTGAATACTGTTACAACACCTCTTATCATTCCGCTCTTCGGACGACACCGTTCCGATTAATCTATGGTCGAGACCCACCCAAGCTACTCACATACGGACACGGTCTCGCCACGCTAGATCTGGTAGAGCAGAAGCTTCTTGATTGGGACCGGCTTCTCGCCACCGCCCACGACCACCTTCTCCAAGCCCAACACCGCATGGAGATCGCATACAACCGTTGTCACCGCGATGTCTCCTTCGCGGCCGGCGAATGGGTGTGGCTCAAGCGTCGCCCCTACCGCCAATCCACACTACGACCGACCACTTCCGCTAACAAGTTGGGCCCCCGGTTCTACGTCCCTTTCCGCATCACCCGCCGCATTGGGGACGTCGCCTATCAGCTCCACCTCCCACCAGAGGCACGCATCCATCACGTGTTCCACGTGTCTCAACTAAAGAGATTCTTCGGCGAGCCCCCCGATCACGTATTTGTCGCATCGTTTGTTTTAGTTAAATTTTACCGTGTATTTGTTCCCACGTGTTTAAGCCCAAGTGGAGGGCATGCAACCTTTTATTTCCTTATGTTTTTATTGTGATATGACTTTCTCTATTTAAACTCATGTGGGGTACCAGACAAGACAACTGGAAGAAAACCCCTTTCTAATTTCTCATCTTCTCTCTCTCTCTTCCTTTCTTTCTCTCTCTCCCCAATTCCCTTTTCTTGCCCTAACTCCCGAACCAGTGCCACAGCCCCCACCCCGATCCGCTGACCGCACGCCGCCAAACTGGAGGATCCGTCTTCCGCTCGCCGGAATTCCCGCTCTCAATCCGCAGCACGGAACACATAATCAAGAACCTAAAGAATAAACTCTATCATCACTCCAGATTTTTGAGCAAATCAAAATGAAACAAGCTTGCCTTCACATGATATCAACTTCTAAAGACCACTCTACTGACAAATCATAACATTATGCTTAATAACTTTTAAGTGCCCTACATCAACACATATTAAGAATGAATTGAGAATGAACACTCACAATTCAAACCACGTAGTTGAGATAATTTTGATGATGATGATGTTTTAAGAAACCATTAAACAGCTATCTGATCATTCAAATTAGAACAAGGCCTTCCAATGAGGGATACAAACTTATCTTGAAACTGCAATAGAGGACACTTGACTGCCAAATGGCAGCCATCGTATGCTTCTTTAAGGATCACAGTACTCCTTGCTCCCTTG
Source organism: Platanthera zijinensis (assembly GCA_039513925.1). Taxonomy (NCBI): domain Eukaryota; kingdom Viridiplantae; phylum Streptophyta; class Magnoliopsida; order Asparagales; family Orchidaceae; genus Platanthera; species Platanthera zijinensis. The sequence continues at coordinate 61,032,762 of CM077080.1, forward strand.
TTAGTGAATAGTGATGTAGAAAACCCCATGGTTCTTGACCAAGCACAGTTGCAGTTTACAGGGAAGTTGGTATTCATTGTGGAAGGAATCCAGCTTACGTGAAGACAATCTTTTCTCCATTGTCAGGCTCAGAAGCTCATGAAGTACCGCAACAGCCCTCTTCCTGGCTTGCGGTGTCACATGATCAATCCTTCTGACACTCAAATATGGCAAAGGAATTGCCATTTTCTGCCATTTGTGCGCTTCCTCGAGATAACTCACATTGGGCCTAAACCCCTGGGCGATATTTGCTGGTAGGGGAAGAGCTTCCACACACTCCGGAACACAGCGAGACCACTGGCAGTATCAAATCATAGAGGAGTCATGTGCAATTGTGAATCGCACGCCGAGAATCGCTGGTAGGGAAAGAGGCCAAACAGGAGTAGAGATCGCAAGAAGGAAATGTGCAACAAGCGGGATCGAGAAGAGCGAGCCGCGATAATAAATGGATTATATGTTTTAGCTGGGATAATAAATGGATGCTCAGGTACGTACAACATGATTTGGAGAGACAAAGAAAACTTTTCACTCGTTGCGACATCTTTCTTCTCTTTGCAGCTAGGACAACCAAATATGCATTTAAATGAATATCCAGGAGCCAGGCTTGACCCAAAAGGTCATCTATGTCACCTCTTGTCATAGATATGTTGCCACTCAATAATTAGCATATTTTTGTTAAGAAAACAAATATTGGGTCTAGATTAGCATTGGGTATAACAAAATTTAAAAAAGAAGATCAAACCAAAGTACCTATCAGGTATTTTGCTGTGGACAAAATGAATTGTCTCGGACCCTTGCAGTGAGGAATGATCTGCCCGGGTCATTTGGCTCCACTTCAACAATTCTTTCATCCAATGGCAGTCTAGTAATAACCTTCTTATTCAGACTACCCTTGCTTGGGTTTTTTTTTTCTTTCAGTGGCCTCACTTTTGTAACCTCCTGTGATTGTGATTGGGTAGGGGAAATAATTGTTTGCTCTGGCGTCAATGTGGGCTTGGAAAATTGTGTGGCCGAAACAGATGTCAAATGTGGTGAAAGCAACGGTGGTGGTGATGATTTTCTAGGGCAGGACTCCGACTATATGGTTCTAAACTATGTCTCGCAAAATTTCTTCCAGGAGACAACCTCTACTCTGATAAATACCGAAGTCGGGCTTCCATTTCTCTCCAACCCTCATCTGATTGAATAACTTCAATCTTCTGATTCAGCGAGGACTCATTTTTTCTTCATTCCTCACCTTCATCTCCATTCTTATTTTTCTCAACAACTGCTTCTCCCATACTCTTAACCACCTCTTCCCATTTATCTCATTTTTGTATCCTTATTTATCACCGGGCACCTCTGATGCCCTTATTTCTTCACCTTTTTTTTTTCCTTTAACTTTCTTCCTCTGAATCCCATCAAAATACGACTCCTGCTCCTCCGCTCCCAGGAGTAACTTCTCCTCATCAACTAGATTTTTAAACTTCGTGTTGACCTACAAAGAAAAGCAAAATACATCGGAGATAAATTATACATTAACAATTAAGCTTGATAAGTTTAGGGTTTATAAACTGTTGGGTATTGTATCCACAATGTACCTGATTTGAAGAAGCCCCTAAACAAGCTAAGGTGAATTGACTATGTATTTGATGAAATCCTTCTAGTTGTGCTTGCAGCTATTCATTGCTAAGTACACACCAATGTCAGGGTGCAGTGGGTCGATATACACGGGTCTGCGCGACGTAATCCTTCGTTGAGCAGATCAGTGTGTTGGCCTACGTGTATTCTCTCTATTGGGGTGTACTTAATTTCAAGTACAGGGCTATGATAGAGCAAGAGCAGACAAGGAGCAAGGATGGGCCAAAGACCAGCTCAAGGAAAGAAAGAGGAGAAATCGCCTAAGTAAAAAATCAACGAGAATCACTGGGTGATTCTCGCCGGTAGGGGCCGGCTGTCTCAACGCCGCCAGAAAATTCTCTAAGGCAGAATCGTCGAGAATCACTAAGTGATTCTCGCCGATTCGTCGAGAATGACTTTGCTTTCTCGACGATTCGGCGAGAATCAAGTGTGATTCCCGCCGATTCTCCCGGCTACTATACCTGTGCAGCCAGAATTCGACTAAGTAGAATTCGGCGAGAATCGTAGGTGATTCTCGCCGATTCGTCGAGAATCACCTACGATTCTCGACGAATTTGACTTGGGCAAATTTCCGACACTTCCTGGACCGGTCCAGGTTTCCAGCGGTATTTCGAACCGGACTTAGGTCTTATTGCTGGTGGGGCCCACAACGGTCATCTTTATGACCTAATGTATAAATATACAGGTATTGGTGAACAGTAAACAAGAACATACGCGAATTCAAAAAGAACAGCCGCCGTCGAGCCCTAGGTCTCGATCTTGCTCCGCTGATCGTCTCCGCCGTTCGAGCAGTAGTCACCGCTGTTGATCTCAAGTTCTTCCAGATCTTCGGCGACAGAAGCTTAGGCTAGCATAGCGTCTCACGCGTCTAACCAGAGATCCCTTGTCTCTTGATTCGTTGATCGGGAAAAACCTTCCCCTTCCGAATCGATCGAGACGACCGATCCTAGTGTGACCGTTGGAAGACCTTGCTTCCTTTGCTACGAAGTTTGAATCTCGATTGCACTGCAGCAGATCTCCTTCGCCGCCGCTTATTCCGTGAACCTAGCCGCCGCTCCAAGCCGCCGCCGGTTTCGGGAAGGTTCACTCCAAGAGAGATTTAGGGTTGTGGACTCTTCGTTGACTTCAAGAACACGTCGTCGAACGAAGAGGGACACCTTAGTCTCCATAAGTTGTTTGTATTTCTTACAAGCTATTTTCAATTTCTTTGTAAAGGACCGATTGGTCTCTAGTTGTAAGGACTGGGTGCAACCCGTGTTGTGGGAGTGGTGACTCCTACGTGTGGAAGGGTTCCTTCCGTTAGTGCAAGGATTGGATTTCAATCCTGTTGGTGAAGTGACCGAGTCGTCCCTGGTTGGGAGATAGGTCGAAGGGGGAAAGTGGACGTACCCAAATCGGGGAACCACTATAAACTGCTTGTGTCCTTTCTGTGCTGTGTTGTTTTGTTTTCTTGTGCAGGTACAATTTTAATTCCGCAAATACGCTACAAGACACCTATTCCCCCCCCCCCCCCCCTCATAGGTGGAGGTAGTTGACAATAGGTGGACTTTCAAGTGGTATCAGTGGGAGGTTGCTCAACAATAAGGTTAACACCTTGAGTAAGATCCTGCCTCTAGTGTCAACTAGAAGACGAGACTCAAGCATGGAGCTGGAATTTGATGTCCCTCCTCTGAGACTCCCTGCGTGCACAACAGAGTATTACCCCATCTGGAAGATGAGAGTTATGTTTCATCTAGAGGCCATCGACCCTCGGGCGTCACTCATCTTGGAAGAGGGTCCCTTCATTCCCATGAAGGCTTCCGGTTCAGGAAAGGATATCCAAATCCCCAAGAGTCCCGAAGAGATGTCTGAGACCGAGCTCTTACTGTTCAACTTGGACAAGTTAATACGTCAGATCATCACTGACGTCTGGTCTGGTGTATCTCGTTCAAGAGTGGACAAGTGTAGGACGGCCAAGTCCATGTGGCAAACCATCTCAGACCTCATGGAGGGATCAGAGAACGCAGGGACCAGTTGTCAGCAAGAGGATGAAGCCTATGTGGGGGTCCTCATTTCTGAAGATGAAGGGCATGATCAATCTGTCAGTATCAGGGCTCCTGTGTCCTTGTCAGAGACTGAAGAAGAAGCTGAGGAAAGCAGTTCTGATGAAGCTGACTCAACAGTCTCTGCCGATCTTGACGGTAACCCTGAACAGCAAAGCCAGAAGCAGGTAACTTCTTCCTCATGCCCCTCTCCTCTTGAAGTTCCTGAAGACAGGAATAGTTCAGAGGGTAGTCCTTCTAGTGATGCAATGGATATAGATAGCTTCAATCAAAAGATTGAAAATCTTGATTCCCTTGAGAGTGCCATTCAGACGAGCAACTTACTTGTTGAGGAACAAGCTAAGGAGATTGCTCAACTGAAGATCTTGATGAATCTCCAACTGGAATCCATCAAGGTAAAAGACTCAAAGATCTCGGATCTAGAGAGTCGTCTAGAGACCGAGAAGAGGATAGTTTTTAACTTTTCCAAGATAGATGCTATCAAGAGAAAAGCAGAAAAGGGGTGGATCTCCCAAATTATTAATTCATGGAGAAATGAGGAAACTGTGTTCAGACCCCCCACCCCGAGTAGGAAGGGCACTCATCATGCTTTCAGGTATGACCACAGAAACAACGTTGGTCACTGCAAGAATGATCAGCCCTCAGGTGGAAATACCCACAGTGCCAGAGCTGTCATGGCTACCCATGAGAGAATACCCAAGGCTCATTCTGAACCCTTTGTATTCTCAGACTTAGCCCCAACTCATCATGAATATGCAGGAACCAGCTCTCACTGCAGTACTTTCCACCCTAGGACACAGGAAAGGGGGGACAGGAAACATGTGGTAAGTACCCATGGGGCCTCTGGAAGTGTGCTGACTGAAAGGAAGGCACCACCTCCCAGGCCTCATGACACACCACATGCTCTCTATCCACTCTCCCACGTGTCACGGTGGAAAAGGCAAATTTGTGAGCAGAACCTGCCCTGTCCCGTTTAGACCCAAGATTCCGACTACCTCAGTCAGTAGATCAGGTTAGAAACGGCGATACAACATTTATAAGTGTTGGTGTTGTGGCAAGGTGGGTCACTTTGCCGTAGATTGTTGGCACAATCCCTCTGTGCCAAGGGCAAGGGTATGTCCACTTCCTCTGGGCAGAGTTAGCCTTCCTGACAGGATTCCTGTAGGAAGGCATTCAAGATTTTATTCTGACAAGAACCTAGGACCCAATACATATTGGGTTCCTAAGGAAAGGTAATTCTTTTTTGCAGGATAGTCTAGGTACCCAGGTACATGATGGGACCTAGACAAAAGATGTTCCAGGCTTGCCATGGAACAAGATTAAGGGAAAAGAGATAACGCTAACTACGGTGAAAGGCTTGAACAGCTAAGTTTAGATGAGACTGCTAAAGGTGCAACTCCCAAGTACGTCAAGGTTTCCACCTCGACGTCAGCTGGAGAAGTTGACGAGCAGGATGGAGAAAATCTTCCGGAAGAAGGAGAAGCCCGAGAAGATGTCAAAGCTCCAGATGCCAGACTCCTAGAGCTCCGACACGTGAGGGATCATCCTGGAGAACAGATCATCGGAGATCCTCGTGACGGTGTCAGAACTCGAAGAGGAAGCAGGGATGACAGGAAAAGCACTTCCGGGACGTGTCAATTCCTCGGAAGAAGGCTTATCTCATGGAACCGCAAGAAGCAGAATTGTGTAGCAACTTCCACAGCAGAGTTTGAGTACATCTCAGCTGGCAGCTGTTGCGCACAACTCCTTTGGATCAGAAACCAGTTAGCTGATTATGACCTTCAGTTCAAGGAAGTACCAATGTACTGCGACTCCTCCAGTGCAATCGCCATAGCAAACAATCCAGTATCGCACAGCAGGACGAAGCATATTGAAGTGCGCTACCACTTCATTCAGGAGCACGTGGAGAACAAGGACATCTCTCTCTGCTATGTCCCCACGGACAAGCAGATTGCAGATATTTTCACAAAGCCCTTAGACGATGCCAAGTTCAGTCTCTTCAAAACTGAATTGGGGATGCTAAACTATGAGGAATGAAGACTACAGAACCTCCAGGCTCGTGCATCTAGGGGGAGCATCTGCCAGGAACTCAAGTGTAAGCATAGGTACAAGAACTGAGGGGGAGCATGGTGTCAAATGCACCAGACCCAGATTTGCAGAAGCCGAAAAGGGGGAGATTACCCTCTCGGCTAAGGTGCTAAGGTGTATGCTCCAAATGCTCTAAAGATAATGGTATGGAATTTCAACTCACTCTCGTTTTTCAAAGTCGTGTTTTCTTCCAAGCCGTTATATTCACCTTAGCTTGTAGGGTTTAGGCTTCTTCAAATAGGGGGAGATTGTTGGGTATTGTATCCACAATGTACCTGATTTGAAGAAGCCCCTAAACAAGCTAAGGTGAATTGACTATGTATTTGATGAAATCCTTCTAGTTGTGCTTGCAGCTATTCATTGCTAAGTACACACCAATGTCAGGGTGCAGTGGGTCGATATACACGGGTCTGCGCGACGTAATCCTTCGTTGAGCAGATCAGTGTGTTGGCCTACGTGTACTCTCTCTATTGGGGTGTACTTAATTTCAAGTACAGGGCTATGATAGAGCAAGAGCAGACAAGGAGCAAGGATGAGCCAAAGACCAGCTCAAGGAAAGAAAGAGGAGAAATCGCCTAAGTAAAAAATCAACGAGAATCACTGGGTGATTCTCGCCGGTAGGGGCCGGCTGTCTCAACGCCGCCAGAAAATTCTCTAAGGCAGAATCGTCGAGAATCACTAAGGCTCCGTTCGTTTCGCAGGAATTGGAATGCAGGAATTGGAATTGACTTCAATTCCAATTCCCGCAGGAATTGGAATTGAAGTCAATTCCAATTCTGTCGTTCGGCTAAATGCAGGAATTCCTTCACGGGATTTGGAATTATTAATTCCACTGTTCCGCTCAATATTAGAATTTTTCAGTCCGAGCAAGCGTTTTTTACCCGGGCGCGCATTTTTTTTGCCCGAGTGCATATTTTTTTCGCCCGGACGCGCATATTTTGCCCGAGAGCGCATTTTTCGCAGGGCGCGCAGTTTTCTCCTGACCGCGCATTTTTTTGCCCAGACATGCATTTTTCGCCGGCCAAAAAATGCGCACCCGGGTGAAAAATGTGCGTCTGGGCGAAAAATTCTGGACATGGTTAAAAATTCGCGCTCGGGCATAAAATTCGTGCCCGGGCAAAAAATTCGTGCTTGGGCGAAAAATTTGCGCCCGGAAATATTCGCTCCCGAGCGAAAAATTCGCTTCCGTGCGAAAAATTCGCGCCCGGGAGAAAATTCGCGCCCGAGCGAAAATTGTGCACCCGGGCACTTAAAAAAGTGCGTCCGACTAAAAATGCGCGCCTGGGCGGAAAATGCGCGCCCGGGCAAAAAATTGGCGTCCGGGCAAAAAATTTGTGTCTGGGCGAAAAATTCGCGTCCGGGCGAAAAAATCGCGTTCGGGCGAAAAAATTGCGCCCGAGAGAAAAATGGGCGGGCGGGCGAATACTATCGCATCCGGACGAAAAATTCGCGCCCGGGCAAAAAAATCGCATTCTGGCGAAAAATCCGCGTCTGGGTGAAAAAATCACGCCCGAGCGAAAAATTCGTGCTTGGGCGAAAAATTCGTTCCCAGGAAAAAAATTCGTGTCCAGGAAAAAATGCGCGCCTGGGCGCGCATTTTCGCCTAGGCGAGAAATGTGCGGCCATGTGAAAAATGCGCGTCAGGGCGAAAAATGGTCGCCCGGGCGAAAAAATACGCTCTCGATCGAAAAATGCGGGCTCAGGCAAAAAATGCGCGCCCGGGCTAAAAATGTGATCCCGGGCAGAAAAATGTGTGCCCCGTCAAAAATTTCTCTCTTTGGCAAAAAATGCGGTCTTGGGCGAACAACAGAATTTTCGTTGATATATTTTAGAGAGTCGGGGACACACTGGTAGGGGTGGGAATCACGAATGAAGACCTCGTGAGGTAAGAATTGAGGGAGCCGTGTTTCTTCTATAATCAATTCCCATGGGAATTGAAATGAATTCCAATTCCAATGTAATATTATGTCCGCCGAACAGTCACAATTGGAATTGGCAATTGAATGCCAATTCCAAAGCCCCAATTCCATCGAAACGAACGGAGCCTAAGTGATTCTCGCCGATTCGTCGAGAATGACTTTGCTTTCTCGACGATTCGGCGAGAATCAAGTGTGATTCCCGCCGATTCTCCCCGGCTACTATACCTGTGCAGCCAGAATTCGACTAAGTAGAATTCGGCGAGAATCATAGGTGATTCTCGCCGATTCGTCGAGAATCACCTACGATTCTCGACGAATTTGACTTGGGCAAATTTCCGACACTTCCTGGACCGGTCCAGGTTTCCAGCGGTATTTCGAACCGGACTTAGGTCTTATTGCTGGTGGGGCCCACAACGGTCATCTTTATGACCTAATGTATAAATATACAGGTATTGGTGAACAGTAAACAAGAACATACGCGAATTCAAAAAGAACAGCCGCCGTCGAGCCCTAGGTCTCGATCTTGCTCCGCCGATCGTCTCCGCCGTTCGAGCAGTAGTCGCTGCTGTTGATCTCAAGTTCTTCCAGATCTCCGGCGACAGAAGCTTAGGCTAGCATAGCGTCTCACGCGTCTAACCAGAGATCCCTTGTCTCTTGATTCGTTGATCGGGAAAAACCTTCCCCTTCCGAATCGATCGAGACGACCGATCCTAGTGTGACCGTTGGAAGACCTTGCTTCCTTTGCTACGAAGTTTGAATCTCGATTGCACTGCAGCAGCTCTCCTTCGCCGCCGCTTATTCCGTGAACCTAGCCGCCGCCGGTTTCGGGAAGGTTCACTCCAAGAGAGATTTAGGGTTGTGGACTCTTCGTTGACTTCAAGAACACGTCGTCGAACGAAGAGGGACACCTTAGTCTCCATAAGTTGTTTGTATTTCTTACAAGCTATTTTCAATTTCTTTGTAAAGGACCGATTGGTCTCTAGTTGTAAGGGTTGGGTGCAACCCGTGTTGTGGGAGTGGTGACTCCTACGTGTGGAAGGGTTCCTTCCGTTAGTGCAAGGATTGGGTTTCAATCCTGTTGGTGAAGTGACCGAGTCGTCCCTGGTTGGGAGATAGGTCGAAGGGGGAAAGTGGACGTACCCAAATCGGGGAACCACTATAAATTGCTTGTGTCCTTTCTGTGCTGTGTTGTTTTGTTTTCTTGTGCAGGTACAATTTTAATTCCGCAAATACGCTGCAAGACACCTATTCCCCCCCATAGGTGGAGTTAGTTGACACTAGGTGGACTTTCATAAACACATACATAATTCTTGTTCAATAGGTTGCTCTGTAGTTGGTAGCAGAAGTTAGTACTGTAACTCAACGAAGGAGACCAACGACATATTCGTGGTCGTGCTAAGTCGACAACCACATTCTGCACCTTTGTGTGCTCGTGTATTCACACCTTCAGATTAGCAATGAAACCTATTAAACAAAAAAACAACTACAAGCCCTTAAACAACAATGTAACTGCAAACATTTACTCATATAGAAGAACAATGCAATTGCAAACCCTTAAACAACAATGCAATTGCAAATACTTAAACATACAGAACTACAAACTGAATACTGTAATGACAGAGATTATAAAATGCAGAAGCAACTACAACTCTAGAAACTATGACAAAAAATTTGTAGAAGATAGGCAACATGAGCTGCAAAAGGGAGGACGATTGGAAACTAGAACAAGGAAAAGGAAGATTACCTTCAGTAATGGGCACTGAAGACCTTGATGAAGAAAGTATCTTTTGATTTTCCGATGATTTTAAGTTCTTCGGTTTTTACCGAGTGGAGACGGTCACAACAGGGTTTCCGACTTCATTTTCTTCGGTTATTGCAGTCGACATGCTGGTGAAAATAGGGTTTAAAAATTTCTAAAGATGCATGGGGAAATCATAGATGCAGTTATTTCCAACGTAAACCTACCGACAGTTACACCTTCGTTTCTGACAATTACGCCGACGAGTTTCTGGACAGAGATGCGGAGAGTCGCTAGGGCGGCGAATTGCTGCGGAAGCTCGAAAATTTTGAAATGAAGTAGACCCGGGCGCAAAAAAGGCTATTTATTATATAGAAATTTTTTTTCCGAAAACATTGTAAAGCAATTCAAATGCCGCGTAGACAGGTTTATAAAGGAGTATTAATGATCTTCTTTCGTACAAATACAGAATAGCTATCCCTCATCTGAATGAAATAGTAGGGATAATATCCACTCAAAGAGAAGAACTCGGAACCCGTAATCATCCGACCGATAATGTGTAAGTGACGAGGAAGAGGCAAGAGTCAATTTTATCATCCTTGTAATAATGAAATGTCCTATAATTTTAATTTAGTGGGCGAGTAATTCGAGCATTCATAGCGGGGTCTTTTCCAATGTGGCCCCGAGTGTTTCTTAACACATAAATGTTGAAAATGAGAATCCATTCACTCCGAGCAGATATCTAATTTGGACTTGGCTATTATTTAATGGTTGCAACAGAGCTATCAAGTTTTGTTGGCTCGTCTGTTATGAAGTTATTTTAAGTCATCCCTTCGTAACATCCTCACTGAATCCTTAGTATGATATAGTCACCCTCACTACACACAACCCCATCAGACAAGCATATAATGAATTGGTAAAAGAAAATCGTACTATTCAGACTATATCCAATCCTTATATCAAAGTACTATAGTTCAAAACAATATTTAAAGGAGAAGAAAGTCCACATCTAATCTGTTAGAACATCCAAAACAAATACATCATTTGAGCACTAAGCCCAGTACATTGCATAAACATCTAATAAACTAGCTCTTCCTGAGGTACTTCATATGATAACTGTTAGATTCATTAATCCCATTTCGTGTATACTGTTTGTATGTTGTTCTCTACTTAATATATATATCCCCCTTGGACCTCTATTGGAGACACCAATGACCAATCATTCCAATATCATGTAACATGGTATCAGAGCCGGTTTAGGGCATCCTCGCTCGATCCCGTCCAGTGCCGCTTCGTCGATTCCGCTCGCGTCTCTCAGATTCCGCTTCGTCGATCTCGCTCGCATCTCGCCGATCCCGCCTGCGTCCTGCTCGCTTCGTCACCCTCGTCGACTACTCGCCCGCCTGCGGCATCACCTCTGTGTGCCTCTGGGCGCATCTGTCGACTGGGACGGAGGCGTGCCTCAGAGACGATGTCGCCTGCCGTCGACTTCTGATGTTTCCCGCCTGCCATCGATGAAAATTTCTGCCGTTGGCTTCTCCTGCATGATCTCTTCTGTGGTTTTCTCCCGTTGATCTCTGTCGTCGACTTCTGATGCTCCTGCTGTCGACCTAGATGCTGCGGGTTCCCCTATGCCACTGATCCTTGCTGTCGTCCAACATCTCATCTTCCTTTACCACTGATCTAGGTCATGGGTTCCTCAGTTACGAGCACCACTCAGCCAAACGTTCCCTCAGGGGATTCTACCAACACCTTTCCTCCTAATGCGAGGCTTGCTACAACTATCCTTACCTCCTTCAACTTCCAACTATGAAAAAAGGGGGTTACTATGCCCCTATCGGGTATCCGACGTATGCACCACCTTACCAGTCTCCCAACTCATGATGTGGGGAGTACAGAGTATGCAGATTGGTATAGTGACGATTGCCGCATCTTTGCTCTTCTCCTGAGCTCCATGGATCCATCCGTTCAGCAAATGTGCAAGAATTGTAACATCACTAAGGAACTATGAGATACTCTGCATATGATGTTCTCTCAAGCGAACAATCTCTCTCGTCGTGGTGAATTCTTCCCCAAAATAGCTGAGCTGAGACAAGGGGCGCGCCCTGTCACCGAGTACTTCGCGGAATGGAAGGTTCTTGCTGATGAGATCTTGGATCTTTGGGAGATCCCCTCTACTAGGGAAGAGCATCAGACTCAACGTGAGCATCTTGTACTTCTTTGGCTCCTAAATGGACTTGATCCAAATTTCTCGACAATGAAGACTGAAATGCTAGCGAGTCCTTCTACCCTGCGAACTGCTAGTGTGTGCCATCGTCTGACTAAAATCAGTTCAGCATGTACTCCATCTGCTCTACATATTCCCTTCGGAGAGTCGATGACTCTTGCTTCTCGGGGTGGAAGAGGAACTAGTCGAGTGGGCCGCTCTGGTCGTGGTCGTGATACCGACACGAGACATTGTACCCATTGTGGGCGTCGGTGCCACACGAAGGATACATGTTGAGTGTTTCATGGGAAGCCAGACTGGGCCTCCAAACCTCTTCCTTCATCTCGCTCTGCGCACTTGGCCGACTCTACTTTTACACCTCCGAATCCGAGAACTTTTGAAATATCTGAGGTTGAGTATCATCGCTTGCAGGCTCTCTAGACTGACTCTCCGAATCATAGTGCTGTTGTGATCCAAACCATTCAGCCTGTTTGCACCTCTCAGCGTCCCGTCCAGTGGTTGGCAGATTCTTGTGCTTCTAATCACCTGACTAGTACCTCAGGTATCTTACACTCATACAAACCTCATAGTCGGTCTTCAATTACAGTTGCGGATGGATCAACTGTACCCATTGTCAGGTTTGGTAGTTGCAATGCGATACCTGACATGACTCTATCCTCTGTTGCTCATGTCCCTCAATCTGCTTATAACTTATTGTCAATTAGTAAGCTTACTCGTGATGTAAATTGTATTGCTACCTTTACATCTTCTGGTTGTATTTTTCAGGAACAGTCGACGAGTCGTATTATTGGTAGAGGAAAGTTGTGTGGTGATATTTATGTTCTGGACAAAGTCTCTCATCTTGCTTGTTCTGCAGCCTCAACCAGATTCTGGGGTCTTCACCATCGTCATGGTCATCCGTCTATGCAGGTCATGCGTCGTCTGTATCCTGAGTTTGGGAAGGTTTCCTATCTCAGCTGTGAGTCTTGTTTGTTTGCTAAACTCCACAGTGTTAGCTATGTTCCTCGTCTTGATGTTCGTGCTTCTGCACCTTTTGATTTACTTCATTCTTATTTTTGGGGACCGTGTCCTGTCCCTACGTTGTTAGGACACAAATATTATGTTACGTTTATTGATGATTTCTCTCGAATGACTTGAGTGTACTTAATGAAAAATCGTTCTGAGCTGCCGTCTATTTTTCAAAATCTATGGGATGAAATCTTCACTCAATTCTCTGTTCGTCTTAAGTCTCTTCGAGCTGATAATGGTCGGGAATATCTATCTCAGTCCATGTCTACCTTTCTCTCTGACAAAGGTAGCATTCATCAAACCAGCTGTCCTGATACCCCCCAACAAAATGGTGTTGCCGAGAGAAAAAATCGACACCTCCTTGAGGTCACACGGGCCATTCTTCACCATAGGCACGTACCCAAACACTTCTGGGGTGATGCAATTCTTACCGCTGCACACCTCATTAATCATCTTCCCACTCATATCCTCGAGGGGGGACACCCTATCACACTCTTTACCCAGATCTTGTTGGTCCCCTTCTACCTTTGAAGGTCTTTGAGTGTGTTTGCTATGTTAGAGATTCCCGTCTCTCTGTCTCGAAACTTGATTCTCGCTCTTTGAAATGTATTTTTCTTGGCTATTCTCGGACTACTAAAGGATATCAATGTTATTCTCCCGATCTCCACAAATACATTATCTCATCGGATGTTGTCTTCCTGGAATCAGACTCTTACCTTTCTAGTGGATCACCATGTCCTGACCCATCTCTTGACGACATTTTGGTTCCTCGTCCTACACCTGCAATCCTCTCTCCGACTGACCTTCTGTTTCCCTTTGGAGGCAAGTTTACTCTCGTCGCTCTTCTGATAGTACATTAGTGCCACCAACTCAGCCTACCTCTCCCACCGATGATATGCTCACCTGCTAGCGTGCCTGTTGCTTTCATGCCAGTCAGCCCAGATCTCCCTATTGCAGTCAGTAGGGGTGCAATTTGGATCGGTTCGGTTCGGTTCCACCCAAAATCAAGAACCGACTCATATAGGTTCGGTTCTAAACTTTTGGAACCGGAACCGACCCACGGTCCTATTGTATAGAATCGGATCCGAACCATTTGCTTCGGTTCGGTTCCGGTTTGGTTCTCGATTTTACCTATGTCTAACAAAATAAAAAAATGATTATTCCAACTCATGATTCATTGTAATATAAGTTTCAATATCTCAAAATAGTTGAATCATCATTTTATATCATATTGAAATCATACAACTACACAAGTATAATAAATATTTTTTTAGCCATAAAACTATATTCTCAATTATTTTCGCGTATTTGGTCATGCGACTATAATCGGTGTCTCAAAATTTTTCTTTAGCATGATATTGGTCGGTTCGTCGGTCGGTTCTGGGTACCCGACCCTTGGAACCAGGAATCGAACGAATTGTCGGTTCTGATATATGGGAACCGGACCCGAACCGAAGCTATTTGGAACTGACCCAAACCATTCGGTTCGGTTCGGTTCCGTTCGTTTTCGGTTTCGTTCTTCGGTTAGTTTGGCAACCTCAGTAGCAGTCAGGAAGGGAGTCGGACCTGTCGGGATAAACCACTATATGTTTAGTTCTTACAGGGATTGTTCAGCCCGGATTTCAGCATATTGCCTTGCACTCCACTCTGGATCAATACCCTCTCCCCTCTACCGTTGCGGAGGCAAACTCATCCTGGCTGGTGACTGCTGTGCACGATGAATTGACAGTTCTTCAACTTAAAAACACATGGGGCTTGGTCTCCTTACCTACTGGCAAGCGGCTATTGAATGCAAATGGATCTATTCTATCAAAGTTAATGTGGATGGTTTCCTCGATCGCTTGAAGGCCGCTTGGTTGCCAAAGGCTATGCTCAGACTTATGACGTGGATTATGATGAAACATTTGACCCCGTTGCTAAGATGTCCTCTATCCGCATCCTGCTCTCTCTTCCAGCCTCTCACCAGTGGCCCTTGTACCAATTGGACATCAAGAATGCATTTCTTCATGGGTCTTTAGATGAAGAGGTGTATATGGAACAACCATCTGGGTTCGTGGCTGAGGGGGAGCGTAACAAGGTGTGTCATCTCCGGAAGTTGTTATACGGATTAAAGCAATCCCCTCCAACATTGTTACTCGTTTCCGATCTGTGGTCATTCAATTCGGGCTTACTAAGAGTACAAAGAACTCGTCTCTCTTTTATCAGAAATCTTCGGCTCGTACTGTTCTTCTAGTGGTTTATGTCGATGATATTGTCATCACAGGCAGCAATTCTAAAGGGATAACAAATCTCAAGGCATTCTTACACTCCAACTTTCAGACAAAAGATTTAGGCTCATTACGGTACTTCCTAGGTATTGAAATTGCTAATTGTGATGATTCCCTCTTTATTTGTCAATGCAAATATATATCTCTCGAACTACTATCGCATCTTGGATGTCTAACTGTGGCCCTCATGGAATCTCTT